>JAWPHD010000697.1:0-382500 GCA_037043455.1 Cyrtodaria siliqua
AAAGTCGAACATGAAATGCAGCTTTCACAGAACACAATAAACGCAAAAACACGCAAAACGATAAACATGAATGGCAATGTTAATAAGGAATAAAGGCAGATGACGTCATAAACAAGATAAGTGCATGGGATTAAACGTCCGGGGTTCACATTGTTCTATATGGAGACAACTTATATAGAGAGGATACTGACGATCCAGTGGCAAGGAATACATATAGATTCAACTGTATTTAAAAGCTGTATTTTGCGACGGTATATCATTCGTTTAATGGTTTTCTGTGTAATGGCGGCTCGTAGAGGAGTCGATAAACAAGTATTGCTACATCGTTGAAAGACCTATACAATGTCGCTACAGTAACAATTATATCAACATGTTTCTATCGAATTTCAGTGCTTTTTAGTGTCAGACGTTTGAAACAAAAAGTGAATGATATCACGATGTTGACGGTTTGATCTCGCATTAGTTGTTTTGCGACTGGTTATGTACTATTTACTAATTGCAAATTAATGTCTGAAAGTCAATCAGTCGGATTGCAAGAGTTTGGTCAATTGCATAAGAATATTGTTGATACTGTTGTATTTTTATTGTTCTTTAGCTCTAAATGATTACTGTATTCTTTGTTACAGATTTTTTATTTGAGGTTTACTTACTGTCTGCGTCGGTGAATAGGAAGACGTTATACTGTGTCTGTGTAGACCCGACCCCGGTCACTGTTGTTATCACATCTATCAGATTAGTTTGCCAAACCTCGTTCAGTTCTTCTGTAGTTAAGCCGCTGTAAAATATTACATTTACGCACGATGAGAAGGACGAGAAGTAAACGTCTGAAGTAGGTATACAAATCAACATGCAATATAGCAGTCAATAAAAACAAACGTTATAAACAAATGACACTGAAAATTATAAACAATAGCAAAGTATGCGATACCAAAAACATAAAAGGTTGCCACTATGCTTTCTTCTTTAATTGTGAGATGACGCTATGAGGACTCTACCTAAAACTCAAAAGGATGGTTACGTTTGATGTGTGTCTGCAATCTTGTCTTGTCGTGCCCTCAATGGTTTATTCTCTTGTTGCTCTGGCTTCTGCCAAGTTATTGAGTACCTTCTTTGTGGCTTTTTAGAATATTGTTTTTGTATTTATATATACACGAGCATCTTTGTGTTTTACTTATATTGCCTATTAATGCTGCTTTGTTGGTTAGAGAATAGTTCATGGCGGGGATTTCTTTATTTACACTGTCCCGTTTTATTGGGATGACAGTAGGGTAAGTGTGAGGTTTGGTGCACCCTAGAACCTGGTTAAAACCTCCAGCTGCCTTTTTTCCACTGACCGTTCCAAGGTGATAGCCCTATTGTCAGCCCTTTTGTGTTTGTGATGTCTTATCTTGTCTTTTATATAGTTGTTCTTTGTTTCTTTGTGTGTTTGTGGTTGACTGTCGTCCTTAAATGCTACTTTTCCTGTTCGGTTTTTATATCTACTTTGACAATAGAGAACAGCCTTAAAACGGTCAGTGGAAAAACAACCGCTGGCGGTTTAAGACATGGTCAAGGGTGCACCAAACCTCACTCTTGGTATAGTGTCATCCCAATTAAATGGGATAGTGAAAATAAATATATCTCCGTTAGGCTATATATTTTAACAAAGTTGACATGGTGATTCATATAGTGCTAATGGATGACCAATATGTGTTGTGATTTATTTCACTACTATCAACTGCGGCATTGTGGGATTGCGCTACATGTATTCGAACTATGGCAGATCCTTTATGCGTCTGTTGTTCTATAGAAAAGTGATTACGTGAAAGATTTTAAATTCTTCAGCGTATTTTTACTTGAATTATTCATGCATGACTGGTTAATAATATATACCCTAAAGAACTTTAACTTAACAAAGGTACTATTTCTGATACTAACGCTTCTTTTCTTGATTTACATCTCTCCATTGAAAATGGTGAAATAATTAGCAAAATATATTACAAGAGAGATGATTTTGAGTTTGATATTGTTAATTATCCCCATTTAGATGGGGATGTTCCCCGAGCAACTTCTTATGAGGTCTATGTGTCTCAACTGATTCGTTTTTCTAGAGCTTGTACTCGAGTTGAGGACTTTAATATTCGTAATGTTTGTATAACTAAAAAGCTACTCCATCAGGGGTACCGTTACCATAAACTTTGTAACCCTTTGCAAAATGTTATTATCGTAACCCTGGTCTTCTTTCCAAATATAAAAGTAATTTAAGAACTCTTCTGCGAAAAGGACTGATCTTCTTTCAATATAAAAGTAATTTAAGGACTCTTCTGCGAGAAGGACTATCACAACCTGACTTCTATGGTGACGTGATTTACAAACTTCGTAAGATCCTTGGTCATGATCACGTTCATACTATCTTTATTAAACTAAACTTGTTAAAATGTTTATCAAAAGAGGTTATGATCTATCATTTTGCAACGCACTGCATGCTTGGTGGTGGACCCATTTACAGTTCGCCACTCTGCTTTCCTCTTTGATTGTGCGATGACTGGACAGGCTGTGGATGACGTCTAACTAAAGCCCAAAAGGAGGGTGACGTTTGAAGTTTGTCTGCAGTCTTGTCTTGTCGTTCTCTCAAGGGTTTATTCTCTTGTTGCCCTGACTTCTGCCAAGTCACTGAGTACCTTCTTTGTGGCTTTCTAGGATATTGTTTTTTGTATTTATATATACACGAGCATCTTTGTGTTTTACTTATATTGCATATTAATGATGCCTTGGTTAGAGAATAGTACATGGCGGGGATTTCTTTATTTGCACTCGTCTCGTTTTATGGGTTGAAGGTAGGGTAAGTGTGAGGTTTGGTGCACCCTAGAACCTGGTTTAAACTCCAACGGCCTTTTTTGCCACTGACCGTTCCAAGGCGGTAGCCCTTTTGTCAACCCTTTTGTGTTTGTGATGTCTTATTTGGCCTTTTATTCATCTTTAAATTTGATCTTTGTTTCTCTGTGTGTTTGCGGTGGACTGTTGTCCTTGAATGCTGCTTTTCCTGCTCGATTATATATATCTATATTTGTTCTTTATATCTACTGGACTGAAATGTTCATACAGGACTATTTTTTAGGTTTGTTGGAACGGGAAGTTTATGCATGACTTTTTTATATTTGCTGGATAAGAATGGTTAAACTTGGTCATTGTATGTGTATAAGTTCGATTTGAATTTTATATACGGAAATAGTAAATTTCTACCTGGCTCTTTCTTGATATGCATTACATTCTATATATGTTGAATAATGATGTATTTATACATGGTCATTTTACTGCATGATTTCAATCTGTATTATTATTAAATGCATGTTCTTAAATGCTAAATCCTGTACCTGTGCTCGGTATTTTCAAACCAGAATCTGTCACCGTGCCTTATCCTCAGAAATTGGTCCAGGATGATCCTTTGGAACAGTTCTCCAGGTCCAGTACTAGTTGTCTCCAACATTCCGCCAGTGAACAAATCCACGTTGTCTGGATTGGAGGTGGCGTAAAGACGTCGAAGTCGTTTTATTTCCTATTATATTATTAATAAAACAATAGTTTTTATATAATTGCATGTTTCTTTTTTGGATATGCGATATAAAAACCACCATGTTTAATAAATTGTAAACCAACTAACCAGAGAAATGCTTTCACATACTTATGGCGTGATGATTTTCGTGGCTATATTTAAACTAAATATAAGAATTATAAGACAAATGTATTTAAAATGTATTTGAAATATGAATACCTATCACATGAAACGTCAAACAACGTGTATCTCGATTTTGTATATCTGATCCATCGAACATATACAAATACAATGGCCAAATTTAACCCACCATTCTAATCCAAGAAGAATGATTCGCGGGACTTTTGGACCTATTGTCAATGAACCATCACTGCTCACTGTATTGGTTCCAGATAGCATTAACACGACCTGAATAACATTCCGATTAGTTTGCGTTTGTAATAAAGTATCCATTACCTTGCGGTAATGCCTTCACATAGTAAACTCAACTCAGTGTTGTGGAAAATATAAAATTGGTACCTTCTTGAAAGTTTCAACATGTGGGTATGAAGTAAATCAATACTGTTCAACGGCAGCCAAAGTTCTTAGTATTTTAATAACGAAATTATTTAATACTTTGCTTTAATACGTTGTCAAGATGAAGTGCTATTTATTCCAATATCTCTAGGGTTAATATTAATAGAAGCGCCCATAAACAAATGCTTGCATGAAATTAGTGACCAGTCGGCCAGATAAAAGAAAATTACTAACTTCTATGTTGTAGTCTGTTTTCATATTGTTCCAGGATTCCTTGCGAGGCAAGTCATAAGCTTCTCTCACAGTATTATAGTCAGACAGACCATGGTCTCTACCTCTCTTAAACATAGTAAACAAAGGTTTAAAGTCAAAGTTATACAGCTCCGTGTTTCTTACTAGTTGATTCGAATTGTGATTTATTATCTGAGATATAAATACTGATAATAAGGAGATCCTTTGAAAGCAAGAAACACAACCAAGAGAATAAAATAGCAAACCCGGATTTATTAAGTCTGTTCATAAGAAGTAATATGAGAAGCAACACCTATCACGCCCCCTAGCACCGGCTTAAGCAGTTTTCTACATTTATTGAGCTTGTTTATCCCAAAAGACAAGTAAAAATAACAATACTGAAACACATGTTTGGGTTGTGAGACATTTATAAGCATTGTCTTTATTAAAGTAGGTATAAAAGCCGAACAGGCAATGTAGCATTCACAGATCGCAGTCAACCAAAAAACAGTAATACAAAACAACGACAATTACAAAGACAAGGTCGCATTGGTTGTATGATGCTGTTAAACTATAACGAAACTAAATGACTGTTCCCAAACAAATTCAATAGTACAGATATATTTGCTGTATTGTAATAACAATGTATATGTACAAAAACAAAAGTTATTACATGTTTTAATGTTTTTCCCATTAAACTTATAATGCCAAAGACGTGTTAACTGTGAACAAAATGCATCTCGAGTCCTATAACCGAAATCTCTGGGATTCATTATCTAGATGTTACTGTTACTATTCATGAGAATGATTCGCTCCTTGAACCACTATGTAATGTCAATATTTCATATTTTGTGTTTCACTTGCGTGAAATACGAGTACTCATTGGCGCATAAGGCGCTTGTTCAGCAGTTGATGAACATTTTGCTTACTTAAAGTCCCTATCCCGTCAAAAACAGCCATTTTTTACAATATATACACGGTTTCTAAACCTAACGACTACGAGATATATTATACAATTTACATATTTTGAGAATCTAAAACTGTAGCGTCAAATTAAGAGTTACCAACTCATAATTAATTTTACGCATGTTCAATCACGGGTATTTTAAGAACTAATATATAATCCTATATTTTTAAATGGCGCATATCTATCAATATAGTACTTGAACATTTGGGTACAATTTTGATAAACGGTTTTGCCGCGTTTTGGCCTTTATTTGGCGGGTTAATGTATTTAATTATTTCAGTGTATGACTAGATAGTATATATTTGTTTATTTCTTGATTTTGCTAAATTCTGTAAAATTATAATTGTCCAAAATATATTTGTTTATTATTGAAGGCAATTAAGGCCGAAAGCGCCTTAATCGCTTGATTTTAGCACCTGATAATTGCTTAGTTATATATTTGTACACTTATTGTTAGCAATTTATATATATTTAGATTATTAGACGTCAACAAGTCAAGAAAATTCCAGTAAAATCCAAATATCTATCGCTAATATGACGCAGTGTAATTACATAAATACGTTTCTATAAATGTCTCCACGGAGGTAATATCATATTATCACTTAACTTTATATATTTGTACATTCTGAAAATAGGATACCTTGGTAGCAACAAACAAAAACAAAAGAGAAAAGTAGTAGTACATGTCATTACTCATTGGTTACGTACTTTTCCCAGTGTAAATACATAAATATGTTTCTATAAATATCTTCACAGAGGTAATATCATATTATCACTTAACTGTATATATTTACACATTCTGAAAATAGGATAAGGTGAAAGAAACAAACGAAAGAGAAATGTAGCAGTAGATGTCATATACTCATTGGTTATGTACTTTTCCTATTACGTTTCTGATTTTCAAGTAATGTGGCCAAATACGTGTACGTCATAGGAGCCATTGTATCCTCATGTTATAGTTTAATACACTAGCTATAAACTATTATACAGAGGCTAACCGTTTGATTTATACTTGGTATCATGACCATATTTGGTATAACGGTCGATCAGGAAATGTAGCAATCCTAGGACACAGACAAAGCAAAACAAAGAAAACGTACATGGTAAAATAGCAGCGAAGTATACGACACGCCAACCATGAAAGTGTTGACAATAGAGGTACCATCTTGCAACGGTCATTGGCGAAAATGCCGCTAGAGTTTAAACCGGGCAACTAGTTAATGGGATAATAGGCTAATAGTTTGATTTATACTTGGTGTCATAATATTTGGTGTAACGCCGTCATCAAAACATATTATCCGCAGCTTGATTTTATAAAAGACAACTGCAATGTTTTCACTTCTTTTCTTTCTTCATAGACTTGTGTTGAGTACTTTCATTGTGGGTTTCTAGGCTGTTTTTTATGTTCATATATACATGATCATCTATGTGTTATACTTATATTGCCTATTAATGCTGCCTTGTTTGTTAGAGAATATAGCCTGGCAAGGTTATCTATATATTTTCACTGTACCGTTTTACTGAGATGACAATAAGGTAAGAATGAGGTTTGGTACACCATAGAACATGGTTTAAACCAACAGTGGCCTTTTTGCCACTCACCTTTCCAAGGCGGTATCCCTATTGTCAATCCGTTTGTGTTTGTGCTGTCACATGACTTGCTTCTTATTAACGGTGTAATTGTTGTTTAATACGTGCTTTTGGTTGACTTGTTCTATGAAAACATATTTTGTTTTACTTCATTGCCCACTTATATGTATAGCACAGATTAACGGCATTTTCGCAGTAGGTGTACCAACAAATTACAACGGTAATTTAGTAGAAAACGTCCAAGAACATATTCTTCTGAGAACAAACCAGTCAAAGTATTGCCTTTTTTTCCTTTTCAGATATCATGGACAAAAGGGTAAGCTTCGAGTGTTCAATAGCTTATATTACATTTTATTTAGTTATACATTATCACGTGACATATGTATTGACAGGATTGGTTTTCAATCATCCCAAATGCATATATTATACCTGAATGTTTAAGGCTGCTAGATCTCTGCGTGAAAATTCAAGTGGTCCAAAGAGACTTTCTGAAATAAGAATGTGCATGTATACGCTTTAGAAACGCGTGTGAAAAGGCTAACATAGTCTACTCTTTCTAATGTTCTACTTTTAAACAGTTAGTTTTTAGAGAAAAAAATATATATGACTTCGGCAGAGAAATTCAAACATGCAGAATATTGTAGAATTAAATATAGTTGTAATACGGTGGTAAAGTATTTAGATTTTTGCTTTAACACTCTTTCAAACAGAATTTAATCATATATGAACATGATAAAGGTAAATAGTTCCACAATTCATTGCTGAGGCATTTCCGGATGAGACATAAATATACAGCGAAGTTAGCTTCATGTAGTAATTACGATCCAAACATAAACCATATACGAGTAAGAATTAAATTGAAATAAAATGTTATTGTTTAGAAAACTAAATTGTGCGCAAAAATGTAATTATGATCGTTCTATGTTGTTGATGTTTTAGTTATTGTCTGTATACCGGTTAGGTCTGGCACTAATATGGAATCCTCCCTCTCTGCTATGGTTGTCGCCATACCTCGGAACAAGGCATCTAGATCTTCTTCCACAGATTCCTTCAATAGAAAGGGTGTTAACAAGCAACAATCAATATTACTTTTAATATATTTGCTAACGGATAAAAAGAACCATGAAACCAGTGTCCATATCCATAAATCTTCTTAGAAATATCTTTAACTTAAGTCAAATTTTATCAATTTTTTTTTCAACACATGTTTCTGTCGATTTAAGAAGTTTTCTAATATTGTTAATCAGGTTATGGATAAATAATATATATATAGATATATATTTATCTTTAAATAGATGGTTTGTGGTATCCCTGAGAGGTTAAATATGATATTTAAAAATATGTAAATATCTTAAATTTTGACTTAAGTAATATTTTCCACTTAAGTTGCTTAATGAATATGGACCCTGGTTTATACCAAGAGACCCGTTTGCAACTAACCATTCCAATGCTTTGGTTGACTGTTGTCTGTGAATGTTGCATTTCCTTTTCGACTTTTATACCTCCTTTTCTTCTAACGAGATCTACGTCCCCATTAGTTTTACTAAGCGTCTAGTGAGCGTACTTTAATCTGGTTGTTTTATCCTCAAATCCCAGCAAAATTGATATAATCTGGTATCATCATACTGTCATATCAAGTGACTTCAGATATGCTCTTTTAGATATGTTGGTTTATTGTTAGCAGTGTAAATATAGACAGGGCGTGTAAAAGTTTGTAGACATGGAGTGTTCGCAATGTTGATAATGAACGAAACAGATGGCAATACAAAACAATCATTCTTCCAATAAAACATGATAGATTATTTTCTATTAAAATATGTTTACAATCTAGAATAAGCATATGTAAGAAGCATGTTTAGTCTTCGAACTGAATTTAATTTTGAAATACTCCATTCGTTTATCAACGATAGAAGGGTAATACATTATAATATAAACAACCACGCACAATGCAACATTACACTTTAAAATAAACAGACCCATTCTCAGATAATTTTATTCAGACAATTCCAATGGCACTTTAAACATATGAGTACCATGGTTAGGATGCACATGCAGCCTTCCTGTTGGTTCTTTTTGGGTATTGCTTCAGCTATTTGTGAGTTTAATGACACCGTTGGTGCAATAGGTCAAAAACCAATCACTGAAGTTCAATTTGTCATATTATGTTAGTGTTGTAAATTAATTTTATTTTCATATACTATTAGTCTCTTATGATTCTTTTAGAATGACATAGTTAAACTCATGTGTAATGTTGTATTGTATCTTATCATGACTGTACTATGACGAGACTTTAATTAAGAAATAGAACATGATTTACGGTGAATTATCGTGTAATATATCACGGTTTGGAGTTCAATTGTAAACAATAAAATTCGGGCTCGTAAAATTATTGTTTACAATTGAACAACAAACCGTGATATATTACAAGATAATTCACCGTAAACGATGTTCTATTACTATTCTGATACCCCTAAAATGTGAAAATAACGCGCACATCTGAAATCGTTCGCATTGCTTTGCTTACTCTCTTAACGAGTGATATATTTCGCATTGCCTTGCTTATTCTCCTAACGTTGAAACGTAACAGTGATATATCGTTGAATATAACGAGATATTTTAAACTAGACTATATAGTGCGGGTGTATTAGAATAAACAATAAACCTTTTTAAAGCTAATACGGTCCCCCCCCCCCCCCCCCCCCCCCCCCCCCCCCCCCCCCCCCAAAGTTGTGACGCCATGGCAAAGCTAGAACAAATGGACCAAAGTATAGTAATCACTCGAAAATAGGAGTACAAGTTTTGAATTAATACGCAAAGAAAAACATAGAATATTCTCAATATAAATCTGACGTCACAAAAACGATGCATAAAATGAATACCGTGTGTAAGGGAATGAAATGCGTATCTTTTTATAGCATCCAAAACTAAGTTATCCTGTTGCATGGTATGACGTAGATTTATGTTTAAAACTGATGAACACTCTGAACACAAATTCATCCTGTATATTGCTTTAACACTTAGGTTAATGGGGATTATTAGTGAGTTACCCTTTGTTTTAGGAACCTTTGCTTTTATCCTCGATACCATTTGGGATATTGAGGGGTTTTTGTGTTTTTTTGTGTGTTTTCGGTTGTTTATACTTCTTACAAGCTTTATAATGCAAAATCTATCTTAAAATTGTGCATTACGGATGTGGTTGTTAACGATGTTTCATTGGAAATTAAGAGTAATTGCTTCGTGTAGTTAGAAAACTGGTATTTGTGTACTGGGATTCTATAATTATAATAAACGAGTAATCCTATTGAAGGACCAATGTAGCATGGCGAATGGAAGTAATTTGTACAAGGGAATTGAATTACTAATGTACTTTATTGTGTGGCCGTTTATGCAAAACTTACCCGCGAATCCCAGAAGGCGTTGCACAACCTTAGAGCCGCGTATTGTTTGCGTGAATCCTTAGATTTACTCCTCAGAAAAGCACAATTCTGATTCCTGAAACATGAGAAACATGTTAGAATGTTTAATTCTTGAACAGATACGTACAAATGTTTTATAACCAGTTACAGGTCAGAACCTATATGCATGTAGTAAACCAGTACATAAAACTATGAAAGCGGTGCAAAACTGTTTGCTACTGACAGACTTTCGTAACAATGATCGTAACTATACTAAGGGGAGAAAAGAAACGCAAATCTGGACTTTCCACTATATATTGTGTATAATATACTGGTGTAAATCGAATGGTACATAGCTTCATCAGACCTTTCCTTCCGGAAAAAAAATATAAAAAAACACATAACACACCAAATGGTATCCCTTCAAAGTTTCGTTATTGATAGAAAAAGCGTTTGACCTTAAGCAGATGAGCAAAGTTACAAATGTAACTTTTTCTAATCTCTTTACATTAAATAGAGTACAGAAATGGCTCAGACTTTTAAAGCGGAACTTCAACATAAATATATACGTATTTCATGTTGCACAGTGTACTGTATTAAAGAAGTCTACAACAGCACAGTTTTGTCGTCTTCTAGTTGCTACCTTTTTTTTACAAAACGTCTTGTCATTTCTTTGGAATATTACGTGGAATTACGAGTACAATAAATAAATTATATAGAGAAAATTCCCGAGTTGCGTTTCTGTTTTCCTTTAGTATACACATTCAGGGTGCGTTCAGTAAGAACATGTATAATTGTAACATACACTTGTATTGTAGAAATGGGTCAAAAAATGCATGTATATATTGACTCGATTCAATAGGTAATGCGTTTCTAAAACACAGTGTGTGGTATCATATACCCTAACACATAATTATACAAATATAATACTTAGAAAGGGAAACAAGACAGAAAGGTCTAGGTTGTACCTTTAATTATTTGCATTGATATATGAACATAGGGGTGGGGTATATGATACCACACCCTGTGTCTAAAGTTGTTGTGTATATTCGAATGTGTGACATGATCTGGGTTAAGCTGTTTGCAAACGTCGGATTTACAAAGAACATATAAAGAAACGAATGTTTACAGCTGCTTACCTTCTCCAAAGCCCCGATGGTATAAGAGTGTGCCCAAACCTCATAGCGGCAGCTTGAAATTCGTGGAAAATACCTGGATGAACACTTGGGTTGTATCCATTATATTGCGAGTTTGCTGAAGAAAATGATCAAAACAAACTGTTACGCGTGTTTAAAGATAACAGTCCACACAGGTGAGACAATACGTAGAAATATAGTAAATATAGCATGTTTACAACACTACTCCGGACGGCACGACGGACAGAAAAATGTCGAAGGCAAAACAAAAAATCCATTTTAAAACTAACTGTCTTGCCAACTTGTAGGTTGCAATCAGGTGTTAAAATGCAACGAATAAAGAAGAAAAAAGGCCGACGACGCTTAATTAAACTGCAAAACACTAAATTCGAACACAGAAGACGAAACGTCAACAACGCTATATATTAAATCATGTGCACAATACAATAAACGAAAATAAAATGGAACGTATGTATGTATGTTTATTAATTTCAGTAGCAAATACATATTTTACAAAATAGTACTAATATTAGAACTTAAACAAGGCGTTTGACACTTACTGTGTGTGCCTGTCAACGTTTAGTTTGCAAGAAAGAAACAAATATAATTATACATAGTCTCTGTTAAGGACCGTCACCACATAAAACGTTTAACATGCGCATGAGGTTATTCCCTAGAAAAAGTATATATAAATATCGAACAGGAAATGTGACCAGTCAACCACAAACACTCACAAAAACAAACAAAAGTAAAGTGTATGATGTTTGGCAATGTAAAGTGTATAATGTTTGGCAATGTATGGTGTATACTGTCTGGCAATGTATGGTGTATACTGTCTGGCAATGTATGGTGTGTACTGTCTGGCAATGTATGGTGTGTACTGTTTGGCAATGTAACGTGTGTAATGTTTGGCAATGTATGGTGTATACTGTCTGGCAATGTATGGTGTATACTGTCTGGCAATGTATGGTGTATACTGTTTGGTAATGTATGGTGTATACTGTCTGGCAATGTATGGTGTATACTGTCTGGCAATGTATGGCAATGTATGGTGTATACTGTCTGGCAATGTATAGTGTATAATGTTTGGTAATGTATGGTGTATAATGTTTGGTAATGTATAGTTTATACTGTCTGGCAATGTATGGTGTATACTGTCTGGCAATGTATGGTGTATGCTGTCTGGCAATGTATAGTGCATAATGTTTGTTAATGTATAGTGTATAATGTTTGGTAATGCATGGTGTATACTGTTTGGTAATGTATGGTGTATACTGTTTGGTCATGTATAGTGTATAATGTTTGGTAATGTATAGTGTATAATGTTTGGTAATGTATAGTGTATACTGTTTGGTTATGTATAGTGTATACGGATTGGTAATGTATAGTGTATAATGTTTGGTAATGTATGGTGTATACTGTTTGGTAATGTCTAGTGTATACTGTCTGGTAATGTATAGTGTATAATGTTTGGTAATGTATAGTGTATAATGTTTGGTAATGTATAGTGTATACGGATTGGCAATGTATGGTGTATACACTGTCTGGCAATGTATGGTGTATAATGTTTGGTCATGCATGGTGTATACTGTTTAGTAATGTATAGTGTATAATGTTTGGTAATGTATAGTGTATACTGTTTGGTTATGTATAGTGTATACGGATTGGTAATGTATAGTGTATAATGTTTGGTAATGTATGGTGTATACTGTTTGGTAATGTATGGTGTATACTGTTTGGTAATGTATAGTGTATACTGTCTGGTAATGTATAGTGTAAACTGTTTGGTAATGTATAGTGTATACTGTTTGGTTATGTATAGTGTATACGGATTGGTAATGTATAGTGTATAATGTTTGTTAATGTATGGTGTATAGTGTCTGGTAATGTATATGTTTGGCAATGTATAGTGTATACGGATTGACAATGTATGGTGTATACTGTCTGGCAATGTATGGTGTATACTGTCTGGCAATGTATGGTGTATACTGTCTGGCAATGTATGGTGTATACTGTCTGGCAATGTATGGTGTATACTGTTTGGCAATGTATGGTGTATACTGTCTGGCAATGTATGGTGTATACTGTCTGGCAATGTATGGTGCATAATGTTTGTTAATGTATAGTTCATAATGTTTGGTAATGTATAGTGTATACTGTTTGGTAATGTATAGTGTATACTGTTTGGTAATGTATAGTGTAAACTGTTTGGCAATGTATAGTGTATACTGTCTGGTAATGTATAGTGTATACTGTTTGGTAATGTATAGTGTATACTGTTTGGTATGAAGCATGTCGGCAGCATCTTAAACATAGAAACTTTGACTGAAGTAGTAAACGAACGCTATGTCTGTTAAGTATTTTACATCGTCAATAACTGAATTATATTTTCCTAGATTGCCAGTTTGAGTTTATGTTCTGGCAAAAAACAATATGTGTTCTAGAGGATAAATACTGGAGTACGAGAATATGTCGTGTATATAGAAGAAACTTCCAAACTGGAATTTGTGCTCAGATTGATGACATAAACTTGCATCTTGTACAGCAGCGATACGATTCCTTCAGTAGTGGAAACGTTGGTCAATGGGAAGCTACGAACGTTCTCTCGGTTATTGACATTCTAAATGACTTAATATAAGGACCATTAAACTATCATTAGAAGAAACGCAAACACTTCATCTGCAAAATTGTTCACTGCATATGGATGCCCAGGTAGCGCAATTCGTCGCGGACTCGTTTTTCACTAAACCAATTTCGGTTCGATTCCCTATCTCGATCTTGCTGGAGAATACTGTGGTCTGAGACTGTCAATCGCGCCATCGGTAGTGATTTGTATAAACTGTGTAGCGTGTCACGTAATTGTTGTCAGCTATGTGAGGAAGCTATTCCGCTGGTTTGTGGAACGTCTGTGGTTCAATCCAGGTGCTCGCCCGAGCACAGGATAATTGCCCGTAGTGGCACCTGGGGTCTTCCTGCACCAATAGAAGCTGGAAAGTTGCCATATGACCTTAGCTGTCGGCGCGACTGCAAAATCTAATTAAATTCAATTCATTTCGTAATTGTTGTAACTATTATGCACAGTCGGATACTTATATACATATCAACATCCTGAAAAGAATATGTGCTTAAAGCTACAGAGTCTCTGATTTAACTGGTAATAACTCATGAATATGAATGAGTCACGTGTGAAGAAGTTTCAAATCGACGAGCACACCAAAAGTCGGTATACAAGCAGAAATCGATGCGTAAAATATCACATTTTTATTTAGCCTTCGTACAAGTAACATCGATAAATATACGGCTTCAGAATACATATATGTGATAAAAAAAAATGTAATTGCCCGGAACGGGATTTGAACCACAGACGTTGCGCTTGTATGATGTACGGTTATCCACTAGACCACGGCTATTTATTGATATCTTGTAGCATTTTAACACTACATAGGCATTACGTATTAACTAGCGCACACACAAACTCATCAAGCGCTATATAACAAGTCGAGATATGGTTATTTTGAGGCGGAATATTAGTTTCATATTGATAACATATAATATTACACCAGGCAATGTTAATTTACTCGTGCGACAAGATGGACTATATATTTATTGTTTCATCTTGAGCTGCGTTCAGATAGGGCAAGTTATTTTGCCTCATAATAAATGGTAGTTAGTAAACCATTTTCTCAAGAAGCGTTATAGCGCAGTGGATAGAGCACCTGACTTGAAATCAGAAGGTCGTGTGTTCGAGTTCAGAAAGAGGCAACTTTAAATCGTAATGTTAGCGTTGTACAGATACGATGTGCACTGGTCGATGTCTATTCAATAAATAATGCCCTGCGTTATGTTTGCTCGGTTAAATACCCGATTTCGACATGAGCTGGTGAACATGAAGTTACAAATAAAGACACGCCTACAAAGAAGAAATCGATTGATACAGAGACGATGTAGCTTTAAATAAAAATTGTCTATAAAAATTGTTTTAGAATAACTACGTACTAGTAATCGGTATTTTATATAAATATATACGACGGCTAATAAAATTAGAAGGACACGGCCTACATGTCGAACCCTATTATATTATTTAGTCGAAAATAGGTCATAGCGACCCGAAATTTTGCACATGATGTTAGATACATATAAGGAATATTTTGGTGCAGTTTGGTGAAATCCCTGCTAGAAAGAAGAAATATACGCTTGTCGTAGTGGAGACCGGACGTGACCTATAGTTCGTCGAACGTAGGTCACAGCGACCGTTAAAATCCTGCAAGTAACGGAGAGATCTTAAGAAATAAAAATCGGACGCATTGCCGGACGGACGGACGGACGAACGAACTGACACAAATACACCCGGACGACATTGTGAACAGAAATGGGACTGCAACGTATAGCATTATGCGATAAAGAGAAACAAGGACATATTTTGATATATGGATATAAGAGCACATGTTTGAGAGTGGGATAGTATCAGAGTTTGGTATATCATCAGAGAAGGATACACAGATATATACATACATGTAATTCAGTTTACAAATAAATAAATCATAATTCATCATTAGACGTTGTTGAACTCAACAAACAAAATATAAAAAACAGGATAATTTTTAAGATATTTATTGGTTTTATTTTGTTATTTTAGTACTTGTCAATACAGCCTAACACGGACTTCGCATAAACTTAAACTAGGAGCAATAACGGTTTGGTAGGGGAGGGGTCAGAGCATAGATGGAACTACCAATCTGAATGTTGTTTAATGGCTCATCGACACAGTATATGTTATTGAGAGCCGCCCAAGAGAGAATGGATCGGTACAATATAGTTTTATATGGCGGATTTACTCGGATACACGGGTCCGCCCGGTTTATGTCTCATCCGACGGACAAAGCTTAAGGGATGTAATTGGCCAAGAACACATCAAAGAAACCCACTATTCTCGGTGAAGCTTGAATTATGGTCCTCCGGTTTCAAGGAGCCAATAATATGTGAAGGTCGAGCTCAACAACATCCAATATGGATGGTAGATAACAGTGTTTATTTCAAGGGATGCTTTATATTTAATCATAGTAGTTGCCGGTGAGGCTTGAACTAGGGCCGTCCTTCGATTTCAAAGAGCCAGAGCTCAACAACATCCAATATGGATGATAGATAACCATGTTTATTTCGTGGGATGCTATATACTTAATCAAAGTACTAAGTAAAAATATAGAAATACTAAACTACGTCCGACTTTAAGGACAGGTCTATATGTTCACATACTTAATTGAATTAGTTGTTGTAGGCGTCCTATTCGTTTCCTCTTGTTCTTCATCTTCCTGCGCCTATTTTTTCTAGACTCTCTCTGTATTTCATTATCGACCGCACTAGCACCACCTTTGAAATCAAGTAATGCCGATGCGATTTGCGTTGGTGGTAGTATGCATTTAAAGCAGAAGCTTATAAAAGGAATGCTAATTAATGTATGTCAACGGTTTACTATTTATTATATAAATGGAATGCATTCTTCGGCACGAATTACAGTCAGGTTTTTGTCAATCGTCAGGGTCAAGGAATAAGTGACTCTTATAAAAGGTGCTTAGCTGGAGACTGCCTTAACTGTATTTTATTTATTAACCTTTTACATGCAATTAACCTTAACCCTTAGTCTAACCCTGAAGCGTCGGAGAAAAATCTGACTGTAATTCGTGCAGGAAATTTCTGCTATTTTTGCCGCGCAGAAATCACATGTATTATCCTGAAATGCACAAAGCTTTTATAGGTCTTGGAAAATTCAAATTATTAATTAATAAGTCGCCAATATGTGTGACTGATGTCAATGTTGCCTGCCGCGTAGCAAAAATAAAAAATATTTAATATGTAGCGAATGTGTGCAACTAATAAGAGACACATACAATTTGACTTCATTCGGTTTAATATTTATTATCGAATTTGTGTTTATTGTTAAATTGTAGCATTAATTAATAAATATGCTAAAGTAATAAAATGTTATTTTCGTTTAAAAGAATACAGTTACTGTTAAAAACGCCAAATTTCAACGAGATTACACAGAAGAGGACAATTAACCATAGCATCAAATCAAAATGCATACATCAATGTTAGTTTCGTAGTATTGCTAATTATTTATGTGTCACAAATTATATTATATAACCCTTTAACTGATATTTAAATTAGAATATATGACGGTAGTTTTGTTAGAAATGAGTTTTGCACTGTGTGAAGGCATGATCCTAAAAGCATAGACTTAAAATATAGATTTAAAGTTTCAAAACAAACGAAAAACAACCGCAAAGCAAAAGGGGGAAAGTCACACAAACGCATCAATATCAGGAGTTACATAATCAAATGTAATACAAGGAGATAGTATAGTATAGAACATGAGATGCAAGCTATCGAAACAAGTACACTATAAAAAAAGTATTTTAAAGGGACAAACACCGCTCTTATGTTTTTTTAAAACTCACGGCATCCCGTTACTTTAAATTACATATTTGAAAATCGCTATTAATAATTATTTGAAAAGTTCGAAACAAACTGTTTTTACATATTGCTATATGTTTATTATATTTTATTAATAATATAGTAACAAAGAACGCGAGAAAAAAATCAAATGTGATTACCTTTTATTTAAATATCCAAGACAATTAAAACAAATGGTATTGGTTTAATAAACCAAGGTGATGATATCATTACTTGATAAATACGTCAAGGTTGTCGTTTGTTCCTTTTTAAATGCTAGTATGATATGATATAAACATAAGCTATAAGGCCAAATATGTGGTCTTTGGAAAAACAAAATTGTCAAGTTGAAATATCTTACCCACTTTAACAAGATGGTTCCCTGTTGTTATTCCGATATTCAACATAGAATCGTGGAATATCGGAATGCAACAGGTAACCAGTTAAGCAAAACCTCACTCATGTCCTGCCATCAAATTTAAAATGAAAATCACAACATAAATCTATGCGATATAAATAAGGCACCTGTCAATCCATCCTCACAGTTACTAGTTGCAAAGGTCCCGAAGTCGTAAACTATGACTAGACGTGTGTTCCACGGAACGCTTGTGTCGCCGGCCGTGTGCTTATTTCAGCTTGGTAAGGTTGCAGGTTAAAGTTTTATGAAAAGGAGCATAACTCTGCCAAAATGAAAGTCAGAGTTATTGGACATATGTAATAACATTTCTTGGGTTTAGAAGAAAATGTGTGTGACGTTTCATGAACATAGGTCAAATACTTTTCAAGTTATGGTCAATGTTAGGTTGCAGGTTAAAGTGTGACGGACGACGACGACGGACGACGGCAAAGTGATCCCTAGGTATCTGCCATGCTACGCAGGCGACATAAAAAGGTGTGTGTTGTTATACCCTGGCAAGTGCGAATGCACAATCAAGATGAGAAGTTATATACACTAACCTGATGAACGTTTGTAGGAGAACTCTTTTTTAAATGCAGCAGGACTCATACTGCTATCCAGCCAAACGGGTAACCAGTCATAGAATACTAGTTTCTGTGGAAAAATTAATACACACAATCGGGTACTAGTTTCTGTGGAAGAAATAGACGCAAACGGGTAACCAGTCATAGAATACTTGTTTCTGTGGTTGAAATAAACACAAACAGGTAACCAGTCATAGAATACTAGTTTCTGTGGAAGAGATACACAAAACGGGTAAACAGTCATAGAATAATGGTTTCTGTAGAAGAAATAGACACAAACGGGTAACCAGTCATAGAATACTAGTTTCTGTGGAAGAAATACACACGAACGGGTAAACCGTAATAGAATACTGGTTTCTGTGGAAGAAATACACACAAACGGGTAAACCGTAATAGAATACTGGTTTCTGTGGAAGAAATACACACAAACGGGTAAACAGGCATAGCATACTGGTTTCTGTGGAAGATATACACACAAACGGGTAACCAGTCATATAATACTAGTTTATGTGAAAGAAATAGACACAAACGGGTAACCAGTCATGGAGTGCAAGTTTATGTGGAAGATATACACACAACGGGTAACCAATCATGGAATGCAAGTTTATGTGGAACATATACACACAAACGGATAACCAGTCATAGAATACTAGTTTCCGTGGAACAAAGTGACACGATATAAAAAAAATGACTACTGGTTTTAGGGTTACTTGTTTTAAGTATTCTACTCATAATGTGCCTGGGTGTTGTCCTTTTAAGTAGCTTCATGCTAGAAGTTACCAATTTTGACACGTTTAAGTAATCCCATTTATACGAGGATGTTCACCGAAAAACTTCTTATGATGGTATATGTTTCTCAACTTATTCGTTTTTCTACATCTTGTAGTCGAGTTTATTTTTCTTTAACTTTTGAAACTGCTCGTTTCCTATTGTCAAGCCTTTTATGTTTTTTCTGTCGCACAATTTGCCTCAGAGTAACAACAGTCCGCCAGTAAACGATTAACTATTACAGTGGGTACCGTTGTGAAATTCTGAAAGAGAGAACGCAGTGTCGTATTACAAAACGTACCTGATACAAGGCTATAACTCGCCTTCTGGCTATGTTAAATATCTGTTCATCTTTTAAACCTGGGTTTGCTTTTGCGACTCTGTCAGCGACATGGTTGTGCCAGCGAAACCACAGAATTCCCAATGAAAGTAAAAATGGATTTTCATGTCCTCTTGGGTTACCAATGGCTGCAAGGAGAAACAACTTACTATACAAACTGAAGTTATTGTTTTTTAAGCGGATGAGTCGATTCTAAAATAAAGTATATACAACAACAAAATGGTTTTCATAACAATTGACCACCTATGAATAAATCCAATAGTAGATGAGAAACCAAACCAAATTAAACTTAGTTTCCAATGACCTTTAGTTAGTAACAGAAAACTATGACTAAAGAATTTATAGAGCACCGTTATTTAAGTAGATTGGCGACGATGATTACTACTGAATGTTATATATGAATGCTGAGTTCGCATTCATAAAACTTCCGTCAAAATGTATCAATTTTTTAAACACCCTTTTCTATCATTTTAAGACATCTTCCTTCGTGTTTGTAATAATTCTATGGAATAATACTATTATTAAATATTAAAGCTAAAACATTATCTTAAAATAGATGCTCTATAGTGTCGCTGAGAGGTTAATAAGTATAATTGAACAATATGTAAAAAAAAGTCTTAAATTTTGACTTACGTAATATTTTCTACTTAAGTTGCTTTATGAATACAGGCCCGAAAGTTGTTCTCAGACGAACATAAAGTAATTCATGTTTTAACAGAGTCGCGCACTTTTACTCACTGTGAAATCTTGAGACTGGTTTTAGCACGTGTTCACGTGCTACTGGTGGATTGGCGTACGGCAGACGAATTGTGTTGTTTATTGGAAACTCCTGCATGATGGTTCCCGGATTGGTTCCCGCCAAACGCCCGCCTTTTAATGATCTTATAGCGTCCGACCATGCCTTGTTAGGCCCGTATATTACTTGCCCATCAATGAAAGGCGTTATCTCGTTCAACTAAATAACAATTATAAACATAATTCAGACAAAATGAAAATAGTGGAAGTGTAAACATTATTATTTACAAATATAAAACATGTTATTTTAAATTACTTATATAATAAAATGTGAATATCTGAGTAATCGCTTCTTATCGAAGCTTCTTAACAACCATTTGTCAAGCATTGCTAAAAGAGAAATGCATAATTCGGCCATTCAGGTTCAAGCTCCGCCCTCTATTGCTCATTCGGCCATTCAGGTTCACGCTCTATTGCTCATTCGGCCATTCAGGTTCACGCTCCGCCCTCTATTGCTCATTCGGCCATTCAGGTTCAAGCTCCGCCCTCTATTGCTCATGTTTTAAGTGCTCACATACATTGACCATGTGCTCCATTATTTTTTAGATTATTTGGAAGAAAATATGTGTTTGCTTTAAAGCTGCAAATACCTTATGTACTTTTGGTTTGATCATATACGTTTGATTTACAGCCCGGAACTATGCCTTGGGTTTCATATTTCATATATTAACGGTTTATTAACGGTTTGGTGTGGACATTTTTTCGTTTGATTGTTCGAATGGTGTTTTACGTCCGTAAGAATGGACACATGCTCACTTGACAATTCGAGCTCCCAGTGAAATTCGAAACCGCAGCGGTGAGAGGCAAGAAAGTTTAGACGCAGCGTCTTTACATCCCGGCCACGGAGGTATATTCCATGTACTGATAGATATGCTAGCGGTTATATAAATAAATTATACTACTGGGTTTGTAAACGATGGAAATCATTATATTTGTGTAAACAAACATAAACGTAGTGTCTCCGTGTCTGTTTCACTATTTATATTTCAAGCAAATCTTTCATCCAATGAGTATCGAGAGATTTTCAAATTGTTAGCAGTCTTAATTCCATATGGGAACAATATTTGCAATATCAATTAAGTGATTTTAGTAAGTGTTCGATTTTCTGGAATTCCAAATATGGAGAAAGTAAGCTCTGCCTTCCATGATTCTGAGCAAGATACTTGAACGAGTGTAACACTGAAATGGGCTTGGAAATTAAAGGAAATCAGCTATGACAGCTGCCAATTAAAAGAAAACTACAGGACAGTGAACGGGTTAACTACTGCTCACGTGCAGAAAATTAAAAGCCGGCCGCCAGAGAATGGGCGGGTTGAACTATAAGTCGGTTATAGTTTATTGTAAAAATTTAAACAATTGAATGCTGCGATCGCTCTCTTGAACTTATTTTCTTAAAATTCTAATAAATGAACCCTAACCTATTTAAAATGTTCACGGACCCGGTGATACCTTCATTATCACATACTATAAATACTTTGTCTTTGAATATATTATACGACATAGACATAGCTAGTCATATCAATTAGGATTAATTTGACGGGCAATAAAGCTTTATCACACGGGTGAAATAAGGGTAAAACATAGTCATAACTCGAAATAACCGAATGTTCATCTCGATTCTTTTACCGGAGTTACACGGAAATTACCGATTAGTTACGAGTATATGCGATTGATTTGTCACGCGTATGGTTTGTCGTCTGAGTTTCATTTGTTGCTTCCATCCTTTTTTCGCGCCAGATTATTGGCTATAGAATCGTTATCCGTGGATGATATAACCACTATGATTATTCATTTTGTAAATTAGACAATTTAAAATTAAATGGCAATCATTTTAAATCAAGTTTCGGGAAGAAATAAATGCTGCGTACCACTTATGCAACAAACATAAATCTATTAGTAACATTATTTCTTTCTCCCTGTAAAACAGCGTAGTGAGTTATCTGAAGTTGACAATTCAACAAAATGTTTATTTTCATATCACACCCTATATCAGGCCCTCGACTCATATCGTTCCCTCTATATAAATCTCTAATATTCTGCTAATATCCCAAAACTGATTAAATATGTTCACCTTTCAACGATAGAATAGAATTTACTGTATAAAGTATATAGAGAACAATTAAAGGACCACCGCTTGTTCGTCAGGGAATCATATCAGTCGGAATTGCCTCGTAGATTTCCGTCTCTCGGGAATCCGACAACATTTACCGATTACGGAAATTGACGAAGAGTTCCGATCTAATATGTTCTCGTGCTGTACCTGCTGCCTGGGATTATTGGGAGAATACCCAGTTCTCTGGTCGTAGCGTGTCCTCTTGAATGGCATTTCAATGTTCCCACGTTTTCCCGCATCAAACTGCGGGTGACCACTAGGAACCGGGACGTTGAAATATTCTATTGGACATCCATCTCTTTGGGCGTCTACTATCTCCTCGACTATTTGTTGCCCTGCAATGGTTTTCTGATTTAAACATTTTGTATTGTCATAGAAGTATGCAAACGATCGGACCATAAGTTTATATCAACATCAGTTACGGTCCTGTGCAATACAATGAGTTACATAAATGTACATGATGGTTAAATAGTTACATTTTTACAAAGTATAACAAACAAAATACAAAATAATTATCAGGTATACTGAAATAGTTAAGCCGCGTATGCTGAAATAAAGCAACTTTACAGAAGACAGAACAATGAACCTGTTATAAGGGAAGAAGACGAGGTCCTGCAATGTAATGATGAACGATATAAGAGAACTACCGTGACTGGTTTCAGAAAACATATTTATTTTTACATCGATTGTGAAACAAGTTCTTGTAACTTATATTAACCATGCTCGATGGCTTCCTGGGTAGAACCAGTACTAAGCAATGTGGATTAATTATTTTGCTCGAGGATAAATAATATGGCCACGGCGAGGATCGAACCCAAGACCTCTCGATCTGGAGTTCGGCGCTCTACCACTGGACCACGCACTCCACAATACTTATGTTGTTGATTCGGTAATTTAAAGAGACTTTTGTCTCAGAAGATCAGTTAGCGAATACCACTGGAAAACACATTAAAACAAAGTCGCTGCGGGTCTACTGATATATGCTAAGAACAAAACTGGACCAAGTGAACATACATGTACTTTCACAAAAGCAATAACTTAGTTTTAAAAAATTGGCTAGTTGTGTACGTGCTTACCAAAATAAACCAACATAGCTGTTCTCCCAGCGTACGAGGGTAAACCCGCAGGTCCTTGATGCACTGCTTTGCTAATCTCAAATGGATTCGGTCGGTCTTGTCCCGACGGATGGTATACACCGTCGGCGTATGCAACCTTGCTTCTCCGGAGTAGTTGGCTTTCTGCGAAATAAGAGTTTTGATTGGCGTTTTGAGATTGGTAAAGTAAATAAAGCTTGCCATCTGTGAATGCTACATTTCCTGTGCGATTTTTATACCTACTCCGACAGTAATTCAATAAACCAAGTGTATAAATAGCCCCATATGCATGAATAGTATTTATTCAACAAAAACACAAGGAGTCTGCAAGTTTTCATGACCAAACGTTTTCATAAACAATATTTAAACCAGAAATATAAAGACCGAATACTTACAGCTGAAATATTAGCTATAGCTTTAAATCAAAGTATGTATAAGAAACTGAAGCACATAATGGGATAATTTTCTTAATCCATATAACTCTTCCAAATCGTTTGCAATCATTTTAAACAGAAATGTGATATTTGCCAATGTTGTACATATAAAATGGTAATTATAAAAAAAACAACATATGTGGCCTTTACCGATTGTGTAGAATTACACAATTAACATACCCGCACCACCCCAGTCTGGATGCAACAAGTTATTATACCAGCCATCAAAGGGAGGAGACTCTGTATCGTTAGTAGTACACACTATCTCTGAAATAATCATGTAAATAATAATAATAATAATAATGCGTCACAGAAAAGAGTATGTATGTATTGTACTATCCATCAAAGGGAGGAAACCCGGTATCGTTGATACATGTTCATTTCTGACTGCACCAAGGTTACATTGCACCATTGCGTTTGTGCTTCCGTGGTGTACTGGTATGAAAGTAGTAGCCGAACAGTAGTAGTATCCGAATTTCTGTAAACAAACGACGTTCGTAGCTCTTCAATAAAAAATATCAATTTATTTTAATAAAAAAATACATTTTTCATCATAAGAAGAATCGTCGATTACGAAAAAGTAAATATGTACCGAAATATAAATGATTTTCTTCTCAGCACTCGTTTCCGCGCAAATTTGCGCGTGGGGAAGTCGCGCGCTAACCACGCATGCGCAGTTATGTGTTTTTAATTGCTCTCCAATATTTAAACAATGCTTCCCCATGACAACACCAGCAGACGATAATAAATTAAAACTCTAATTTATATATAAACCCTGTTTATATAACATGTAGGCATAAACAATATTGGAAAAATACAATACTGCAGTAAAATATCGATCAGTCAAATCTGATTATACTGCAGTAGCGGACATTTCCAATTGAGGTAATCCCTGACGTAATGGAGACATCTCTTGTTAATATATTTAGGTCATAAGCGGGATGAGTTGTCTTTCTTAGGGAATGGGGCGTCCAATAGAGATAATGACCATAAATGTATCCGTTTTTTTAGCAATTCGGCTACTACTTCTGTACTGCTGTCAATCAACGGTTATTGATTACCCTTTTGAGGGCCCCTACTAACAGCGTGTGCGCGAGCTTGTAATCGGATGTTGTAATTTTTAACAATGAAGTGAACTTAACTTTACTCTGTAAGTTGTTTTTGTTTGAATACTATCAAATAACAACAAACATTACAATAAACACTATTTTCTGTTCGGCTACTACTTGCATACCAGTATAGTCAAATAGTGCCTAATAAAAAACGTTTCCCTGCCTTACTAGTGATACAAAATGCATACTTTTGATTGCTTTTTGTTATTATTACTTATAATTGAGCCAAATGATGTATTGTGAACATTGATTAGCGTTTGTTTGAGATATTTAATTATAATTGACATAGACAGTAAAGCGAAAGTAGACATGGGGTAAATCTATATGTGACGTGTCAAAATAGAACGTGACGTCATTCAACAGATTGGCTTGTTCTTACATGATACATGACCCCCTGTTTCTATTGCATTTTTATATTGGTGGACGCTCGATCGTTTGATTGATATGTGTTTTAAAATTTTCTAAGGAGAAAAATGCGCCTTTTTTATCTCTTCATATACATTCGTCTTATATAAAACAAAGAAGGAAGATCAATGATGCAATGTAACCTCAAGGAATAGTTTTCCCAGCCATCGAAGGGAGGAAATAGTACACAGACAGACGAGTACACAGACAGACGAGTTCATTTCTGGCTGCACCACGAAATACTACCTCCGCGCAGTGATATTGTAGCCAATAATCCCTGCCACCACACAAATCACGTGATGATAGCTGAGGCCATGAAATGTTGATACACTAGGTAATGCTATGACCAACAGGCAATTGGCAATAACATCATCACCTTCGTATGGTGGCCTTCGAGAAGATGTTGAAAACATTCAACCTGTTTGACTAGGGTGTAATATCTTTATTAAATTTACGCACAGCTTCTGTTATGTTCTCAACGGAATACATGTTTGTTTACAAGTAACCGGTATGCATATTCGCTAAAATTTATTTATTTTTATAAATAAATTATTTTTGTAACCAGATTCACACTATTTGCCTATATTATGAACAAAGCAAGTTGAAATACTGTCCCAGTTATCGAAGGGAGGAAACCAGTAATTTCTAGTGGGTTACAATTTTTGGCTGCCACTAGGGAATAGTTTTCCCAGTTATCGAAGGGAGGAAACTTAGTATTATTAGTAGTACACAAATAGACAAATTCATTTTTGGTTGCCCCTAGGGAATCGTTTTCCCAGTTATCGAAGGGCGGTATTAGTAATAAACAAATAGAAAAATTCGTTTTTGGCTGCCCCTATGGAATAGTTTTCCCAGTTATCGAAGGGAGGTATTAGTAGTACACATATAGACAAATCCGTTTTTGGCTGCCCCTAGGGAATAGTTTTCCCAGTTATCGAAGGGAGGTATTAGTAGTACACAAATAGAAAAATTTGTGGCTGCCCCTGCGGAATAGTTTTCCCTATTATCGAAGGAGGAAACTCGGTTACCGTATTGTTATTAGGTTACAAATAGACAAGTTCATTTCTGGCTGCACCAGCGAATAGCGTAACAAATCATCAAAGGGAGGAAACTCGATATCATTAGGCATATTTCTGGGTCACAGTTATCGATATTAATTAGTCGTGATATGTTGATGTCTGGGTGCATCGGACGACAGTGTAAACAGCACATCGGTTTCATATATATAGACAGCGTCACTTGAGGTTATACTACCTTAATAACTGGTGTCCGGTTATAGATCATTTATTAGAATTTTAAGGAAATAATTTGAAGGGATCAATAGCGACCGCAGAGATGCATTTTTTTACATTCTGTTAAATGAACTATAACCGACTTACAGTTCAACCTGCCCAGTGTTTGGCAGTGTCTGGCGGCTTCCTTTATCTGCACGTTAGTTGATACCGTCCATTGTCTAGCAGCATTTCTCTTAACTGACAAAGTTGATTTACTTTGATTTTATCACATTTCCTCTCTACACGCAATGTTAGGCGGGGCTTAGTTTCTTCATATATGGAAGTCCAATACATTGAACCACTTAATTAAATCACTACATGTTATTGCAAATTTTGTTCTGGTATGAGTATGTTGTAAACCGAAATATACATACGACGTTATTAAACTGCATTTAATGTTGAACTGGTACACATCTTATACATTAACATATATATATATGTGTGGTTGAATGCTTAAATGTGATCTCACTCATATGAGCTATAACTGTATGTATGTGTGCGTGTATATATTAATTGTATATAACATATTTACATAAATAGTAATATAATGATATATTAAATAAAGCATACCGTAAACGACTCTAAAATGTAAATGCATATACAATATAATTTTCAAGTCTGAGCAGACCACCCCATTTTTCCTGGGTAGAACCAGTACTGTATAGCTCTCGCCATCCGTAAGAATCGACACTTTCTCACTTACAAGTTGAGCTCCCAGTGGGATTCGAACCCGCAGCGGTGAGAGGCGATAAGGTTACAACACAACGTCGTTAAACCCTCGACGCTCCAAGGAGAAATCTAAAAACAAAGCTTAAGCTTACCTCTTACAATGTTGGTCAACGTCAGTGATAGAGCCGCCAGTATTAACGTAACCATATTCCTAACCATGAGCTTTCATGAAATAATACAAGGAAGGTATTCGTGTTTTTCAATGAGTGAACAATCTGCTTAAAAACTATAGTCCTTAACTAAGAGAAATCCTTTGTTTTTACAAGTTGTATCCAAAGCAAATAAAGTCTTCACCCGAAAAGAGTACATCCATAAAATGTGTCATTAAGTTCATTATTGCAGGCATCATTCGGTGTTTTTAAAATCCAGCACGTTCGCACAGTTTCCGTTCATAAACATATTTACACATCTTAATTATGACTAACTGGATACCACAGCATGACATCAAGCAGGCAGTTAGACATCGCTTATATATCTCTTAAGTCGCATCCGGCGTCCGCGTATGTATCATCTTCCTGTTTCGACTTCCTAACACATTGTGAAGAGGGCAGTGTAACCTATGAGTATGTACATATGAGGTCACTTAGTTCAATAAAATGTAAAACAAGGGTCCAAATCGCCATAAATCGCTCCTCAATTTTCAACTTGTAGCATTGTTGACACTTGCAACGGTAACGGACGTGGGTAACATAAAAGCGCCCAATGGTTGAGCCATTAAAGTGGGGTGAGCCATTAAAGGGACACACGGCCATCTTAAAGTTTTTTTACATCAAGCATTGTAAGCTGGGATGATAATAAAGCCCTGTTGTAAATAAATAGAAGTATTTATTTACCCTCGCCGTTGGCAACTAGGCCTTTTGGCGAGCAGAAGCATTGTAATTAGCGCCTCTGTTTATTTATCGAGTATCATCATAACTTTAAACTTGCTTGCATATAATTAAATAAATAAAAATCCCTTTTTCCGTCTTATTCTACCTTAGGGTTAAATATATTATTGGTGCAATATAATCAACAATTAATAATATGGAAACACGATTGCTTTAAACGATTTTTATAATTAATATTAATAATTTAACAAATGCAAGTTATGTAGGAAAGATAACGGGACACCGGGAGTTTTTAAACAAGAGGCCCAAGAGGGTCTGTGGCCGCTCTACTGGCTAATATTGCTCTTATAACATCAATGAAGCAAGTGACTATCGTCTTAAAGCGGCAAAATATAGCATTTTTAACTAAATCAAGAGCCATAACTCCGCCGTTACTGGTCCGATCTGGCTGGTTTTCAAACTTGGCCAATAGAGATAATAAAATTAAAAAAATATAAAAATATAAAAAAATAAATATAAAAAAAAATAATGAAAAAATGAAAAAATAATCAAAAAAATATATATATATACAAAAAAGAAAAAGAAAAAAAAAGTAAAAAAATCTGGTAAAGTTCGGTAAAGATCAGATGAAAAATGAAAGCCCTATCGCCTTAACAAGGCAAAATATATGTAATTTTTAATGAAATCAAGGGCCATAACTCCGCTGTTACTGGTCCGATCTGGCTGGTTTTCGAATTTGTCCGACCGTTTATTGACATTAACAATCTGGTAACGTTTGGTAAAGTTCGGATGAAAAATGAAGGCCCTATCGTCTTAACGAGACAAAATGTAGCATTTTAACTAAATCAAGGGTCATAACTCCGCTGTTACTGGTCCGATCTGGCTGGTTTTCGAACTTGTCCGAGCTTTCATTGACACTAACAATCTGGTAAAGGCTGGCAAAGATCGGAAGAAAAATGAAGGCCCTATCGTCTTAACGATGCAAAATATAGCATTTTTAACATGTTTAACTAAATCAAAAGTCTGTTGTTACTGGTCCGATTTAGCTGTTTTTTGAACTTGTCCGAGCTTTCATTGACACTAACAATCTGGTAAAGTTTGGTAAATATCAGATGAAAAATGAAGGCTCTGTCGTCTTAACGAGACAAAAATTAACGACGGACGGACGACGGACAACTCGGCATCTCATAAAAATGAAGTAAAATTAGGCTCCATAATTGTATGTTACATGCAAAATATCATAAATGTAGCCATTACTGTTGCAGTTGCAGAAAATGTTAAAATTTCCCCTATATATTTAAAATGAAATATGTAAGAGCCCCCAGGCGGAGCCACTAGTGAACCTAGACTCATTGTGTTAGATAACGCAAGCCAGTGCTACGTGCAAAATATCAGAACTAGTTTCAGAAATGATTTGTTCTTTGCTTTTTATTATAAAATATAATATAATGTTACACGAAATATATGATAGCCCTAGATTTTGTGTGTTAAATGTAAGTTACATGTTCTTCCGGGTAATGTTGACGTTTATTCCATGTAGTAAATTTGTCATGCGGGAAAACATACGGTAATTATGATGTTATTACATTTCTTTTAAATATATGTCTAAATACTGTATCCTTTATATTGGTTTTGGGAAATGCTATACTGTAACAGTATATACCGAGATCTTTATATTCAGTGTCTTAAATGCTCATTTTACCGAAATCTAGACAAGTGTTTAGATGTGTATGCGCTGGTTTGTTGAAGTTACGCACTAGTTTGGCGATGGTATGTTTTCTATAAGCACCAGTTGTTCGATGGTTTGGGGGATTTTTTAAAACTGTATTTTTTCTAATTTCATTATTTAGACAAAAAGTAACCATGCAGTATTTTACTATATTTCGGGTGTGTGAAGCTTTACAATTGTCTTCTTTGTTTAAGGGAGCATCCGTGGCCGAGTAGTTTAGTGTCTCTGTCTTGAAATCACTTGCCCTCACCGCTGTGGGTTCGAGAGCTCAGGGACCCGTGTGGTTCCGGGGCCCCGTTTGGTTACGGGGCAAAGAATAGGGCCACTGCAGATCCCGTTGGAGGGGAAGGCAGAGGGGTAGAACCACACACACACCCCCCCCCCCCCCCCACACCCCAACAAATTCATGTTAATTTTATCATTTTTTTGTTCATGCTCATTAAAGGTCTTCATTATGACCGCTGCACTGTTTCAGGTGCCATCTCGCTCATATCACTAGAGCAGTGGCAGAAAAGCTATTACGTGGCTCCAGCGTAAATGGATTCTACAATAGAATTTGCAGCAACTCTGCAGTTCAGGGTGAGAAGGTTCTAGGCCCGTTCTCCATATTTTATCTCGATTTACATGGAGGATGAGCCTGGCATGTTCATTCCTGTTAGGCGCCATATAACCTTTCGTGTGTTGGTGCGCCTTAAAACCCCAATTCAGTTCAATTCGAGAGCTCAGGGGACTTGGAAATGTTAATGGCAGGAAGCTTCCCAGTTGCCCGCCCGTGCACGAACATTGCATAGGGACACTTGGGCCTTCTGAATCCAGGAATAGCCTTCTGAATCTGAATTGATTTTCAACAGGACGTACTTTATTCATACATACGACCAAATGGCCTATGAGTATACATGTTATAAATACATAATTATCTTAACAGTTGTCAATGGCAGTTCGTGCAAAATGAAGATATATTTATAATGTATCAATGTCGTGCACGCACATGCAACCAATCACATATGTGTTCCGACGACGACAAAGGTGAACTAGATGTTGCTTTAAAAGAGTGTCCATCAAAAGGTGTCATTAACCTGGATAATACAACAGAGGAAACCATAGTTTACAATACAAAATAAACCCCAGATTCAAGCATTCAAACAAATGATGGAATATTTATTGCATACGTTATGGCAAAACGCATGAACACGTGGAACAGAGAACGGTTTAAATGAACCAGCCATAGGTATTAAGGTATTCTGAACAGTATCCAAACTCTTTCCCCATACACATGCTGGATTACATCTACTTAAACAAAACAAATGAAACACTTAACTAACAAAATATTGTAACAAAACATCTTATTTTGAAAGTTTCATACAACTTACATAAGAAGAAGAAGAAGAAGAAGAAGAAGATTCTTTATTATGCAATAACCCTAACAAGTCCTGAGCATAGCATCAATGACGATACAATTGTGGCATGGTAAGATGGCATACCATAGTAAGATGGCATACCATGGTAAGATGGCATACCATAGTAAGATGGCATACCATAGTAAGATGGCATACCATAGTAAGATGGCATACCATGGTAAGATGGCATACCATAGTAAGATGGCATACCATAGTAAGATGGCATAGTAAGATGGCATACCATAGTAAGATGGCATACCATAGTAAGATGGCATACCATGGTAAGATGGCATACCATAGTAAGATGGCATACCATAGTAAGATGGCATACCATGGTAAGATGGCATACCATAGTAAGATGGCATACCATAGTAAGATGGCATACCATGGTAAGATGGCATACCATGGTAAGATGGCATACCATGGTAAGATGGCATACCATAGTAAGATGGCATACCATAGTAAGATGGCATACCATAGTACTTATCATGATTTATATAAATAACAGTCTATTCAGGTACATAGTTATAATAACAAATGGCATTATATATTACTGAAAAGTAAATTTGTGTTACTGTTTGAGTTACACTGCCATTTTAAAGAAATATACGTTACACGCACTTGTGTCAGGAAGAGACGGAGTGACTGGCATATATGTTTAACTTATATCATCCAACACATATTGGTTACTATTCACTACATAACACATTCAAAACTTACACTCTAAGCATCGTTTTTCAAATGCTTTGTATACATAGATTACTAGATTTCTAATCTCAGTAGTGTTTTCACTTTTTATTAATTTCAAAAATGTAAAACAGTTTGGTACTTTTTGATATATTTAGTACGCAACTCCTGATAAGCTTGACATTCGATGACAAAATGGTACTCGTCTTCTAAGACTTGACAAAATGTGCATGTTCGTTCATCAAATGGTACACAGATGAGTTTTCGCCATCTTTCAGATTCTACTGCCAGCCTATGCGAAGAAATTCTTAAGCGAGAGAGGGCCATTCTGTATTTGCGTATATCTACTACATCTAAGTATTTATCAAAACCAAAATCAGCTATATTTCTATAAAAATAAAGCTCTGCTTGAGTTTTGTAAAACCACCGTTAAAATCTTGCAGCCATACATCTTTAATTCTTAGTTTCATTTGACTAAGGAATAACTGTATATCGCCCACCCCTTGAGCAAGCCAGACCTCGTAGAACCATAATTTAGACAATAGTAACTTGAGAAACCCAATTTGTTTTTCTTGGATTAGTCTCTGCACTGAGTTTAGGGCTTCTTTCTATACACGTCATTAATATATTTTGTTTCTAAGCTCGTGACAATTTTCAAACAATACTTTATGATATTATATAACCGATAAGTCTTTAGGCTAATCTCCCTATGTCTTCGTACACAAAACTATTTTGAGCCGATATCTTAACCCCTAATAATCGTTTACAAAAGCTTAAAAGAAAGTCCTTTCTATTTGCAACCCTTTATTAAATCCTCAAACTTCTGATAAATAGTTCAAAATGGGCAAAATCAATTTATCAAAAAGATCAAGAGTTTAGAAGGCAAATCGGTAAATTTATACAAATATGTGTTCATCTTAAAATATCATTAACAATATATCAAATAATGTCACTTGATTTACTATAATCATAAACATATATACTTACAATGTAACAATGTACAATATTGTGTAAGCATTGCCTTTGAATGCCTGTAAAATTGGCAATGATCACGTTTCTTATCTGTTGACATTTTCGATGAACGTCGATGGTTCTACCCAGGTGCCCGCCCGAGCACGAAAATTGCCCGGAGATACACCAGGCCTTGAATTCACCAACCATTCTTGAGAATATTCTTGGACTTAAGTATGCACATTTCAACCACACATAATTCTATACGTTAAAAGGATAAACCTTCATAAGGAGCTGCTATGTATAAATATGATAAATTCTAATAAATAGCTACTTCATACGATTGTTTATGTATGAAGGTCATGGGAATATTTGTGAATAAAATGTTAGTACTTGAGCTCAAGTCTATGATTCTGAAGAATTATTGGTGAATTTTGGGCCTGGGGTCAAGTGGAAAAGTCGCCATATGGCCTTAGCTGTTGGTGCGTCTATAACATCCAGTTCATTTCAACCTTTTGACAAATATGTCTTCTTATGCATGGAAAGGCTGGCATACCTGTATGTATGGTTCAGTTAAGTATTGCTTAATTTCTATAGAAATAGACTGTTAATGTATTTATCAATATATTAATGAATATATGTGTGTATGCTTATTTAAATGTGCTTCTTAAGTTAACATTGATATATTCATGAATAACATCCAACAAATATTGATTACTATGAACATTATTAACATTGATATATTCATGAATAACATCCAACAAATATTGATTACTATGAACATTATTAACATTGATATATTCATGAATAACCATTAGCTGTCAACATTATCACTTTTGCTACTCATACTTTGGAAAACAAACATAATATTTCTAATAATATTAACTGTTTTAGTTTATATATTTTCATGAAACATTAAGTACGTAAGGCAAATGGTTGAACTTAACAAAATAAATTAACCACCGAACAGAACATTGACTGAAAACCAGCGCCTCTGCATCGAAAACTAGCGCCTAACATCAACAAACATTCCCTTTAATGTTAGCAGCTACAAACAAACCAGAACAAAATATTTTGGCTTTTAAATATTCGTTTGAAATCAAATCTATAAGAAACATAATAAAATACCAAAAAATGTATTTTGATGAAATATAAGCAGTAAAGTAAATATTAACAAGTTCTTACCGAATAAACCGCTTGATAACATCAACGTCGTTAACTCGATAGGGTCACTTGTAAGTCTCGTGCACTGTGTAAAAAAAAAAACAGACAGTGTACAGTGCAATGGAAAAAACGTTTGCAATATCACAATTATTTGCCAGCGTGGATTTCCACATCTACAAGCCATCGTATGCCTGTCTACAAACTAGCGTGTTGATATTGACAAACTTAACCTCGATTCGCACTTACAGTGCCAACAGTAAATTGGTATCTACAAATCCCCTTCCCGCCCCGCGCCCCTCCCCACACCCCCTGCCCCCCTCCCCTCCACCACCACACACACACACACACATAAATACACAAATACAATTGGCTACAGTAGGTTTTTAATATTATATAATTGCTGAGGGTATGTCGTACAAAAACACACACAAACAGGATTCTCAGTTTACACTTTTTTAAAAACGGTGGCTGACTTAAATAAAAGTTAAAAAAATTAAACTGTTCTTACACTGATCCAATCAAGCCAACGGACAACTTGTGGAACATGCGTTTCTACTGTGACTGATATGTGCCATCTCGTCTTTTCGTTATTTCGCTAATTTCCAGCGGAAATAAGGCCGAGCGGAAAAACAACACAAGAAAAGACAAAAAGACGAAAAAACGCAGGGAAAAATAATAAAAAATGTCAAGCACAAAGACGACAAACAGTCAAAGACCCTTGCGAAAAGACGAAAACCGACTTCTCGAAAAGACCCTTTGGGATCATCAAGCCTAGTATTTGTGGCTTTAAAGTAGAATATCGCTTAAGCCGGTGCTAGGAGGCGCGAGAGCTGTTGCGTTGCACTTTGCATAACCTCTCATGAACAGACTCAATAAAACCGAGTGTGCTACTTGTATCTCTTGTTTGCGTTTGTTGCTTCCAAGTGATCCCCTTTTTTAATATTTATACATTTAAAATGTATTTCTTTCGTGTCGAGTATTTATGTTTTTTCGTTATTTCGAGATGGCACATATCAGCACCAAATGTTTCAAGTACATGTGTTGACTTGTTGAAAAGTATTAAATCAGAAAGGTATGCTAAATTGTTCAAGTAAACATTATATTTAAGAGTCACTCTGTCGGTTGGCCGGTCATTTGGCCGGTTGATCGGTCGGTCTGTTCAAAATCATGTCCGCGCTATATTTCCATAACCCCTTGATGGATTTTTCACGAAATTTTATGAGCAGCATCAGTATCAAGTGGTGATGCTCTTGTCGTTGTGGGGTTCCGTTTTGATGATTTTTGACTGAGTTCTGGCCCTTTAAATATGTTCACACAAATCTTGTCCGCGCTATTTCTCCATAAGCCCTTGATTGATTTTCAATAAACCTTTCGAGAAGCATAAGTATAAAACGGAGACGCGCATATCATCGTGGGGTTTCGGTTCAGAGTTTATCTTTGATAGAGTTCTGGCCCCTTGAATATTGTCTCAGAATATTTTTCCACGCGCTATTTCTCCACAACTTATATATGGATATAAACCAAACGTTGTGAGAAGCATTTCGACGTGGGGTGTTAGTGATAATTCTAGTTCGAACATATTGTATTTGGAGGTCCTGGTTAGAAGCAGTACTAAGCAATGTGGAATAATTATCTTGCTCAAGGATAAGTAACATGGCCACGGCGACCTCTCGATCTGAAGTCCGACGTTCTACCAATGGACCACGCACTTCACATTTTTGATTTTGATAGAGAATTATCAACAAAGTTTTGTATTAAATATAGTTAAAATGTTAACTTGTTGTTTCTACTCTTCGTGAAAGTAAAGTACAAAGTATTATATAGAGGTTATTTGTTGGTTTGGAGTGAATTATTTTTATCGAGAAGTGAGAAAACTTATATGTTCACGAGTGCTTTAGAACGAGTGAAAATATTTGAGTTTTCTCACTTCGAGATGAAAATAAATCCTATATTCACGATAAATCAACAAATATGCTATTTATTATATACTCACAACCTGGAAATGTATGCAGAAAAAACATAATGCGCCAAAACAATGACGTCAATATTAATTGTTAACGTCAACAAAGTAAACAACGTCATTTTGAGTGAAAATATATAATTGAATTGAATGTTGTTTAACGGCTCATCAACACAGTACAGGTTATTTAGAGCCACCCCAGAGAGAGGGGAAGGATACATAGGAATCCGGGAACCTGCCCTACTCTTATTATCGAATAGATTCCTATGGTTCTTTAACGTGCTCGGAGGATAGACCGATACACGGGACCGCCCGGTTTACGTCCCCATCCGACGGACGAGAAAATATATAAACAATGAAAATATAAGGTTTTATTTTAATCATAAAATCTACCATTTCACTGGAAAGTATATTTCACTGGAAAGTATATTTACTCTAGATAATATTCAATATAGCAAGCTTTTCAAAGATAAAACTCTAATCGGGACTCAATGTATATACCTTAGCTAATTTTAGCACTTTTCAATGGGAAATAGGTCCTTCATGACTAAACATCAACAAATCATTGTACGTATTTATTGCATGGAGAATATATTTGCACGTATTAATTAATTGAATGGAAAATGCAAATTATGCGACAGAAGATCCCACTCCTCCCTCCCACATCCACCCAACACCCCTCACCTTTTTCATCAGTGTTGCCACACTGTTGATGGAATTACATGACAAATTGTAATAATATATGTGGGATAGAAGAATCATAAACGCACGACCACGTATTGAGCGAATGGCAACATGTGTATCTTTGGATATATCTGTTTAATTTGGGCGTAGAACGGTGGTCACAGGTTATTTGCTCTGAGGGATGTGAGCCATGTTATCTCTTTAACTAGTTGTTCTCATGTGGCTAGAGAGTGGGGAGACTAGAGATGAACGGCGAACGGGTGGTCATAGATGCCCGGCGGCTGGGTAGAGTTAGAGAGTGGGGATACAGGAGGTGGCCGGCGAATATGAGCGGTGGCTGAGCAGGGTTAGAGAGTGTGGAGACAGGAGATGAACGGCGAACGGGTGGTCATAGATGCCCGGCGGCTGGGTAGAGTTAGAGAGTGGGGATACAGGAGGTGGCCGGCGAATATGAGCGGTGGCTGAGCAGGGTTAGAGAGTGTGGAGACAGGAGATGAACGGCGAACGGGTGGTCATAGATGCCCGGCGGCTGGGTAGAGTTAGAGAGTGGGGATACAGGAGGTGGCCGGCGAATATGAGCGGTGGCTGAGCAGGGTTAGAGAGTGTGGAGACAGGAGATGAACGGCGAACGGGTGGTCATAGATGCCCGGCGGCTGGGTAGAGTTAGAGAGTGGGGATACAGGAGGTGGCCGGCGAATATGAGCGGTGGCTGAGCAGGGTTAGAGAGTGTGGAGACAGGAGATGAACGGCGAACGGGTGGTCATAGATGCCCGGCGGCTGGGTAGAGTTAGAGAGTGGGGATACAGGAGGTGGCCGGCGAATATGAGCGGTGGCTGAGCAGGGTTAGAGAGTGTGGAGACAGGAGATGAACGGCGAACGGGTGGTCATAGATGCCCGGCGGCTGGGTAGAGTTAGAGAGTGGGGATACAGGAGGTGGCCGGCGAATATGAGCGGTGGCTGAGCAGGGTTAGAGAGTGTGGAGACAGGAGATGAACGGCGAACGGGTGGTCATAGATGCCCGGCGGCTGGGTAGAGTTAGAGAGTGGGGATACAGGAGGTGGCCGGCGAATATGAGCGGTGGCTGAGCAGGGTTAGAGAGTGTGGAGACAGGAGATGAACGGCGAACGGGTGGTCATAGATGCCCGGCGGCTGGGTAGAGTTAGAGAGTGGGGATACAGGAGGTGGCCGGCGAATATGAGCGGTGGCTGAGCAGGGTTAGAGAGTGTGGAGACAGGAGATGAACGGCGAACGGGTGGTCATAGATGCCCGGCGGCTGGGTAGAGTTAGAGAGTGGGGATACAGGAGGTGGCCGGCGAATATGAGCGGTGGCTGAGCAGGGTTAGAGAGTGTGGAGACAGGAGATGAACGGCGAACGGGTGGTCATAGATGCCCGGCGGCTGGGTAGAGTTAGAGAGTGGGGATACAGGAGGTGGCCGGCGAATATGAGCGGTGGCTGAGCAGGGTTAGAGAGTGTGGAGACAGGAGATGAACGGCGAACGGGTGGTCATAGATGCCCGGCGGCTGGGTAGAGTTAGAGAGTGGGGATACAGGAGGTGGCCGGCGAATATGAGCGGTGGCTGAGCAGGGTTAGAGAGTGTGGAGACAGGAGATGAACGGCGAACGGGTGGTCATAGATGCCCGGCGGCTGGGTAGAGTTAGAGAGTGGGGATACAGGAGGTGGCCGGCGAATATGAGCGGTGGCTGAGCAGGGTTAGAGAGTGTGGAGACAGGAGATGAACGGCGAACGGGTGGTCATAGATGCCCGGCGGCTGGGTAGAGTTAGAGAGTGGGGATACAGGAGGTGGCCGGCGAATATGAGCGGTGGCTGAGCAGGGTTAGAGAGTGTGGAGACAGGAGTTTGACGAGGAGGCACGACATGGACGGGAAAAGTATGGTCATAGATGAACGGTGGCTGAGTATGATTAAAGAGTGGGGAGAGAGGAACTGGACGGCGAACGGATGGTCATATATGATCGGTGGCTGAGTAAGGTTAGAGAGTGGGGAGACAGGAGGTGGACGGCGAACGAATGGTAATAGATGAGCGATGGCTGAGTACGGTTAGAGAGTGGGGAGACACGAGGTGGACCGCGAACGGATGGTTCTATGAGCGGTGGCAGAGCAGGGTTATAGAGTGGGGAGACACGATATGGACGGCGAACGGAAGGTTCTATGAGCGGTGGGAGAGTAGGGTTAGAGAGTGGGGAGACACGAGGTGGACGTGGTTAGAGAGTGGGGGATACACGAGATGGAGGGCGAACGGATGGTTGTAGATGAGCGGTAGCTAAATAGGTTTAGTTAGAGAGTTAGAAATATTAAATGCCAACTGAAGGTGAAGGTGCTAGTGTGCACAGGGCAGAAGTGTAGTGTTAGAGTTTGGTAAATATTAAATGCAAAACGAAGGTGCTAGTGTTCACACGGCAGAAGTGTAGTGTTATGAGTTTGGTAAATATTAAATACAACTTGAAGGAGCTAGTGTTCACAGGGCAGAAGTGTAGTGTTAGAGTTTGGTAAATATTAAATGCAAAATGAAGGTTCTAGTGTTCACAGGGCAGAGGTTTGGTAAAGATTAAATGCAAAATGAAGGTGCTAGTGTTCACAGGGCAGAAGTGTGGCATTGCTCAATAAATCAAGGGCCGTAACTCTGATGTTACTAATCAGATATATTTGGTTTTCAAGCTTGTCTGAGCGTTCAATAATATCAAGTCACTGGCCAAGTTTGCTAAAGATCAAGTACAGCATGAAGGTGCTAGAGTGTTCACAAGGATGACTATGGCGTTTCTCAATAAATCAAGGGCCATAACTCTGGGTTACTAATCCGATTTTGCTGGTTTTCGAAATGTCAGAGCTTTAATCATGTTAATTAATATCAACAATCTGGTCAAGAGTTTGGTCAAATCAATTACAAAATTCATTACAAATGTTCACAAGGCTGAATGTCTTATTTCAATCATTCAAGGGGCTCTAACTCTGGTGTTCCTGGTCCGATATACATGTAGATGGTTTTCGAACTTGTTCAATCTTTGATTAAATCAGCAATCTGGCCAGTTTGGTAAAGAGTAAATACAAAATGAAAGTTCTAGCGTTCACAAGACTGAATTTGACATTTTTCAATAAAACAAGGGCCATCACTCTGGTGTTCCTGGTCCGATATAGTTGTTTAACTTGTTCGAGGATTCATTAACATCAACAATCTGGCTAAGTGTGATATTAAAGATCAAATGTAACATGTAGGTGCTAAAATGTTCACAAGGGTGAATATGACACTTTTCAATAATTCTAGGAGCCCTAACTCTGATATTCCTGAACTGATATAATTCGTTTTCGAACTTGTTCGAGCTTTTATTGATATACCAATCTGGGTCAGATCAAATACAAAAGGTACTAGAGTATTTACAAGGCAAAATATGGCATTTTTCAGCAAAGCAAGGGCCACAACTCTGGTATTACTAATCCGATCCGACTGATTTTCGAACTTGTCCGACCTTTCATTGGTATAAAGACCCTGGCAACGTTGGGTAAAGTTCCAATTAATAATAACCTCCAAATCGTGTTCACAAGGTACAAGTTAGACGACTCGCCATCCCATAAGCTCTGCTGACCTCTGCTGAAGACCTTTTAATGTTTCGACCTTTTATGGTAACGTCGGCTATCTTGGATGTTGCGCTTACCAAATATTAACAAACTTTCCCACTAACCTCAGCATGTGAAGTCAAAATTGTGCAAGCGATACAAGCAAAAGTCAACGGACGAATGACGACCGACAGATGGACAAAAGGCAGTTCAATAGGTCACTTTGAGCCTTTGAGCTAAAATATAACTACCGCAATTTGTATTTAATATTTATTTCCACATAATTAATATTTAAACATCGAAAGAAAAACAACAATATCAAGACAGAGAAGTCGTGTAAACATGCAGCAGGACTACATTTAACAAGTGACCATCAAACACAAGTGTGCACGTGCATAATAATAATCAATAAATAGAGTACATGCGCGTCATAAAGTTAGACTCTTTTTATTTCACAAAATGTTGATGGATGATGATAATGATGACGATTGATAACGCTGATGATTATGTTAAAAGGGTTGATGATGATGATGATGATGATGATGTTGATGAAAATGACAAAGACTGTAAAGATAATGATGATGATGATAATTATTACGAGGATTATGAAAAAGCAATGTTGATAATGATGCTGCTGAAGATCTTTGAAACAACAGCACAACAAATAACAGTTTAGTTTGTATGTGTACATGCGTGCATCTCGTTTGGGAGGTAAAAGAAATGGTTATAAATACAGTGAACTTGAAGAAATGTTGCTTCCTTGAAGTATAATATAATCCTTGTATAAGTCTCGCAGCAACCGGGAGGGAGGGGTGTTGGGGTGGGATCCGATTATGTGAAGTGTATAACTAGGTGTTATTATGCAAACAATTATTATTCTTATTATACAGATGTGATATATATGCTGTTGTTGGACAGTAGGTTAATTTGCTCTTCTATAAATCATTATATGACCATCCATATGTATGTTGTATTACCTGTATGGTGTATTACCGGTATGTTGTATTACCATACATAGGTATTACACTCTTGAATATTACAACTGAATTGAATTGAATTGGGTTTTACGGCACACCAAATCATGAGAGGTTATATGGCGCCTAACAGGAATGAACATGCCAGGCTCATTCTCCATTTACATCAAGATAAAATATGGAGAATGGGCCTAGAACCTTCTTACCTGCAGAACTGCAGAGTTGCTGCAAATTCTATAGTACACACTTCATTTACGCTGCAGTCACGTTTGCATACGCGGTGTCATGATAAAGACCTTGAATGAGCATGATATCAAATGATACAATGAATATGAATAAGGGGGTCTATCCCTATGCATGCGACTGTGTTTGTGAGATTGCAGTGGTTGTATTCTATCCCAGCAACCACACAGGGAGTCTCAATTTAATGTTACAGTCAGGTTCCATAAACTTTACACATTACAACACCACAATAGTGTTCTACTACTCACTGAATCAACAAATACTTTCCTAAATAAACAGTAATTGAACTGAAAATTAAACAGCCATTTTGAATCCCAAGTGGTAACAAAAAATAAATAACCAACTCTCTTCATTATTGTTGTTAGACAGAATATATCAATTCTTGTCTGCCTGCTGGGATGACATGAATATTTACTTTCTTGACATCGGGTTACACCCTCGGCTGACATTTCATGTCAAGGGTAGTAAAGACACATGTTATTACTCAAGCAGGCCGTCAATATCTGTATAATTATGGGCTATTCCATTAAAACATACACCGGGAAGGCAGAAATTTGGTTCTTTAAATTAAATTTTGTATTTATGGGTAGGTGCTTAATTCCAAAAGTGCCTTCTTGGGGTACCATGTACATTTTAATGGAATATCGCTAATGTCAACCAGATATGAAAGGCGACCTTTTCAGCTTCTTTGGCTGCAAACAAAACTAAGAATTATCGACTTGAACATGCCGATACAGCATGCAAGTCAAATATAAACAGAATAATCATCTTCACCCAGAAAATTTTACTCATCTGGGCCCCGTTTTATTAAACATCTTACGATAAGTCTCAAATTTTAAAACTGTTCACATGTTTGCACCTAAACATTCAATGTAGACAATTATGTGGGCATTATGTGCAGAAATATCAGACATAACAGACAAAATGAAATGAAATCCCGTTCATTTGTGAATTGTAAATCAAAGTAAACACTTTAAGAAATTAACTTAAGATCACAATTGTCTTAAGTTGTTTCATAAAACAGGGCCCTGACCTCCAAGTGCGACATTGACCTTTGAGGTACGGACCCGATTCTTGTGCACAACATACCTTCCCACAACACACCTTCTCATAGTGGTTAACATTTGTTCGTGTGAAGTTTCCTTCAGTTCTTTCAAAGTTATGTCTGAAACGCGATTGTTTCGGACAGAAGGACGAACAAACGGACAGACGGGTATGATTATTATATGCCTCCCTTCGGGCCATAAAAACATGTATTGAGTACATAAAGTAACAAATATCAGACATGTGTATGAGTATCATTCAACGGTTCTTACAGAATCAGTCAAAATATTACAACAAATTATCTTAAAACATGACATCAAAATATTCACCATACAAAACCACAAATCACTACATCTTTACTTTGTACATAGGTGTACCGGTTACACATATCTGATTACACATATGCTCAAGTACTATGCATAATATATGCGGTGCATGCTGTGGTCCAGCCTTCATATAGACAATAATATATTAATGATAAATAAAAAAAAGTTGAGATAAGCAACAAATTTAACAGTATTGATGCTTTGTTTGGACATACGGCAATCTTTAACTTGCAGCATCCTATTAGTTCTTGTACAGAGCTTGCGTATATATGAATAGTTCAAAGCAATTTTTTTTTCATTTTGCTAATTACATTGTAACCATTAATATATTAAAACAAAAGCTAGAATACCAGCTAAAAATTGAAAACTCCCAATTTTTTATTGTTTTTATTTAAATATATACTAAAGTATAAATTTAAAATGATACTGGATAATAAACTGAGGTGCTAAATATATTACTTCATAAGATTGCCATGTGTCCCTTTAAAGATAATTGAACTGAATTGGGATTTTAAGGCGCACCAACACATGAAAGGTTATATGGCGCCTAACAGGAAGGAACATGCCAGGCTCATCCTCCAGGTACATCGAGATAAAATATGGAGAACGGGCCTAGAACCTTCTCACCCTGAACTGCAGAGTTGCTGCGAATCTGAAATTGGTAAAAATTATTTGAAGGTGTATATTGAATAGTATCCATATAAACATAATATGTCGTCCAGGTAACGACGACATTGTTAACATAGAACTAACTCAATAAGTGCAGTGTAGACCGTGTTCAGATAATGGTTACAGTCTCACTTTAATAGAGTTTAATGTCCAATCATCTTGCAAAACAGCATGCTGATGCTAGTGATGGGAAATCTGTTTTAAATCATAATCCATAACTTTAAAATTAGGCCAGCTGATCTACAAATTGATCAAAATTGATAATGGGATATATTTTGTTTTATACATGTAGGTAAAAAAAATACATTCGACAAATTGTACATCATGCAAAATTCGATATTTGCAGTTTCTGGAAAGATCTCGTTATTTCCTAAACAATTATTGATCTTGCATTTTCTACAATAATCCCTTTCTTACAATGTTTGCTCTGCCAAAAGTACTCCTTGTACTGATATAATTGTTATTCCTGAATAGCATGATGTAACCGTTCCAATTTTTTATATATGATCATAGCATCACAGCATGCTACAGATCGTGTTTTCCGTTCTTCATCGAGACAGTTTTTTTCTGATTTGGAAGTGTGCCCGTATGTGGCGGGTCTTTTGCTTTAAACTCTGCCTCGCTAGACACGTAGGTGACATTTGACTCATCGACTGTCTTTTCTATCTGCACATAAATCACCTGGTCACCCTTATTATTTGAACTGTCATTTGTCTGTTCTATCTCCATTTCAGATTTTTTGCTGCTTTCATCGTCATCCTTGATGACATCGTTTTTGGTGAATTCTGGGAGAATGGGTGTTTGGGGTGGATTTTCCCAGAAGGGGGATGGGCGGATGGTGATGCCGTATGGATTGTCGCCATCTGGCTGCATGGCATCTTCCCCGGACTTGTGAAGTAGGTTCCTGGATTTTCCAGGAAGTGGTATTGACTGTAAATCATCCATGGAGTCTGCGTCTCGGAATGGGTTGAAGTTGGGAACAATCAGGAATGCAAACGACAGTAACAGTACCTGGAAAAGGGAAAATTGAAATTACATGAAATTGAAAAAAAACATGTTTTAAATTTAACATTCTGCTGAAATTGTTTGAAAATATGCCATTCAAATAAGGAAAGGTTTATTTGAAAATTGATTCGCATGTATCATGTTTATAAAGTGTAAATGGCAATTCATATTATATACGGTACTTTTTGATACCAGTAAATCATTTGTGAGATAATACAAATTATTACCAGTAAATCACCCATAAAATAGTATATACGATTTAATATCATCAAATCACATGTGAAACAGTTCCTACTTTTGAATACTGGTAAATCAAATCACACGTGAAACAGTATACAAAATTAAATGCTGGTAAATCACATATGAAGCATTACATACTATTTTATTACATATATACATATAATCCCAGTAAATCACATATGAAACAGTATAACTATTTATTACGCAACATATAATCCCAGTGAATCAGTATATGGTAATCGCATATAAAATGGTATCTACTATTTATTACATATACACATATAATGCCAGTAAATCTGTATAGTATAAGACCATGGACTCACCATGACACACGTAGATGCCTGAGCAGATTTGGTCGATTTGAAGTTAATCAAGCTTTGTAGCTTTTTCAGTTGATTCATCAGGGTCCTGTTGAAAAAAGATTCAAAAGTGAAATTATGTATGTATGAATGTTTAACAAATTAACATTGCTTTTAATAACAATCTGTACTTCATATCACGATGGTAGCAGTGAGCTCTATGCTCAACTTTACAGTGCTGCCACACTTGTATACCACCGTAGACACATGACATTATATGGTAATTACCCCACACACGTCACATTATACCGACACCAGGCCATCTACTCTTTATATGCTGAAATAGTATCAAGGCAGATTTTAGTAGTGCTGCATGGTATTATCGGTTTATCGGTGATTTGTGATACAGATCTCAAAATAATTGTACTGTGTCTCTAAACATGTGTATTGATTATGAAAGTAAATTGTTATCTGCGACTAAGATATATTTTTAACTTTGTATGGTTCCCGTGTCTGTAATACAATCGTTAATACTCGATATTGGAAAGTGGGTACCATCATAGTTAAAAATAGAAGCACTTCAAATAATATCTGGTGTTTGCTAATGTGCAAATAATGTGCGCATAATTATGTAGAACTGACTACCACCCACTCAGACGAGCATGGCCGATTCAAGGGATTGAGAAATGTTAAAAACAAAGAGCAAAATCAGGTGTTTGGTCTCACTTTGGGCTTAAAAATGGCGCAACAATAGTAGCCAATGTTGCGGTTTGTAAAATATGCAAGGCTACGGTAAAGTGCTACGGTAGCACAACACATTTGGTAACTACCTTGCAAAGACATCCCCATCACCCGGCGTTGAATACAAATTCAAAACAGAAAGTAGGCAATGTCAACATTAAAACTGCCGTGCGTAATGTTTCAAATTCACAAGCACAACCAACAATGCATCATGTTATGTCGTCTGCATCGAAGTAAACCAGTACATCGGCAAAGTCTGTTGAAATTATCAATGCAATTGTACAAGAAAATATATTATGATACAGTCGCTTGTATCGCAATATATCATATGTTTTTTGGATGCGATACCCAGCACTAGCTATTAGTACCCCTTTTATGAAGTCTATTTTTTGAAGCGGCTGTGAATAAAATCCATGATCTCCTGCATGCGAGGCAGACAACCTGAATAGTTTTGGAGGAGTAATGAACACATTGCAGAACGAGTGCAGGTGAAGCTATTGCTGCTATATATAAATGACGAACAACATACAATAGATTTGTGTCGAACCCTCAACCTTCATTCAGCAGAACTTAAAACAATTTTTTTTATACACTCACTGAAAACATTTATTTAGACCGACTACATAAATGTCCAAATTTTCACTAGCCTGAAGGACAGTTTACTAGCCCCGGGCTTCGGGCTAATTCAAAGACTGATATTAAACTAGAGTACTCTGGGATATAATTTCAGGAAAACTTGAAGTATACATGTTTGTTTTCAACAAATAACATGTTAATTCAAAAAAAAAAAAATGTTTGTTTAGTTCCAAACACTGATACCGCCACCTGTGCATCACGATGCAAAATTCAGAAGAAAAAATTTAACCCACTGGTATTGTAGTTCGAGTGCAAATATTGATACCTGAAAATTATGAAATGTCGAATGGTGAAGAGCCCATAATCCTTTTGGTCAGGTGAATTTATTTCCTTGGCATTCATAAGCTAACTGAGTTGCTTTCTATTAAAACAACTCCCAGATCAAAGTTGGTGAAGTGTTACTTACGTGTTTTGTTTCTCCATTTGGTCTACTTTCTTTTTTAAATTCTGATTTTCATGAGTACACAGTTTCACCCTTTTCTCTAGGCCATCTACATATCCCATCTTCCTTTTGCGACTTTCTTTGGCTGAAATCTGAAATGGACGTGGAAGAAAATGCAATATTTATTCTGCCGCTGCAGCAAGAAAGTTCCTCTCTCTAGGCTGTCTAAATCCACTTCATGATTTTCTGAAATATGACATTCCTGACAATAATTTTGTTAACTCCCAAGTTCTGAGAAACAAGAAAAATGTTTATGGTAAAAGCGATTTTTTCCCTTTCCATTTATATTGACAAAGAGACGCTTGTAAAGTTACGAGTAAATCTTTACTAGCTCTGACTTTGAAGTCCCTATCCCGCCATCAACAGGCACATTTTACACATGTAAATCGTTCCTAAACCTACTGCAACTGTGGAATATATACAGCTTAACATATTTTGAGAATCCAAACTCAATAGACACAATATAAATGGTTTTAACCGGCCAGACAAAACCCCAAACTCATGAATAATTAATTTTACGCATATTCAAACATGGATATTTTAAGAACCTATAAATAAATCTATACTTTAATCATCAGATATACATTATTATATGATCTGAACACCTGGATAAATTGGTTAAACGGTTTTGTAGTTTAATTTTGCCATTATTTGGAGGGTTAGTTACTTTACAGTTCATGGAAGAAGCAGTCAGAAATGGCAAAATGCCTTTTGTACCAAGACTGTGGATGAAGATATAGGGACTGTTACATGTACATGATACATCCTCTGTAATGGTGCACTGAGTGACAATAACATAAAATAGTGCCATACATATTCAAAGATTGCTGAATAAATATGAAAAAATGGGAAAGTTGTAGGTTTTAATTAAAGTTATGGTTAACAATGACATTGATAGTTTGTTTAACCTTGAACATTAGAGAGACAATGACCTTTTGATATTGGTATTTTAAGTAGGCGGCTTACATTATGCAATTTGTGAAGAATTATTGAAAAAAAAAAAAAATGTATAGTGAATGTTTTTTTAAAGAGTTTTTCAGACAGATGCACAACAGTAAAATACTATACTCCCCCCTCCAAAAGCAACAGGAGACTATAAAAATTCTCAAAACAACACCTGCTGAAAATATACCAACATATCTGTATCCCATAAAACAGCATTGTTGTAATGCAAAGGAGAAAAAGATAACAATCTGGACAAAGCTTGTTGAATTCATTACAAAATAAGCTATGAATATCCTCTCCTTTCCTTACCTTGTTCCTTATTTTCCTTCGTATAGCTTTAAGTGCTCTCTCCTCTTCCTTTGTCAGTGGCATGTTTGTGGGTAAACTTACTCCCTCTCTTGCCAATAAATCCTTCTCTTCGTCTGTCAGGTAAAGCTCGGGAAACTTGCCCGCTGCTGTCTGGGTATCCGTGGAGACGTCCTTCATTGTGAAGGGTAAAGTCTCTAGACTCTTTGGAGCCGCCACCTTGATGATCTTGATGGTTCTGGTTTCTGTGCCATCTGCATTTCGGGCTGTGTTTGTTGTAGTTCCAAAGGTCATGAGATCAGAGTGACTACCTGCAACCACACAGTATTATTGTAGTGAAACTTTGGTTTAGCAAACAATCTGACATATACAGACTTTGCAATACTGAAGATCATTTTATTATTCCTTAGTAAACTTTTGTAAGATTTGTTACCAGTTTGCATGTTTTCTCTTCCTTAAAATTTGTAATTACATTCTGATTACGTAAGTGTTATTTTACTTAAAGTTGGATGGCATAACACATTATTTTCATTAGAATGACAGAAATATATGACTTAAAGCTGCCAGACTGACATATTAATGTACAGAATTTCATTTTTTAACACACTGTTTTCGACTCGACAATTCGGATAATAAATTGTGAATCAGACTTTAAATTAAAAGTGTACCATGTCGCAGCACTCGAACATCGCTAAGGTATCAACTGGTGGAATTTTTAGAAAATTTCTGTACTGTTCAATTCCTTCTTTTTCTTCTTCTTTTTTTTGATTAAAATTTATATTTCCATAAGGTATATATATGTATAAAAGGACCTGTAATTTTTTATTTTTTTTAAATAAATGCTATAAATGAAGAGTAAAAATAATCATCTGCGGATGCATACATCCGAGATACAAACAATGGTCGCGCGACATCCACTAAAACACACCATCAGCCCAAATCTCAAGTGGGGACTGGTGTCCCAACTCCCCATAAAACCTGTAATTCATATATTCTGACATTTGGCACATACTACTAATAACATTCAATACAATTTAATCCAAAATAACTACCACCTTTAAATGGTGTAATATTCAGTATGTTAATCCTGAAACTTACTTAAGTCTATGGAAACATTCTCCTCTAGAAAATCACTTTCCTCTTGGTCGTCATCTGCCTGCATTATATCACTTGCATCAATAGTGTCAAAGTTCATATCACCAAAGTCAAAATTCTCTAGCTCCATTCCAAGCTGGTCCCCAGCACTAGGGCTGTGAGACAATTGGTCCCCTGCACTCGGGCTAAGTTCTGATTTGCCAAACATTTGTGGACTGTATTGTGATACGCTCTGTGGCGAGCTCGATAAACTGTTTATATCTGAGTATGATTGAATCATATCTTCGTTTGAGTACTGAGGTGAACGGACTCCTGATTCAACAGACACCCCACTATCACTGCTGGCCGGAGACCTCGCTGGTTGCATCACATAGTCATGGTCTGTGTATGTAGAAATTTGTGGTGACAATTTGTTCTCATCGTTTAAAAGAATGCCATCAAAGAGTAAATCATCAAACTCTCCACCCATCAAACCCAAGGAGGACTGAAAATGAATAAGCATAACATGAGTTTATAATCTAGTATTTAGGAATAATTACAAATTATGGACATTTTGGACCATGGAAGATTTGGACTCAGGTTTGATGTTTCAAACCAAATCAGGCTTGATGTTTCAAACCAAATCATAAGTTGTTTTGACTCAAAACCAGACCTTATTAAGTCCAACGGACAAAGGCAATATTGTATTGATTTATTTATTATCATTCGCTAGGAAAAAATATCTATCTGTACCACAAAATTGTGAGAAGGCATATTTTGGTTGACTTGTATTGACAACTGGCTTCTGGAACTTATCTCATGTTGAAGTAAATCAAATCAAATTAACAGTCAATTCCATTCTTTTATTCTTCTTTGAACTTATGTCAACAACTCAAGGCTAGAATTCAAAAAAACTACAACAATATAATGTTACCAAAATATTCCACTCAGGGTCATCATCAGCATAAAGTCCATCTTTCAAATTTGAAAACAGCGATGTATCCATTCCAATTATATCCATAATGATTTTAATTTTTTAAGTCATAGACACAATGGTATTGATGTCTATGTCTAATTAATTTAATGTGAAATGTCTGCATAAATGCACTTACTAATCGGAGTCTCAATACGAGTCACTAATCTGCATAAATGCACTTATGAATCGGAAGTCTCAAAACAAGTCACGAATTACTTTACTGTTAAAGGAATTCACATGATCAGGAAGTTTAGATAACAAACTCTACGAATGAATCACATCTAAATGTGTATGGTCACAAGAAAAGTGACAAATCAGCAATCCAGCAAATGATGCAATGCTAAATGAAAGATGTCGTTCCGACAGAGAGTCATTTGCATGATTATTCATGATTATTGATTTGCATCATTGTCAACTCTAGTTGAACATAAATTAATGTGTCTCCCTTCGATAAAATACCATGACAATAACGACAATAATCTATAGGAATGAATGTCAAACTTACAAAGTCCAAACTTTGTATTTCTGGTAGATCCTCTTTGAGAACCCCATCGCATCTGTCAAACAACAAATCAAGGATTGCAGACGATTGGCCTGCCATCTTGGAAATTACTAAGGACAACGCCTCGGTGTAACTACGCTGTAATCGATGTCATCAAATCAGCCACGTCACTGAAAACAGAGTGTAAATAACTCAGTGTCTCAATACTCCAGAAAATATAAAAGCGCGTTATTTCCAAATTTGTTGTTATGCGATACACAACAAAAACAATAATTTGACAGATCTTCTCGTAGGTTCTAAGGATAATTTTTAACTCCAGTGTGTTAATGAGATAACAGTGGTTGTTTATTTATCAAGAATAATGTTACGCCTGTAAGATTAATTGAAATTCAGTTAAAAATTTAAGGTTTTTACCGAAATTTGGACTAAAATTAGAACTTACGTGTAAGAGTTGTGACAAAACGTAAATGACGTGTTCCGGAAGTTGTAATCCTGTTACTATAAATAGATATTGGGAAATTTGGAGCTCTAGATCACTGGAAAGATTGTTGTGTAATTAATGTATTAGGAAAGCAAGCGTTTTAAAATATTGATGTTACGAATTTTTTTTTAACTTTTTGATTTTTATACAGACAGAACACTCATTATCATAGCAAAATAATTTTGATAATTTGGAAATAAATATTGACTATATCTCTTACATTAATTTATGTTCTATTCAATCTATTCATTCAATATGATGATTATTTTACGGCGCCTCATTTCAGTATCACGGTCCCCGTATGTAGGAATTGTCGGACGAGGGCCGCCTCGCATGGTATGAAGACCAGTAAATAATTTTCATTTCTTTTTGTAAGGTAGGGCATTTTCACGAAATTGGTATGCTAGTTTTTGTTTATATCACATTATTGATCTATCTGTTATATTTTTCAAGAAGTGTCATGTTTAAAGTGTGAGTTTTCTATTACAACATGTTTTGCTTATAATTTAAAGTCTCTCTACACTATTTTGGTATCTTAGTGTTAAGTTTTAAAATGGTGCATTCATTCAGGAGACACATTATTTCTTAGAAGATACATGGCCCCCACCTTTCTGTAGATTTGTTGGCAGTACGTGAGCCAAATTAAAACATATAGGGCCCTGATGACATGCACTATACATTGAAAAAATCAACGGGCTTGTTGCATTATATGAAACCTAAATATCAGTTTTCCTTTCGGGTGATTATTTGGCTCCATTAAAATACGTCAGGTGTTTAAATACCAGTTTAGACCCAGGATTTGTTTTTAATCTTGTTTAGACTTTTTTCACAATGTTTCTCCCCGGGCAGCCGTAATTTGGAGTTTCGGATTATTTAAACGTTTTAATGATGACATAGACATATTTTCCCACTAAAACCATGCTAGTCTGGTATCAAAATGAAGACCTGTATTTGTGGTCATAAGTTAGCATTATTATTTACAAAATACCCGTTTTAGTATGTACAACACCACAATATACATCCTCTTCACCCACCCCCCCCCCCCACCCCCCACCACCCTCCCAACACACACACAACCCTCCCCACTCTCTCTCCTTTTAATGATGACTTATTCAGACGTTTCCCACTAAAACTATGCTTGTTTGGTATCAAATTGTAGACCTGTATTTGTGCTCATAAGTTAGCATTATTATTTACAACATACCCGTTTAATTATGTATAACACTAAAAAATACCCCATTCCCCACTCCCCCCCCCCCCCACCCACCACCCCCACCTCCCCCTCAAATAGCTCTTTAAGTAACTCTTACGTTTTGTAATGCGTAATAGTATGGGCTTTGCCGAAACAGCTGCTTTGAAAAAAAATCACTCAGGGTTAAGAACTATTGGTCCGTCACCTATAAAATAAAAAAAGATCCAAAATGGATGGGATTTCGTCAAGTGAAAATTTCAACCAAATGCATAGTTTAGGCATGATTAATGTCAACCATAATTATAGTGCATTGCAGTAATTCAACACTATTGTTGTGAACATAATGTCAGAAAGAATACTTATATGGCAGAAACTGTGCCCTTTAAGGACCTTTATGTCCGAAACGTTTTATACAAGTTTACTCAAGGTTGTTTTGTGTTTTTATGGGAAATAAATTGATCCATAGAATAATTCACTTATGCAGCGATAGCAAACGAGACATCATTTCTAAATAAAACAAGCCTCATTTCTTGGAATATAATATTATCACCCCAGCTTTTCTGTAAGGCAGCACATGTGCCTTTGTCATGATAATGAAGTTATTCTTATTTATCATGCAGATATGCACTTTTCTGCCTAATAAAGGGGTGACCTAATACATTTTGCTTCATTAGGCACTGACCAATGGAGCAAGTCAATGCGGAATCCCTCAGCGTTTATTGTACGTAACGTTATCTGACGTATTGCACGTAACGTTGCCTGACGTCATAAAACAAACTAAAAACAACAACATGGCGACGTCCTCGATAAGCGTAACATTCCGAGAAATAGGTAATAATAGTAATTCATACAGAACATGTGGATAATCTACATGATAAATAGAATATTATGTCAGTGCCTTTTACTATCAAGTTTATTAGGCTCGGCACGAAAACGAAGAAAGGCTAATCGCCTAATAAACTTGATAGTAAAAGGCACTGACATAATATATTCTCTATTTAAAATGAGCCTACTGTTACACAACACGATGCAAAATCCAACGGGCGTGTTACACTTCTACTAATTTACTGAGGACGAGTTACATCCCCTGTATGCTTTTGAAATATAGACATACTGGGGGTTGGTGTAGGGGAGAGACGGAGGTTAAAATAAAGGGTAATTTCTATAATAATTATGCTGTTATTGACAACATTTATATATTGTTGTAGCATGGTCACTGAAAATTCTCTTTGTAATAGCACAGGTGTAAATCGTTTAATTGCAAACAACACTTGTGAGAATAACAGTTAGAATAGCAGTTAGACTAACAGTTAAAATAACAAGTTAGAGTATGGCAGAGAGCTGAAATGGACATGCTACAAAACAAATAGAATATGGTTTCATTGAGTTGGTTAATTTAAACATCGATATGGGCTTAGTATGGTTTCATTGAGTTCGTTAATTTAAACACCTCGATACATTAACGAACTCAATGAAACCATACTCAATCTATTACTTATCCGTCATTGTGACGTTTATTGAGTTGGTTAATTTAAACATCGAGATGGGCGAAGCCCGATGGGGTGTTCAAATAACGAGATGAAACCATACTCCATTTGTTTTGTAGCATGTCCATTTCAGCTCCCTGACATACTCTAACTTGTTATTCTAACTGTTACAACCGGTTTTGGTTCATTTCAGGTAACCTAATCATTTATTTCCTAATTACCTGTTATTGCGAAAATATGTTTATTGTTGTTTGTTCTGGTACAAATGTCTTTTATCATTTGTTTGAGCCAATAGTTGATGTTAATGTTTACCCGTAATCCGTGTCCAGTGACTATCCACAGACCTTATAACAAATTATGCTTGTGAAATATCGAAACATAACGTGTTGGGTATCCAGTAAATATTCCTACTTGACTGCAGTATGCAAGACACTTTGGTGATAAAATAAATGCAAGTAGAACTAGTAAAGGTGTTCATGGGACCGTTTTAGCTCTGTCAGTCACAACAAAAAATAAAGCTTCAATGTATTTAATAAAAAACAAACACTTGAATGTAAAACTTGGAAAGGGCGGACGGACAAGGTTGCAATATATGCCCGCGGGGCATAAAAAGATAAAAAGAGCAGTCACATAGTCCGCATATTACTATATTATACCCAACCAGCCATACCCAGTACCAGCAAGAAAAAATATTCAGTCTGAAGTCTCAAGAATGGAGCTCGTGATGTACTTCGTCAAATGGTAAAATTGTGAAAACGTACTCAGATTGAATAAAATTGTCCAACAAAATGCCAAAACACAATTTTTTTAAAAATAAATTATGACGATTTAGTAAGAATTGACAATTGTGGTTTCATAGCTATCTGAAGCTCCCAGCCGTCTTGTCAGGCGCGACTGAATCTTCCAGGTGGCTTCACTCATCAGTCTGTTGTTTTAAAAAAGAAATAGTTTTGTTATTGTTCGCTTTTGCACTGCTCATTAACAACTCATTTACTATTAATTGTGACACATTTGTCAGCTGTGTTTATGGAATGATAGTCTTCATTTTCTAAGCTCAAATGTTTCATTTCTGTCTGACTGGAGTTAAGAACTTTAAACCGGGTATAGACGGCATCAGCTCCTCAACTTTCTAGGAAAAAAAGATAGTCGATTTTTTGTTTACGCCGATCTTTTAGTGTAGCCAACTTTCTGGTGTGACGCATCCTGCTTCTGTAATCCCAAATAAAAAAAATCAAGACGATCTGTGTCCTTGACATAGCTATGGATCCAAATCACATGATGGCGCGGTATAGCGATACATACACGTGCATCATGACTATGGACCCCGGTATAGCGATACATACACTTGCATCATGACTATGGACCGTGCGTTAGATTTCATCGCTAAAAATCCACGGAAGAATTTGCGTTTTTTGCCAATTTGGTGATGCAAATATATCAAATCTTCGGATAAAATACGGAATTTCAGGGTTTTCCGGAGTCTTCAATAATTCTCCGAGTCACCGGATTAAGATCTAAAATCTCCGATTTTTCCATTAAAATGAACAGCTGAATTTTCATTGATTAAAAAGCAATGCAGGAACAAACAATTCATGCGTTTAAGAGTATGTTAAACAATAAATTCCAGACTGATAATTAATATGTATTGCATTAAAATAAGTGCGTAAAATAATTGAAATAAAAAATGACAGGCGCTCACATTTCCATTGAAATATTTTCTCTTCGCGTACTATAAATCTAAAATATAATCTCAAGGTTGTAAGTTGTGGCAGCCCTGATGGTGTGTTTTTCCTATGATAAAGCTACTCCTAAATATGGGTTTTTCATGTACTTGTTGTAGTATGTGGTTATTTAGTAGGTAGAATGAAGATTAATTTTTTTGTTTACACTTTACGTATAATTGTTCTTTTGTTGATATTTTTATAATAGTTTACTAAATGTGATTTACAATTGTTATTGTTACTTGAGCATATGTATCATATGGGTGTATTTAGTCAGTGTGTTTCCTTTCTATACTTTAGGAACATAACCCACATAGCAATTGGGAATTTTAACGCGCTTTTTCATACAACTGGGAAAAATACAGTAAATTATTTATTGAATAATTGTATTTTCAATACGGTTTTCATTACATTAAGGTCACCATATTTAAAAGCGTTTTATTCTCAGTACTTTTCACACTAATGCTTCTTTGTTTATTTATATATTTTATTTGTAACGTTTTCTTTCAGTTGGTAATTTTCTCTCAACATTGGGGGGAAAAGATGTTTTACCATTGGGAATATAGCTCAATAACGGCTATAAAACAGCCAAAGGAAAAGTTTAACTGTAAACTGTTTCAGTGTTTTTAATTCACAATTATCTGTTATCAGCAAATTCATATCAGGTCATTTTCTGGAGGAAAAAAAAGGTGTATAAACGTCTTGTGCACTTAGTGAAAACGTAACCACACATATATCCGCCGGTATCCCACCGGTATCGGCACATAATGAAACACCCGAGTTGTTTGATGTCTGAACACAGCTTTGATAATACTCAGTTGCACAAGATACGAACAGCTATTTGTCATTCCTAATCCCCGGTACTTCTCCCGGTACTCCAGTTTGTTTTAGACGTGTGATACCGCAGCTGTCGGATGCAGCACGGACATTCTAGTTCCGCCAATACAGTAAACATTCTTACACATTTCGAAATCTACAAACGTAAAAGTCTGGCTTACACCGCGTGTTGTACATATTAACTTTCGTTTTATGTTTACGGTTTAAAATAATATAACTATGTTTTCTATTTAATTTAAATTTGTTGTTGTTTTTTGTCTAAATTTACCAACAGAAAAAAACATGTATTGCAATTTTCCGAGAAAAGTATCTGTAGTGCTCTGTTAGACCGCACAACCACTTTTCGCACACAACCTGAATTCGAACACTTCCGTATAAACAGCGGAAATAAGAATGCGTGCCCTCATTTGCATACAATGACCTGATTATTTTGACAGATACTCCTGCAGAATGTCAACATGACAATATAAACAAAAATGGAGATACGAGAGGCATTATTCAAATAAAAAGCTGACCTCAATATGTATTTCAGTCAATTTCACTATTCCATAATATTCCTGTCCTTAAAACTTGATTAAAACCATTTTTTGATTGATTACAAATTAAACAGCTGTCGTCTGCACAATTGCTGACGTAATCTCATGATCTACTTTCCCTCCAAAAAGTCAAAAGTATACTGCAGATAAAAAAATAATCACTTTAAAAATTTACCCTCTCTTATGTCATTTTACTGAAAATGTTTAAAAACAATCTGGAAAATGTGTGGTCTGCAAGCACTTCATTCTCTCAAACCTCAACATGTTTACTCAAATTAGGAATGTTAATTGTGGGAAGATGTGACAATTTTGAGAATTGGATGTATTTATCATTTTCAACTCATATAAGGGTCATTAAAAAAGGGAGACACCTTGTTTTGCCTTTCATGTGCACCTGAAAAAAACACAACATTAAAAATAAATTATAAATGCTTTCTAAAAGTTATTTTCATGGGTTAACATTATTTTTTAACTGTTGAGAAGTGTTACTGTTGAGAAGTGTTGACTATATGTTAAAACTATAATTGGGTACAAATTTCTGTTCTGCAGTATACTTTTCATGTTTACCGGAAGTGCTCGAAAAGACGTTGGATGTTCCGTTAGGAATGAGGTAAGTAGGTCGTCTTTTTGCTTTCTTGGTGTGAAGTTTAACTACAATGGCAAGTTTAATAAAACTAAAAAATATCTCTGTGATCAGGCTAGAAAAGCCATGTTCTCTGTTCTTAAAAAGGCTAGAAAGCTTTGTCTGTCTCTTGATCTTCAACTTCATCTATTTGATTCGATGGTCAGTCCAATACTATTATATGGGTCGGAGGTCTGGGGTTGTGAGAATGTAAATATTATTAATCAATTCCAGTTAAAATATTGTAAAATGGTATTAAAACTCAAAACTTCAACACCAAATATTATGATTTATGGTGAACTTGGGAGAATGCCAATGGATTGTATTATAAAGAGTAGAGTTCTGAACTACTGGTGTAAATTGGTCAATAGTAAAGAAGATAAGATTTGTCGTATAATGTATAAACTAATGTATGAACTTGATAAAAGCAATGTTTTCCATTCTCCTTGGATAGGTTATGTCAAGACTTCACTTGATCAGCTTGGTTTTTCTGAATATTGGTTAAATCAAAATGTTCCATCCCCACTTGTTTTTAGAAATTTAATAAAAAGCAGAATTAAAGATATATATAATCAATCCTGGAATACCACAGTCTATGAATCCCCAAAATGTGTGAGTTATAGAATTTTCAAAAATACTTTTGCGTTTGAGAGGTATCTAGTAGATTTACCGCTGAATCTTGCATTGTCACTTTGCCATTTTAGATGTTCTAATCATAAACTCCCAGTGGAAAAGGGCAGACTTTATAATATAGAGAGAAGATTAAGAACTTGTGATTTGTGTCATTTAAATGTGCTTGGTGATGAATTTCATTACATTTTTGTTTGCACTTTTTTTAAAAATGAAAGAAAGAAATACATTTCCTCTAATTCTATTATTGCAAATACATATAATTTTAGAAACATTTTTCAATCTATAGATAATTATGAATTGTTAAAACTGTCATTATTTGTTAAGAAAATTATTGATAAATTTAAGTAACTATTTTTCACCTTCCCCTATTAATTTTACATTTATTACTCAGTATTAATATACGAAACTCATTCCATCTAGTCATTTTATCTTGAATTGAAATTATTTTGTGTTTATATTCTATGTTATGATTCAACTTTGTAAATATTGTTATTGATGTTATTTTCATTTGTGTTTGTTAATGCTCATGCCCAGTTGGGCCCAGCTTATGAAATAAAACTTGAAACTTGAAACTTGAAACTTAAAAAATGTAAACAATACAGGTCATGCCAATTTGGCATGATTCTGCAGAATTTTAGTACTATAATTAATAAAAACATTTACTGGAAAGGAAAAGTATTTTATTTAAATGTAAGGTTTTAATCTCATGTTTTGTCCTTATGTGTGCGAAAACTGGTTGTGCCGGGATATAGGTACCAACCAAGATCGTTTCGCACAGAGCTCCAGTGTTGAAAAAAGACATAATTTATTCTATGAGAAACGCATTTTTACCTCTGATTTGTGGTATCGACATTCGCTTCGCATAGAGCTCCCATTTTAAACCCGATAATCAGTCCATTATTCTTATTCAAACTTACTCAGAATGATTATTATGCCCCATTCTTGAGTAAGAGGGGTGGGGCCGGGTGCATATGGATTTGATCATGTCCGCCCGTTCGTCTGTTCATACGCCCAGTACGTCCCGTCTCAGTAACTGTTAAAGACAATCACTTTAAACTTACTGATGCTTGCATGTTTGTAGTGATATAGCTGTAGAATCGGTAGGCTAAGAACCCTAATTCTGTAAATACAGATTAGTATCTCTTCTCAAACATACACACGTGCAAGAATAATCATGTCTCGGTAAATATAAACGTAATTCAATTGAACCTTTTATACTTTGTAAAGTATTTACAATAGAGAATATCATTTGGAAAAACATTTGATAAAATGTATTGTGGAAAGACAAAGATTTGAAGATTTGTTTTACAAAATAGTAAAGATTTTAGACAAAATAGAAGTCCGTAAAACATGTAAAAGATCGATCAAATTTTAATACATTTTTCAAAAAAATATTTATGATATTAAAAAAAAAAAAGAAGAGGCAAAACCGATTAAAACAAAGGCTACTATAGAAAAGTACGATAGGATTTGGGAAAAAAATTGAAAAAGAATTATGACTGGATATGATTATGCCCGTTCAATTTGAATTTCTTTATGTATATTTCCAGAGGTTTTCTATAAGTAATCATTTTTTTATATCTCTAACAGTTTATTAAAGGCAATTCTGATTACCTCACCGTCATTTTCTAGTCCTATAGTTGTTTGGACACATGAAAGAAGTTGTTTAAAACTCTTATGATGTGTTTGTAACAAAGTATTTTTTTCTGCTATTCTTGTTTTACTCACTAAAACAGCAACTACTGCAACTGCACCAACTACAGTCACGAACACAGGGATTGCTGGAACTAATGCTAGACAAGCACCACAACCAATTATTCCACTGGTAATCTGTAACGTTGTGTTTATAATACCACACAATTTATAACTACGCCTGTATGCAGCCACAAGTCGTATCAAGGGATCAATTAGTTCTTCTTTGTTTTCAGTTTTTGTCATGTATAATTATAGTTGATAAAATATTTACAAAATAATTGTTCATGTTCTCCGAGTGATATTTTACCTATTTGTAATAATTCATCTATAATGTTAATACCTTTGTTTATTAACTGTGGACTATTATTTCCTGATTCGATACGTCCATATACTGACTCCAGATCATTAACCAAATCATCAGGACTGTTGTAATATGTAACATAACCTCCTAAAATCTTCTTAAACTTCGAAGATTACCTTTATGAATTGGCAAACCAGATAATTTTGTCAGTTTCTTAAAAATATTCTGAGACAGCTTTGAATAAGTTTTATAATTTTTGTAACGCTTTGTTACCAAATCAATAAAATCACCGTCTACTTTCTGAATTATTACAATTCCTTGTCTAGCAATAAGTTTGGGATGACCAGTAAGTTCAGACCAATCAATTTGTAACCATACCATAATGATCATTTTTACTAACTTTATACGAATTTCTATTTTGTTGTAATGCTTTCCCCGAAAAGATATCGGGATTTTTTATTAATGGTCCAATTCTTACGTCCCTATAATAGTGTACAGCCCCTGAATGTGTTTTTAACTGTTCACGTTCTTGCCTAAGTGCATCTTTTTCTGCCTCATTTGTCTCCAAGCTGCTTATTTTTTTTTAGTTTTTTAGTTTTAGTGAGAGATCCCTTTTAGGTACCAATTTCCTTGATTACTTTGGTGGTATCATCTTACCAAAACATCTTTACTTCTTATGTCTACTTTGGACGGCAATTGTAAATTATATTTTCTTAACACATATTTATCCAAACCAGCATCTAGATTACCAGTAACTAGTTCTGGCCCCACACTATGTATTTCTGACTCTTCGTAAATAACTGAGATAATCACTGATACATTTGTTTTTCTTGTACTTCCTCGCCTATGGATCTAGAAAGAGCAGCTAATTGTTGGTTCATGTCTGGAAGAGCAGCTAATTGTTGACTTATTTCTGGAAGAGTAGCTAACTGCTTAGTTAACTGTTCTGACTTATCTTTTAATTCGCCAGTGACCGTTCCAATTGTCAACCCTTTTGTGTTTGTGATGTCTTATTTGGCCTTTTATTCATCTTTAAATTTGTTCTTTATTTCTGTGTGTGTTTGTGGTTGAACGTCGTCCTTGAATGCTGCTTTTCCTGTTCGCTTTGTATATCTATATTTAAATACTTTTTTGTACAAATCAGAACTAGCTCCTTTTTCTATTATTTTTTTAATTATTTTATTATCAACATCTCCAAGTTCTCTTGCTTTCTGCATTTATCTTATAATTCTTTCCATTTTAACAAAAAATATGTATACTATAAGGTTAGATAAAGTTAAGATAAGTTAAGATAAGTTAAGATAAATGTGATATAACTATTTCTTATTTGAGTTCTTAACTGTTTTTTCTTTTGCTTAGAAGCTTAGAAGATGGACTCTTCTTTTCTATTGCAGCAATATTAGCTCTTGCCTTTTTTTCTTCTTCTCCTATTTTTACAAGTCTATTTCTTAGACGTTTTCTTCTTTATCTGTTTTTGCAGTTTTTAATTTAATGCCAGTATTTCTAGGCTCTATAATTAATTTCGTTAGGATATTTTTTTACAGTTGAAAGACTCCCTGGAAGTTTTGTTTCCTTTGGTGGTTTTGATACCGCTGGGGGGTTTAAACCAGGTTCTATGGTGCACCAAACCTCACACCCTACTGTCATCCCAATTAAACGGGACAGTGTAAATAAAGAAATCCCCGCCATGAACTGTTCTCTAACCAACACGGCAGCATTAATAGGCAATATAAGTAAAATACAAAGATGCTCGTGTATATATAAAAACAAAAACAAAATAGCCTAGAAAGCCACAAAGAACGACTTGGCAGAAGGCAGAGCAACAAGAAAATAAACCATTGAGGGCACGACAAGACAAGACCGCAGACAAAACATCAAAAGTCACCGTCCTTTTGGGCTTTAGGTAGAGATCATTAAAGGGTCCACAGCCTGTCCGGTCATCGTACAATTAAAGAGGAAAGCATAGTGGCGAACAGTAAATGGGTCCACCACCAAGACTGCAGTACGTTGCAAAATGATAGGGTCATAACCTCTTTTGATAAACCTTTTAACAAGTTTAACAAAGATATTATGAAAGTGGTCATGACCAAAAATCTTACGAAGTTTGTAAATCACATTACCATAGAAGTTCCTTGTCGCAGAAGAGTTCTTAAAATAATTTTATATTTGGAAAGAAGAAGGGTTACGGATAATTACATTTTGCAAAGGTTTTACGAAGTTTATGGTAACGGTCGCCCTGATGGAGTAGCTTTATAGTTAAAGATTACGAATAGTAAAGTCCTCAACTCGAGTACAAGCTCTAGAAAAACAAATAAGTTGAGACACATAGACCCCATAAGAAGCTGCTCGGGGAACATTCCCATCTAAATGGGGATAATTAACACTATCAATAGACTTTACTTATAAAGAAGCAAATGTTGAAAAGTTACGTTTTAGCTATACAAATCCTAGTAAGGATTTGTATCCAATAATAAGAGATGAAAAACGAATATTAACATGAACTGCATCTTGAGCAAAATGCAAATTTTGTTTTTGAACCAATAAAATATTTTATAAAATTGATTTAAAGGTTTTATCTAACCTATATTAAATGGAACAACAAATTGTATTATTGTAACTGGGTATAAGTAAATGGTGAATACTCGATTTCTTGTCGTATGTCCTCGATAGCTTAGCTGGTATAACTCTGGTACGGTAAATCAGAGACCCTGGGTTTGAGTCCCGATTGAGGAAAGATATTTTCACCAGCTGTTATATTTGGAGACTTGTCCGGGATTCAGGACCGTGTATGTTAGCATGAAACAGTATAAAAAAAGATAACAGAATCTTCAATAATTAATAACTCAAATACACAAGTAATTTTACAACTGTTGATATTAGACAAAAACAAACAGTATGTTATTTTATTGTATACTTTCATATTGTCCCGTTTAGTTTGCATTGAGCTAAGCGTGCAATATTTTACGATATTGCACGCATTGATATTGCACGGGAACTTTTGCTCGTGCTTGCCAAGAGCCGCGAAATAGAAATAAGGAACTACTTTCAAATAAAAATAACGGAATCCTTCCTATAGTGTCAACAAAAAAATACGAGTTTTTTTTCAACCTTTTATGGCAAAAATTGATAAAATAATTCAAATGGTCACTCACCCACTGTTTTAACGTTATCGAATGGTAAACAAACTTCAGAAAATCGCTTGATGTTTTTAATGACGTCATCCGACGTCGACGTCGTTTTCGCGCAAAATAATCATCCACACAAAATGAAACTGAATAGCAAGATAGGAATTCCATCAAAAGCTATAAAAATAACACAAATACAATGAAAAGTAATAGTCATACAATTAACATTGATCAAAAACAATATGAAAGTATACAATAAAAAGGTTATTGAATTTGTATGGCTAAATATTACTTGGAACTCGTTGTTTTGGCGCAGGACGACTCGCAAGCTCGTCGTCCTTTGCCAAAACAACGAGTTCCAAGTAATATAAGCTCGTCGTCCTGCGCCAAAACAACGAGTTCCAAGTAATATTTAGCCATACAAATGCAATAACCTATAGGACTTGATACGATTAATTGTATGACTTACTCATGATGTAATATTAGTGAGGATTTTAATAACAAAACGATAAGATATTGTAATGGAAATTATTGGAAAGATATTATTTTCCATAATGGAAATTATAGTTATTCTTATATCGATAATTATATAAAAGAAACATTGGCTGTAAACGGTGATTTAGCTGCTGACTCACCTGTTCCTATAAAAATTAAATTTGATTTATCGAGTTTCAAATGTTTAGTTACTATTCATAATAATTCTATACTTGATTTAAGGTGGTCAAACTTTCACACTTTAATTGGTTTGAAACAGATGCAATTATTAGTGAAACTAACTTTGGAACAGTAACACCGAACATAAACAATTCTATTGATACTTTATATATTCATAATGATTTGATTAGTAATTCTGGCGTTAACGGATCATATGGGGATGTTATTTACGAAATAAGCACAGCTGACCTTACAAGACCATATCGTTTTAAAGACGAACCGATAAGAGTTGGGTATTGTGAAGTAAATAAAACAATCATTAACAGTATTACTATTTATATAACTGATTTTTCTGGTAATAAGGTATTATTCGTAATGGAGTTCATACATCATTCCGATTTGCTTTAAAAATATAAACGTAATTTGTATCTGACAATGGTTATATATGACACGTTTAAAAAAGATTTATGACACTAGTACGGGAACTTATACTTAAGTATATAGATTAACGGGAGCTGACATATTTGATATAGTTTCAAAGGTTGGCTCAAAGATATTTAGTGAGTCTGTAAAAACAGCAGGTAAAAAAAGATTAGAAACTGCTGGAAAACAAATCATAGAGAGTTTATTTCTAAAAAACTTGGAGATGAAGTGGGGGAAATGGCTGCTGATAAATTAGTTTCAGTTGTAAAACCTAAACCAAAAGGAGAAATAATTTTAAGAGAACTTACAAAGGCTGATAGTAAAAAAGAAGTAGCATCTGACATTGAAGAATGTGTAAATGCAAAAATTAATAGATTACTATGTGGAAGGGGGACTTAAAATGTTCATGAAAGAATTAAACAATTAATTAATGAAAAATAATCTAATTAATAGTATATAGATATTTCGTAGTGAAAAATATAATACTAGGTACGAACATGTAACGAGAGTTGTTTAATTTATCTTGGTTTATAAAAGAAGCATTGATTCTCGTAATGATTTATTGTTTAATCAAATCTAGGTTTATCCTCGAATGAAAACTATTATCAATTAATTATTTATGTTATTGCTTTTGTGATAATGAGAACACAATTGTCTTTTTAATTTAATATTTAATTTAATTTGCGTAAGTTAAAGTTCAGTGTCATTTCCACATATTTATTCAAGTATTTAATATTTCAAATTTCAAATTATTCAATAATACAATTTATATGAAACCAGTGTGCAAAATTATGTTTTTGTTGTTTGTTTGTTTTGTTTATTCTGTCACGAATATGTTTGCATATTGTATATGATGATAAACTTGTAAAGTTTAAATCAATAAAAAATATCTATCTATCTGTCCTGTTCAATTAGATTCCACTATAATAAGACCCGGAAATGCTACTAGGCAAATGAAAAGTGGCTATCAATTTACAATAAATGATAGAAGTTCTCACTTTGATTGGTATAACGCATATTTTTAAATCAATGTTCAAGTAAACAAGCTTGATGATGGAGCTGCTTTCGCAGACGCTGACAGAATTGCTTTAAATAATGATGCAACTTCATTAATTGATCAAATGCAAGTAAAGCAAAACGGAAAAATAGTTTATGATGGTAATACTCTTCATAGATTTGTTAACATCAAACGTTTACTTAACTTGTCTGACGATTATGCAAAAACAAGTCAAATCAGATTAGTTTACAACTAGCAGATGATAATGTGTTAATTTTCAAATCAAGTGGTGATGATGGTAGAGTAATTATGGATAAATTAGTTTTGTGGTTACCTAAAATGATATTTAATTCTGATGGTTTAAGTTATGTAATGACAACTCATATATGACATCAACGAGATGGACTTATCTTCGTGAAATGATACAAGAAAGCGGAAGTTCTCAACTAACTATATCCGTATTTCGAATAACGGCTGGTATCCAAAACATTGTTTTGTTTATATGCAAAGATCAGACAAGAGTACTTCTCAAAAACAAAATTTTAAACTGAATGACGCTGATGCTAATTGCTATTTACAATCGGCTAGATTGGAAGTTGGAAACGGTGTATATTATCCAGAAACGGAATACAGTTATGATAATATTATTAATTATTCTTACAAACAAAATGATAAAAACTCAGGAACTTTACTTAACGTAAGTAATTTAAGATGGAACTTTACTAAACGTAAGTAATTTTAAAAATCTTTTTGGTATGATATATTTGGATTTAAGCTATAAAGGTGATGACGTTAGCATTGGCAGGCGAGGTAGCTCTATGCGAAAGGGGCTTTATGCGGTCCCACAGCGTTCTCGAGAAAACTTAGTCGTACTGGTGTCAGGCCGGTGAAAATCAGCCCATTGAACACAATGCAATATAGGCTATATTTGGAGATCAGTCACAAGTTCCACAACATTCGTTCGCTTAAATACACTTTAGTTCTGTGTATTTAACACATTTGGCTAGCAAACGGTCCCATATCTGGAATAAAACACCGATTCAGTTTTTCAACATTTCGCGTCATTCATTCACACTATGCGTATTTTGAAATAAACATCAGTCAAAACCACATCTCTACCTGACCTCTGTGCTCATACTCTCCAAAGAAATAATCCTGACAAACACAGTAAAATACTTACTATTCATGACAACAGACATACTACTTTAACCTCAGGTTAGATTTAACAATGAAATAGAAACTAATCTTGGGAAAAACACATGCAAACTAGAAACTTTGGATTCTTTCAAGGAACTATTTTAGCACCCTACGACCCGGAAGTATTTCCTGACTGGTCTGATACCTAAATGAGTTGCGACATTTGTCAAAAATAGTTATCGAATACATCTAACTGACCAATAAGGTTGACTGAATGGAAAATCAGATGCTTTTGCAAGGACCTATTATCTTTTCGGTTCAATTCCTGCATGCAAAGTACCATTCGGCTAATAGAAATCAAGGATTTTAAGACGCGTTATACAAAACTAGAAAAAATGCCAAAATAAATGAACCGTTTACAAACATTGCCTTCTATATACCAAACTAAAATATACACATAATGTGAGGTGCAGATATCAAAATCACTCATGCATGAAATTTCTTCATTTTTCATGGAGAAACAGACATTCTGTTAAATTCCAACAATTTTGAGGCACACAATAAGGCTGCTTTGGAGCACATTTACATGCACAATATCCAATAAAATATACAGTTTGGCTATAAAATGCCAGAAAAAAGAGACAAAATTGAAGTAATGACTCTCTAACAAAATACCAAATTAATGTGTTAAATTACAATTGTATGCCATTGCATAGTGATTTCATCTGAATTAATGAAGAAAAAATGGTGGGATTTACACCATGTTTAGCAAAAAACTAAAATAAATGCTGAATTCCACAAATCTCTGTATATTTCAGTGTCAGATTGTAAAACCCATCATCGCGTACAAAATTTACAGGTTCTCAGGCTTTCGATACAAAGTAAGACTCCTCCTAAAGTCGCGTCATGTCAAAATGTCAGTACCGATACATTTTCAAATTTTAGCCTCATACGGTACCTTAAAATAATAAAATTGCCATTTATTGTAGGAATTGTGACAGATCTATGACCTTTTGTCACTAATCCACTTAAAGACACTTGAGAGCCTACTTAAAGTGCTTTAGGGCTACTCCAAATCACTAGGACCCCAAATTCCACCCTAAAACACACACATTCTATTTAAATTGCAAAAAAAACATGTTCTGTTGTAAAATTCAAAATGTTAACATCAGCTTTTGTTTTTTCTCACTCAGCTGCAAGCTTTCACAGGAAAAATCAACTGGATTTGGCCATTAATAAGAAAAATGCATTTTGTCCATCTAGGTGTCAGACCGGTGAAAATCAGCCCATTGAACACAATGCAATATAGGCTATATTTGGAGATCAGTCACAATCGTTCGCCTAAATACACTTTAATTCTGTGTATTAAACACATTTGGCTGTGCTCATACTCTCCAAAGAAATAATCCTGACAAACACAGTAAAATACTTACTATTCATGACAACAGACATACTACTTTAACCTCAGGTTAGATTTAACATTGAAATAGAAACTAATCTTTGGAAAAAACACATGCAAACTAGAAACGTTGGATTCTTTCAAGGAACTATTTCAGCACCCTACGACCCGGAAGTATTTCCTGACTGGTCTGACACCTACTGAAAAGGTCTTCACGATTCGGTGAGTGTGGTTACCTGTAATATATTAAATGTATGAAAAGTATAGTACATGCCGTTTAAAAGGAAATATTCGAAGTATTAACAAGTCTTGCGTTTTAAAAGTATTTCTGTGTGTATTGAAGATTAGTATATGTAATACACGGTACATATATATTATTAATTAATAATATGATAATATAGATACAAAAATCGAACAGGAAAAGGACGACAGTCAACCACAAACACACACAGAAACAAAGAACAAATTTAAAGATGAATAAGAGGCCAAATAAGACATCACAAACACAAAAGGGTTGACAATAGAGCTACCGCCTTGGAACGGTCAGTGACAAAAAAGGCCGCTGGGGGAGGGGGCGGGGTTAAACCCGGTTCTAAGGTGCACCAAACCTCACACTTACCCTACTGTCAACCGAATAAAACGGGACAGTGTAAATAAAGAAATCTCCGCCATGAATGCATTATACATGCATTGATAAAAATAAGAAACGCCACGGCTACGTGTCTTTAATGGAGCGGTAGTTTTTTATGTTTGCGGAGTGTTACGCTTTTAAAAGGTTCATTGCAAATCACTTTAACACTTTTCGCAGAATATAAAGAAATGCACTTAAACTACAATTTTAAAATCATCATTTGCCACACAGTGCCTTAAATAATTAAGAATCATGATTGGTTATGATATATGAGTACGCCATGCTCATTAAGGCTGTGTATCGTAAATCATTATGATACATATCAATGAGCAATAAACTATGTTTTATGGAACGCGTTTGTTTATTTATTGAGTCGATGCATATCATAAATACGACATTTACTTACTATTTTAAAGATGGCACAACCGCATTACGTGTTCCCGCCTTAATTCCATTAAGTGATGGGAAAGCTCATATTAGCATGATTTTATAACGACAAGAAAGCATGTTTAAAAACATGTTTTACTGAAAAATGCTATAAGCTGTTGTAAATTACATATTAAATGTTTTAATTTTGCAATAGGCAAACTTTTAAAGCCAATATTAAGGTTTTATTTCATACCCCAGCCAACCCCGTTTTCGCTTCTTGGAGAAGGGGTTGGATGGGGTATGAAAGTTAATACTCGGATCACGTAATGGTACTCTCACATTGATATAAATCAACAAGAGCGGTTTTGTATGTATGTGTTATGTTTTTGTGTATGCGTTTGTTGTTTTGTTTTGTTTTGTTGCAAATGAAAACTTATAGAACAGTTCATTTTAGACCCATTTTGGAGGCAGGCCAATTTAAACTTTATTATGGAATTCTTAGAGTGAGTTATCTCTCTTTCGTAATGCACATGTATGCTTTTCAAAGACAAAAGCTGACAACTATAACTTAATGTATATTCTTTTTAAATTGGTTACATATCTCAAATGTGCGATGTCACACAAAATATCTATAACGCATGTTTGAACACTTTATAGTTCATCCTCTTTAGATCTGATATATGTCTGTATATTAATCATATATTTTGTATGTTAAACGTGATTTAAATATGTATTTTGTAATTGATATATATATTTTATGATGATGTACTTAACGTACAAATCAATAACAAGAAACGTGAAAATTCCACGAAAACGAAGTTTTCCATTTGAAATGCTATTATAGTACCGTTAAGATGAAAATGAAGTACAAAAGGTATTTTTTTCTACAAAAAAAAACAGCAAATTAAATAAATGAAGTTGTTGAAGTTCTAGTATTAGAGTGATATAAACTGCGTACAATATAGAATATAGAATAAATAGACTGATACAAACATAAATGCATACGCAGTAAATGAGGACTGTAAAGAAAGAAAATATTTCTCAGTAAGGGAAATATAGAGTTTGTATTTTATTAACAGTGACCTTGACCCCCAGTGACCCTAAATGCAATCCCAAGCTTTCTTTCCATATAAGGTACCAACACAGCAAGTTTCGTTCCAATAGTTCATTCCCAGCTAAAGCTTTTGAGCGGAAACCGTTTTTCTATTTTCAGTCACAATGACCTTGACCTTAACCCCAGTGACCCCAAATGCAATCCCAAACTTCCTTTTGATATAAGCTACCTACACAGCAAGTTTCATTCTAATATCTCATTCCTTATTCCTCATTTCTTATTTAAGTTATTGAGCGGAAACTGTATTTCTAGTTAAGTAACAGTGACCTTGACCGTGACCCCAGTTACCCCAAACTGTTATCCCAAGCTATTTTTCCATATAAGGTACCTACACATCAAGTTTCGTTCCAATATGTCATTTCCAACTAAAGTTATTGAACGGAAACCGTTTTTCTATTTTTAGTAGCAATGACCCCATTGAGACCAAATGCGATCCCACACTTCCTTTTGATATAAGCTACCTGCACAACAAGTTTTATTCTAATATTTCATTCCTTATGTTATTGAGCGGAAACCTTTTTTTCTATTTTTAGTAACAGTGACCTTAACCTTGACCGCAGTGACCCCAAAGGCAATCCCAATATTTCCTTCCATATAAGTTATACCTACCCTGCCAGTTTCATCGCAATACCTCATTCCTAACAAAAGGTTTTTGAGCGGAAACTAATAGTTTGACGCCACACGCACGCGCGCCCACCAAAAGACATACTCTACTCTAATAAGCAGGTTCAGCAAGTTAAATATGTTCTGTTCTGTTCTGTTCTATAACAGCTTGGGTAGATCACTTCGTGCAAACCAAGCAAGAGTGCAAATATCAAGATTTGTGTTGTTTCTAGAAAAAAAGACATTGAACTCTTCAGTCTTCTTTCTTACTGAATGTATACAAACAGTGCAATAACACTAATGATAGCTTTATGTTCGTGATGGTATACAGTAATACTATGTGTCTTATTGCGTTATATGTATATGTTCTACTGTGACGGCCTCGACGCAAATGAACCTGCGACGAGGATAGCAACAGTTCTTCTTTGACTTAAAGAGATACAATGTACATGGTAATCTTGATTTCTTTACAATTCGGCGGCGGCGTCCCGTACGTTTTCTACAAAACTTGCATAATTGCAAATCATTAATGTTAATTATCAGAATAGTTCTAAGCAAATTGTGTATTACATATTACTAACTGCAGATCAAACTGCACCAATAATATATTTAAACATTTGGTAGAATAACAAAGAAAAAATTGAAACCTCAAAATTTCTTTTAATTATATGCAAGCATGTTTAAAGTAAACAATGTGCTGTATGAATACATCGACATGCTACTTTTTTTGCTTGATGCAAACTTCAAGTTTGCCGTGTGTCCCTGAAGAATACAGGATTGTCAAATAACTTGGCACAAGTGCTCACCACAACAAGACGACGTGACGCGCGCAAATTCCAGGTCCGTGGCTCCAAGGTCAATGTCAAACTTAGAGGTCAATGTCAAAAATAAGTGTTTTTTGTGTCCGGTTAATAACTCTGACAAATAATTTGGCACAAGTGCTCACCACAACAAGACGACGTGTCGCGTGCAAAATCCAGGTCCGTGGTTCCAAGGTCAAGGTTATACTTAGAGGTCAAAACCACTTAGGGGTCAGTTCTCACTTGCAGTGACATTTCTTGTTAAAACCATGTAATAAGACCAATAAATCGATGAAATGATCAACCACGCCGAACGTTTCCCATAACAGTTTGTTTTACAACGCGCCCTGCCTGGACTTGGCTTTTTACGTGCAAATCATGTTTTCCACCAAGCATATGGCCCCAGATGAACTGTCTCCATATGGTCATTAATCATACACTATTCGTACTCACCAGTCAGCCTTGAAACGTCTAACCCCGTTCAAAATAAATTGTTTTACATGACTTACGTGACTTATTTTTTTCCTTAAAGGAACACACGGCAACCTTGAAGTATTTTTCAAGCATTATTAGTAGCACCTCGGTGTATTAACGTTATAAGTTTGAATAACCTATAATTAAGCAAAAGATAATCTACTATTCGAAGAAATATGCAGGTTGTGCGGCACGTCATATGGGATTGTTTAAAGCTCACATTACCCGTAGTCCCTTAATACAACGGACCAGACACAGATTCTATTCAAATTAGATGCGTTTATCTAAGCTTCAGGTGACATTTGTAATATACTCCTTAAAATAAATTAAGGACCACATTTAAAACGTGCTTAATCTTTAAATAAGCCGGATTTCATATCCGTATAAAAATAAATACTTAAAATGTGATCCCTTGGAAGCAACAAACACAAACAAGAAAGGAAAGTAGCAGACTCGGTTTTATTGAATCTGTTCATGAGAGGTTATTATAAAATGCAAAACCTCTCATGCCTCCTAGCACCGGCTTAAGCGATATTCTACTTTAAAGCAACACTGAATGGGCTTGATGATCCCAAAGGACCAGTAAATAATAACACTACTGACTTGACTTGGAGAAGAAGAAGAAGAAATTCAAAACATGTCATTTACGCAAACAGTATGGTTCTCGATAAAGCACGTGAACATGGCGAGATAAATGGCGAGATAAATGCACATTCTACGAAATTAACATTTTAATGTTTTTGACAAAGCGACTTCATTGAAAAGTTCATTTAAAGGAACAATTTACTATTCAGATAAATGATGAATTCAATTCAATTAAGGGCATTAATTATATATATAACTATACAAAACAAGTGTTCTCCTGTTATGTTAAAAGCAATCATTTACAAAATATATTTAAAAACCAAACACTCATTAATCTTAAAATGTCTTTGCGCGGAACTATTAATGCGATTTTAAAGGCAATTTATCATGGCAGACAACGGTTCTTCTTAAACATATTTTTTTTAAAAAACGTTCAAAGGTAAAGCATGGTCACCAGTATTAAATTGATACATTCTCAACACAAACAAAAACCAACACTATCACCACCCAAGATTTCTATCATACATATGATAGGCCTATCTGTCTTGTTGCTTAGTGGTAAATAGTCAGCCTCGCATGTAGGAGGTCGTGGGTTCGGCCCACAGCCGGGTCACACTAAAGACTTCAAGAAAATGGTACTAGTAGCTGCCTTGCTTGACGTTCAGCAGAGTAGTGCTACGACTGGTCGTCACGGTGTCGATATAATCTGACTGGGTGGGATATCGTCATGAGTATCCAGCGAAGGTGACATTGCACCATTGATTTTCCTTCTTCGTTTTATATAGGACGAATGTAGGTCAAGAGACAAAAAATGCGCATTTTTCTCCGTAGAACAGTTTGAAACACATATCAATCAAACGATCGAGCGTCCGCCTAATAAAAACAGGGAGTCATATATCATGTAAGAAAAATCCAATCTGTTGAATGTCGTCACGTTCTATTTTGGCATGTCACAGATAGATTTACGCCATTTCTACTTTCGCTTTACTGTCTATGTCAATTAGTTAAATTTTATGTCTCAAACAAACACAAATAAATGTTCCCAATACATCATGCTGGTGAAGTATACGTAATAATAACAAAAAAGCAATCAAAAACGTGAATTTTATATCAATAATAAGGCAGGGAAACGTTTTTTATTAGACATTATTTGACCATACGTGTACCACGGAAGCACAAGCGCAATGGTGTAATTTACGCCTGAAGAGAGAGAATTCTAGTACGGTTTCACACATACAAGCGACAGTCAAACACCGATTTCTTTGCCGTACATTACATTATTAAAGCGCATTCCAACCGCGATCGTGGCCAAGCGTCTGGTCTACGTTCTATAAAAAGATATACATGTATTGGGCTTTCACTCAATATTGTTTACATAATGCAGACGCGTCACTTACATAAAGGAAATTAGGTGGCGGGATATCTATAAACTGTGAAAATGGCTACGCCTATAAAACAAGCAGGTACACATAATGGCGGACTTCTACAGTCGTTTATATTTAAACGCTGAGTAGCTGTCTAAGAGAATTCCAACCCAATATATAACTGTTTTTATCGGAACCGAGGCTCTGCTGAGGTATCGGAACCGAGGCTCTGTTGAGGGTCCGATTAAAACAGTTACACCGAGGGTTTGAATTTCCCTATCTGGATACCCCTGATTGATTCTTTTTCTTACATATTCATTATATTCTGCGCTGTGACATCGCCAACTACTAAAGTTGTGTATGTTTATAGTTACTAAATCATTAGTGTTTTAACAACACTATTAATTCTTGAAATTTTAAAATATTTTTATTTTTCAAAATAAAAACATAAATACCATATATGTATGTCCATAATATTTGTGCCACCATTCATTTTAATAAATTATTAGTATTATAAACCTACTTGTCCACCTGTCGCCTGGGGTAAAAATCTTGAACATGTTGCTAATACTTAATTGTCGTAATGCAAATTGCTTGAACAAATATTTATAAACCACAGTGATCAATCTACTGCAATAGAAAATGTTGCTAAAACGTATATCACAATGGCCCAAGTCGGTCACTACACAGGTGGATTTTGGTCGAAAGCGCGACAGGGATGTCAGTCGAAAACACACGGATTACGGTCGAAAACTCTAAAAATATGAGGTAAAACCCGAAAAAGAGTTAGAAACATACACTTAACAAAATTTCTAATTGGTCTCTTGAATTGCTAGAAATATCTTTCTTGCACTGTGTACGGGATCTGAAAAAGAAGTCCGTAAATCCACTGTGAAGGGGATGCGTGCACATATCCGTACACGTATATTTTACGGAATCAATATCATACATCCGTTCACTGATAATGTACGGGACAAATAAATGTCCGAACGCCTACCATATGCAGGATCAATTTAAATGAATAGCCATTTGTAACGGTGTGTTTGTTTCAGTAAACCGTCCGCGTTTTAAATAAGCGTACACTGAATTCTACGCAACATATACACGCTATGCATGCATACTGTTTGCGCATCTGCAACTTACCAAAGTTTATACATTCGATGCTTGGGATGGATTATATTCAATTGTTTTCGACATATCAAGATTAACAAGTCTGTGTTGAATGCGTTATATGCAAACGCTGTCAAAAAAAATCGATAATGTCTATGATCCAATTCCCACGGCTTATGTCGGTTTCGCGTGTTAAAGCGACAGGCAAAATGCAATAAAAGTCGATATGTGAGTTATTTGACAAATAGACTCTAACATTCGTTCTCATTCATTATTGAATTTATTAAACTCGTTAGCAAAAATGATATAATGCTCGGCTAGAGCCACCCATTATATCATTTTGCCAACTCGTTTAATAAAATCAATAATGAATGAGTACTCATGTAAGATCCTCTATATACTTATCATTCATTTGACAGATTGTTCTCAATTAAGTTGACTCTTACATGTATTGTAGTGTGAATGAAAGTCTAAATAACTTGCGATATTAAGATCATAGATTGATCATGGATTGCTATGTCATAAATGACGCAGAAAAGGAACAAATATGAGACTTTTCATATGCATACATGATGCTTTTATCGAGTAGCCCATAATTCGCGTCATTCGGTGTTCATTCACACTATGCGTATTTTGAAATAAACATCTGTCAAAACCACATCTCTACCTAACCTCTGTGCTCATTTTCTCGAAAGAAATAATCCTGACAAACACAGTAAAATACTTACTATTCATGACAACAGACATACTTCTTTAACCTGAAGTTAGATTTAACAATGATATGAAAACTAATCTTGGGAAAAACACATGCAAACTAGAAACTTTGGAAAAAAATTTAAGGAACTATTTTAGACTTTAACCGAGGTCCCGCGTGTCCGAGCTATACACCGAACACTTTAAAATACCAGGGGAATCTGTAACCAAATGTTCTTTCTGTATCCTGTGCTATTCCCCGTAACCCGACAAACAATTAAAATTATGGCGACGCTCACATCGCTCATATGGGAATTTCCGGTAGCGATGATAAATAAACTAAATGTACCATCCAGTAAAGCGATCACCGATACACGTACACGTATACATATACATTCGTAAATATTGTCTTTTCTGTGCGGTCCTTATGTCTGGGATTTTTTTGTTATTGTTGATGGATTTCCATATTGGTAACTAATGCTGCAGAAACGAAAAATATTTTAGTGTTTGCCCTACTTTTTCCTCCAATCAGACGGTGAGGAATTTAAAAAAAATTGCGAACTTATTCATGTAAATTTCTAACGATCACCATTTTTAACCATTTAATCATTAAGTAATCGCTTACAAAATGGCACGCGCTTGTTTGGACACAAGGAGGTGTATTTAGTAGAAGCGCGAACGTATTAAGAGGCGTGGTTTCGTAGAAGCGCGGGGGAAAAGTAGGGCAAACACTAAGTCAGTAAGAGGCTAAGAAGTGAAATTTTAACAATTAAGAAACCCCGGTCAGTCGCTGCGCTCTTCCCTTAGGGTTTCTTAATTGTTAAAATTTCACTTCATAGCCTCTAACTAATACGATATACCTGACCCAATCGCTCTAGTGACATTTACGCACAGACCATTAAAGAGGGTAAAAATAAAAATTCCGAAAAAAACGATAGTGCGAAATTAGTGTCTAGCCTTCTATTTATATATCATATACTACATTACTATTTCTTCTTCTCTCTATCCTCTTCTCTCTCTCCTGTAGGGGGCGTAGGGAGGGGCCTGTGGCCGCTCCTGCATTTACGCCTTCAAACGATTATCACTCGTCAGAATGTGTGTTTACTTCTGGGACACAATGATTTATCCTACGTTATGATCTCTAGGAACCATTTTTGCAAGTCCGGTAAAATTTATGTAACACATGTGGGTTACTAGTAGTTCCTATTAATTTACTAATGATCTACATGATTGTATCTACGAGAAAGTGAGCATAGTCAGTCATCTATATGTAAGATTTAAAGTATTGGAGGGTCAGTTTTCAACGTTGAGAATTTGTCCTACCGGGTCAGAATTCAACGAGGGTCATAATTTCACGTGTGAACGGGTCGTTGAGACAGAATTCAACGCGGGTCAAAATGTTATGTTACACCGGCCATCAGGGAAATCGCCGAACGCCCAAGCAGTTACACTTTCTGACTTCTGGCGAGGTCAATATGTATTTCCCATTCGTCGATCACTTGATTTCAGATGTTACGATGCGATTGTTTCAATAAGAAGGTAAATTCAAGGCCTTAAACGGCAATATCATCCGCGACATTCATGCAGTGTTCCAGACGGACATCGAACCCAGTCCGGATCTGTTCGATCGTGAGGTGCGGAAATGGGAAACTCTGCTTGCAATGCCAGTGAGCACTGCAACTGCTGAGCATTCCTTCAGCACAATGGGGCATGTAAAACACATGAATGCTATGTCAATAAAAAGGCTGTCAGGCTTTGGCCTCCTTAACATTTACAGGGAGCGTGAGATTAACGCGGAAAGAGTAGTTGACATATTCAGAGAGGAAGCCGAGGCGCCTTGCACTTATTTTTAAAGTTAAGAACGTCATATCAGTGGTCCCAAACTACGAAAATAAGCTTATTTTTGAGTTTGATGGCAAAATAACCCGGGTTTTCTACATCACAACATATATTGCCGGTCATCATAACTTTTCGAAATGATGTATTGATTATTTTTCTCGTGACGAGCAGGCTATCCACGGTTAGGTTTTTATTACAAAATACAATTAAGGGGTGGAGTGTTTCAGAAAACTTGGTGGAATGTCTTTTAATCAGTGATTCACGTCCGTCAATGAGACACCGCAATGAATAGAAATGATCGATAAACACATAAAAGAGATGAATTGGAATTTTAAGAATGGTTTCAACTGTATGCGTTCAGTATTACATATTATTGAAATGCCACTATAAATCACAATTAACCTCAGAAATAATAATGCATCTATAGCTTTTCCACTAACTACAAGTTAATTACGTGCCTATATGTTAAACAAATAAACATGGTAACAACAATAACTATAAAAGCATCATTAATCAAGGTTGTTATTGCTGATACAACAAACACCAGGTTTTAAATATGTTGAATCTGCAAAAATTATATGACCTAAACAAGTATTTGACATGTTAGTAGAACTTTTTCAAAGCACACACGAACGCACACTCTCGGACTCATTCACGCAACGCAGCGCACGCGCGCACTTTTAATGGCAATCTACGTATTAAGGTAAATCATTAAAAAGAGAAGTGGAAAATAGAGAAAACACACCTATTTTACATCTTTTAATAATTCATTATGGTTAATGTTAACAGAAAAATTCCATGTCTCCACTTTCATAAAATAGTTAAAGCAGTCACAACTGGCAATCCTACTTAAGAAAACTACGTATTTGGGGCTCGAAAAAAAAGTACACACTTTAAAAGTTATTATAATTGGTTAAACACTATAACCCATTAATCTATAATGTGGGAGTGAAACTACAAAAATTACTTCGTCACTGTTTAAGAAATTATAAGTATGCGGTTAGTTAACTCATGTACTATTTATAATGCAAAATTAAATCAGTTTTAAATCACAGTTATTGTATATAACTACATACTTACTATGTTTAATTTGTTTTTCCATGCTTGTTGGTGTTTTATAATTTGATTCCGGTTATATTTGATCTATAGAAGTTCACGGCATATACTAAATGCAATGAAATATATCATATTCCTCATATATTTTTTTATGAAGGACGGCACGCATATGCTTTCTCTTTAAAAGAGAAATAAATTAAACTGTATCCGTTTACCTGCATTTCAGAATTAAAAAGAATTATGTATAACAATGCAGTGTTGAAGTAAAAAGCTTGTTATATACTGAGGTCGATATAGGCATAACAGCTTGAGTTACTTGCAAGACCATCTCCGTAAAGTTACGATATATTTCAGTATCAGGAATTATTTCAATCCCAGAGTTGTCGTTCCTTGCATCCACATACATGGTGACCCTGAATTATTTATTGCAATCGTACCTCTTCGCCACTTTCCGTAGACTGCTCCACAGCGTTTCTTATCAGACATGTGCAAACATGCTACACTTTCGAAAAAAAGTAGCAGCCTCGGCTTTATTTAGCCAGAACATGAGAGGTAATAATTATAAGGTGCAACACATTCCACATCCCGGCCTAAACGCTATTCTGCTTTAAAGCCACAGAGAATGGGATTGATGGTCCCAAAGTCCAAAAAGAGTAAAGTAGAGAAGTAATAAGCTACGAAGAAGTCAGCGTCCATGTGTATGTAACAAACGGTATGTAACGCGTACTTGGTGAGAAATGCTAAAGGATGCAATGTTGGCACGGATTTAGGACTTAAAGAAAGATTAAATAAAGAATTAGGTATAATTTAAAGCTCCATATAAGCTTTAATATCAAACAGTAGTTTGCCTACTAAATACATCTACAATGCTGATTTTGAATGTTTTTAAGAGTAAATGTTAGAGTTTTTTTCTTTTTACTCACAAATATACCATTTTTATATTAGAATTGTAAATTATCAATGCTGATATTCACTTCTAATTTATTTTTTCAATGCTGATTTCCTAAATGTTGATGCTGAAATACTCCCAACAATTGCTTATCTGGAGCTCTGCGAGTGTTATTAAGGAATCAGTATAAGTTGTAAGATTACAGAAAGCAACCTCAGGATCAAATCAGTACATTACTTGATCTGTAAGTAAGAGATAAACATAACCTTGATAAGGTTAGAATCATTATGGATCAGAAAAATTAGGATGTTATAATCCTCCAGTCAAGAGTAAGATAAGAAGAGCTAGATATAGGAAAGGCACTTGGTCCTCCACGACCAAGCAATACGATAATTACCATATGGTCAGATACCACTAATGATTTGGGGCTTCTGATTGGTTGAAAAAAAGTATAGGGTCTATTAAGGCATATAGTCAGATTGTAAGGCAGATTTTGATTGGATTAAATTACCAAATCATAACAAGTCCCCATAAAGTATCAAAATATTATATTTCCATCATTAAACATGTTGATTTAGGATATGTTGACTGAAATTTGCATTTTTATGGATAAAATTGTACTGAGAGTATATTTGCAAAAAGTAAAATGTTTTAACTGCCATTCTAGGGGTGGCCACCTTCAGTGAAATATTAGAGGCTGAAAGCATCACATTACCCCTAAGTTGCTGGTAATTTTTTAGATAGATCTTTAAAACAAGTTAGGTTTTATGGTAAAATCTGCTACGTTGACCCCTGAGAATCACATATATCATTTTTCAGTAGTAATTATTTTCAAGATAGCTTCAACTGGTTAAAAATCACATGTTATTGATGAAATCGATTCAAAACCACTTTGTTTCAAACAAAAGATTCGAACGGCTGTCGAGATATGGCATTTTGAAAATTCTGGATTTGCGTGTAAAAATCGCGAAAATTCATTATTATCTCGAAAAATACATGCTACTATCTCGAAATAATCATGAGAATTATCTAGTTATCTCGTGGCAGAAATATGCCACCATAATTTTTCTTTCTTTATTCTTTATAGATTATTGTTCATAAAAAACAACATAATTAGTAATTTGGCGTCAACATAAACCACAATAAACAGGGCATTTATTTTTATAAAACACGAATTTATTTCCAGAATAAAATAAACATAACACTAGTTTGTATAGCATTTGAGTTACGATGCATATCAATTATTAAAGTCAGATAAGCAAGCTAATAATAAGTGTTTTATCATACATATTTACATATAGTATCAGCAGGTATATGCGTATTAATTAGTCTGTATCATAAAAAATCAGCGACTTTAATTGTATCAATTATACAAATGACTGTAAAAGTGACACTTTTTGATGGTATTTTTGTCTGAATGAATCTAATTAGATATTCAATCATTAGTAAATGCTAGTAAATATTGCGCAGTTAAAACTAATTCAGTTCAGTCCTCTTTTGGATCCAGTCTACTCATTGCGTTTTTTGTGGATGCTGTTTGATGAAGCTGTTGACAGTGTAATGGTACGCTGTTAATGACACTAGCGATTTATTACACAGGACACACAAGTGATACATGTGTTTGTTTGTTAGTTTGAATGGTGTTTTACGTCATTGTTATCACATACATGTTAGGCCATATATTACGGTCGAATTATTTACCGATTTTCCTGGGCAGAGCTAGTACTGTATACCGCCCATCTCAATTGTCGAGTCGAGCTCACGGTGGGATTCGAACCCTCAGCGGTGTTAGAATGGTGTTTTACCTCATTTTCAGCACATGGAATGCCATGTATGGCTGTCGATGTTTTGTTGTGATAGAAGCAGATCAAACCATTGTTCCTGGGTAGAACTCGCCATCCGTAAGAACCTGTCAAAGATGAAGACACTTTCTCACTTGACAAGTCGAGCTCCGAGTGGGATGCGAACCACAACATTAAACGAAACTGTTTAGCAAACTGGTCTTCTGCTTTGTTTTAATGAAACTAATAGATTCACGCTGCCCTTTCAGGGATTTTGGGTTCTGCAAAATATTGGCAATTACTATTTTAGGGATCTAGGGAACAATGTCATAAAATACCTGGAAATGTGCCACTGGGACACGGATGCCCCACTGAAAACAATCAGCGGAAACGTAAAAATCGACGAAAAAAAGGCCGTAACTCAGGTGGTCGATTTTGACGCAGAATCGATATCATAGGTAAGCTTCCTGTAACATTTCGAAGAATCGGTAGAAAACTATGGGAGGAGATGGACACACAAACTATTTTAACGTCAAAATAGAAGTAAAAAGGGCCGTAACTCCGGTAATACAAGATCGATTTTGACGGAGAATCGCTATGCTCATCTTGACATTACAGGCAAAAATCCTGTCCTGTAAAGTTTCTAACCAATCGGTTGAAAACTGTGGTAGGAGATAGACAGGCAGACAAACTATTTTACCGGAAAATTTGACGCGGAATCGATAAGCACATCTTGACATCATAGGTAGGCATTCTGAAAAGTTTCAAAGGCTGAAAGGAGATAGACACACAAAGTTTCTGGACTGAGAGACAGATGGGCCTCATTCATGAATGACAAAATAGTAGTAATGGTTAAGATAGTAATCATAATCTGTTAGCGGGATACGTTCTTGATTTATGACTTTGTTAAGAAAAAATTATTGTTTTATATTTCTATAAATTATTTTCAAATGGTTCTAGTTAGTTCTAAAAACTAAGGTTACAAGAGGTGACGCTTGTATCTAAATTATTTGATTTAACGGAATAATGGTTTCCAGATAGGCGGACAAGAACATTCACAAATCAAATGGCCACACTGATCGAAACCAAAACAGAATCGAGTCAGTGGGGCCTATACAAGCATAGACCTCTATTACATTTTCCATACTGTTCAATATTTCCTATCATGACATCCAAACCAAAAAAAAAGGCTTTCTTTTGCTTTCCCTGCCGCACAGAAGCAACGTTGACACATGTAAAAAGGAACTCCTTTAAGGGACGACCTACTTTTACATCCATGTGTCCGAAGATCATGACCCTACACTTTGAGGGAATCCCCTAACGAATTTATGAAAATCATACACTTTCTTTTTTCCTCTGTCAAATCATAGAACAGAATCATATGGATGACACCTATGTTAAATAGTAATCGGAAAAAAATAACAAATTCAAGTAAACATAATGGAATTTCCCACCTAGCCGCTAATCCAATCAAAACGATGCTTATGTATGCATTATACATGGGGCTTTCCATCCATATATTTTTTCTGCCAATAGGGTACTGTAACATAGTGATTTCATAAGGGACAACTCAGTTAATAGATCATTCCAACTACTAAAAGTGGGTACATCAGGCTTTGGGGCCTACTTTGTTTGAAAACTTAAACAAGTATGAAATGACCAATTTAAAACGTGAAATAGTTCAAAGATGTAAATGGAACATTTTCCTATAATACAAGGCAATAATTAAAACATATAATTTACAACCAGTCTTGAAATTTCATAGAGAAACCCCCAAGTTATAAATAACTGTCCAACAGAGCAAATCGGCGATATCTACACTTTGCAATACATTGCGATTTATGTTACCGTCAATTTTAAAACAGCTATCCCTGGCGCGTCACCAGTCAGGAAATACCTTCTTCGGGTCGTTTATCTATACGTTCAGCGTAAATTCTTTTAGTGTTTTATAGCTCATTTAGCTTTTTTCTATCAATTAAATACACCAGGGAGTAAATATACTATGTATGCTTACTCCCTGAATACATAAATAATGCATTTGAACAATTCTAAAAATAATACGATTCCTGATGTACTTCCTTTAAAATAAACAATGACATACTGGTTTGGTATTTTCACTGAAGCAACCCCATATCTATCACGTTAGTGTGTCTCATGCAAACAACCGACTAGCGAAGAATTTCGCATATCAATGGGCGTCACAACATCCTGTGTATGTTTTGTCATTAAATGCTATACGGTGACAATGCTATTTAACGGCTGCTCATGATTGGTTTAAAACAAATAGTTACAGACCGGGATAATTAAACGCGTACGCCTTAAGGCAAAAAGTATAACTTAGTGGTAACATAGACCATTTGCCGCAGAGGCGTCACAACAATCATTCATGCAATGTAACTTATAAAGACACTCTCATCAGAAATAAATTACACAATTGGAGTTCTACTTATATAGCTTCAAGCGGATATTGTTAGTTTACAGAAGTTAACATATTACAGTATTTAACTATTTGTATTGATTACAAAATGGAGCGAACGCGTCTTATCGTTAGTTTCGTATGGGTCGCTGGATTATTTATGTTACATGCGCATGGACAGATTTGTTTCTCGGATTGCCAACCTCCGGATTGCTCTTGTCCGATGTTTAAATACCCCATGGATACAGGAGATATTCCGCAGATGGTCTATTTCGGATTTGACGACGCCGTCAACGTAGTGATGGCGTCACTTTATCAACGGCTATTTACCCCGAAGCGGGTAAATCCCAATGGCTGCCGAATGAAAATGACGCTGTTTGTATCTAACCAGTATACAGATTATTCACTAGTGAAACAATTCTACGACCAAGGTATGGAAATTGGAGTTCACAGCGTAACGCACAGCGCAATCGATAGCGATGATAAACTGCTCAGAGAGGCCAAACAACAAAAGGAAATCATAGCTCGAGCAGGGGTCCCCGAAGAAGAAATTTTAGGATGGAGAAGTCCTTTCCTAAAGCCGACTACTAATCAGCCAAAGATTTTGAAAGATTTGGGATATGAGTACGACATTTCCTTGACGTACACCATGACGAGTGCCTCAAACCCGAAGCCGTGGCCCTTCACCACGCATAATGGCTGGCCGTACAGATGCGGCGTGCCTCCTTGCCCACGTTATGCACGAGTGCCCAAATTTTGGGAAGTCCCCGTTATCAGTCTTATGGACTATAAGCAACAATACCCGTGCTCTTTTGTCGACGGTTGTGCCATCAGCGCCACAACGGAAGATGAGGCGTTTAAATACCTTTGGGATAACTTTATGTCGTATTACAATACCACCAGAACGCCCTTTGGTTTGAATATGCACGCGGCGTGGTTTTACACGCGGTATAACCTTAAAGCTATGATGAGGTTCATGGACGAGCTTCAGAAAATGGATGACGTTTACGTGGTTACCGTGAAGCAGGTTATTGATTGGATGAAACGACCAACACACCTGTCTAACATTCACACCCTGGAATCCTGGAGTTGTCCAGAAGCCATAACTGGTATGTAAGCTCTACGTCCTCATATAATTCCTAAAAATGTAGCCCCATAATACGTTTACATGCGTATTTAAGTAATTTAACTGTGCGTGATGTAACAGTTATTTTATTTGAACGTGTTGTCATCCAATCACTCGTACACCAAGGGCGCATTAACACCGTCTGTATCGAGATGCGGTACGTCCTTTTCGGAACACGGTACATCCATTCAAGATGGTGGACAGTGAACCAGTCAAAAGGTATATCGCGCATTTAACAGTATATCATGTATTTTACGATAGTTACAAGCCTATCTGTCGTTGCCTCTAGAGTAAAATAGGCCAATCTGCCCATAACGTATATTTGCCCTTTTGGTTTTATTACAAAAATGCAGAAGTGGAGCCTTACTTTGACTGTACGAACGCAATTTGCTTTGAATAGAGAGCGGGCACATGTTCAGACTGTTTTCTCGGCGCGTAATGCACCGTGGCTGTTGATGAAAGCAATTGTATTACAAGTCAAATGCTAAAAGTCCTGGTTTTATTTTGAGGAATTATATACAAAACAAAATGCATTTTCTGTTTCGTATGAGTGACAGTATATCTCCCTGGGACCGTATAGATTTTCCGTCAGAACGTTGAATGTATTAACGGTACATACTCGAAACCAGGAAACGGTATATCCTCTGACGTGCAAATGGATACGGTATATACTCAATCGTATGAAACTTTAATCGCAAATAAATATTGACTGTATTTATCCCAAGTTTCGTGATTTGTTTTGTAATCAACCTATTTCAATACATATTAGTATCACGTTCTTTTGTACTTTTCTTCTTTTTTTTTTCTTCCTTTTTTTTGTTAAAATTTCAGTTCGCTATATAGTGTCTTCCAGTATATCAACACTGGATCTTTCTTTGAATGGGATTTACGCTTTGAAGGTAAATAGCTGAAATCAGTTATCTGTTATTCATTCCGATCCTTGGAGATCGCTGAGCCCGAAATTTATATACGGATAGATAAATACTGAACGTTTTCTTACTTTAATTTCGAATTGGTAGTTCTAAGTATTGTTTAATTGCCCTTATATATTGTCTGTTTTTTTTAGCTCCACCAGACAAGTACCAGGAGGGCTTGTGCTATGATATGTTGTTCGTCGTCCGTTTGGCAAATGTCCTATAATTTCAGTACAATCTAATTTAGACAAAAAAATCAGAAATTTAGTAAAAATAATTGAATCGAATTACAATTGAATTAAACAATTACAATAATTTTATTCAAGCTTAATATATGTGATCCTGTTTTATGTTAATACATGATATATGCAACATAGGGGCATAATATCTTTATTGCCTTGCAGATTTTCTAAAAAAAATGGCAGACTGTGGTGGTAAAATAAGACATTTCGAGGGTGGGGTAGGGTGGGAGGGAAACGTATTTCCTATGAAAAACGTTTTTTCAAAACGTCTGTGTTGTTAGCAAATATCGTGTACTTCAATAAAATGAAATAAAAAAACATACGTCACAATACTTATTTTTGACAAAAAAGGCAGTTTCCATTTTTTTAAAAATGCTAAAAATGTGTGGGTTTTGGAGCAAAAAACAACAACACAGACTTTTTTCTTTAACTGTAAAGGTCTACAGACCCCTTTTTATTAAAATGGATTCCACATGTGTGAAAATAGTATACGGTCATCAAGTCAGTAGTATAGAATGTTTAAGCTAATTCTTACCTTTCAGGCAGACATTTATGCGCTAAGTATGAAAAGCTATAGCGACTAAACCAATAAATCTCTCCGTGGTATGTATCAACATACCGAAATTATACTTGATCAACAAACATCCTCATTATCTTAACAGTTAATTAGGTTCATAATAATAAAATCTAGTGAATAATATATAAGCGTTTTAAAACGTATGTTATCTGTGTACATAATCACTCTTAGACAGGTATTCGCCAAACATATGCGCACGAACCTCTATAGGAAATGTAATAACTTGTTGTTGTCATCATTATAGAGCCTCCATTTTGCATCCTGTCTTAACCAAACTTTGCTAGGTGTTGATATAAATAAAAGCTCAAACAAGTTCCAAAACCAGCTAGATCGAACCAGAAACATAGGATTTATGGCAACTGAATTAACAAAAATTGCTATATTTCGTATTGTCGCCCGTCGTCCGTCCTTCCGGACGAACGTGCACATCGTCCGTCCGTTAAGTTGTTGTTGTCATCAATTAACGAAAGTTTGTTTTTTCTCTTGTTATCACTCTAGCGCTTCCATTTTGCATTCTATCTTTACCAAACTTTGCCGGATGGTTAATATAAATAAAAGCCCAAACATGGTCAAAACCAGGTAGACAGGACCAGTAACACCGCAAGGATATCCCTGCCCAAATCATCACATAAGCGAGTATCAATATAATGATATGATATTGATTGATATTGTTTCCTTGTTTTTGTGAATTGGTTGGTACCGAAAAAAATACAATTTCTCGAAATATATTGAGTTGGTCGGTTTCATTTTTTTAAATAAATATGTTGTAGATGTTAGTGTCATAGCTGGCGAAATGTCTTAGTGTCTAGGTTAAAAATATTAAGGGGCGTTAGCACTTTTGTTAAATATGTAATTATTTCATTTTATTAACCAGCTATATCGTAACTTCTGCTGTATTTCAAAAACCAGTTTAAGACATTGAGTCCCGGGAGCAAGTACAACGCAGAAGTACAACACAGAGCAACCTAGTTAATACCGGTGACCTTATTAACTATGTTAAACAACAGTTACTCTGTGGAAATAAGTCAAATATACGCTGTGGACAGATTGGCCTATTTTGTTTTAGAGGCAACGACAGATAGGCTTGTAACTATCGCAAAATACATGATATAGCGTTAAATGCGCAACAGAACTTTCCGCCATCTTGAATGGATGTACCGTGTATACCGTATCTCGATACGGACATCGATTAATACATGATATAAAACACGTTACCAATAGAACACATGAATACACCATTCGCCGCATGACATGAAACTCGCTAGCGGTATTGTACAGGACAATACAGTACGCAAACAAATATACTCAAAATACACGCTAAACACGCTATCCCGTAGTATAAGCCTAAACAATACAAAGTGAAATATACAAAGCAAGCGACTTTTAAATATGACAGAACATAAATTATATATAATTAGCCTAATATTAATTTTCTTTTATTACATTACGAAGAAAAATGTAGGTCACACGTACAATCGTTACTCGTAGTAAATGTAATAAATAGGGTTCTTAGTTGGTATGCCTCCGTCGGGTATAGAAATAACTGGATGGGTGCTCCCTGGAGCACAATTCGGCCTTCCATGATGAGGCCGGTTTGTTGGCAGGGGATTATTGTCAAGCAGTGTATATATGCAATTCAGGTTGAAATCTGAACTGAAATTATGACAATGTATATGACCTTGACCTTTATATATTGGCATGGTGATATGCTTATTGTCATTGTTAACATTTTTTGAAGAAATAAAAACAAAATATCAGGAATGTTAAGTTCTCGTGAACAACAATGGCATTTGAACCGAGAATATATCGGACGTTGACCGTTTCTGTGACCGTTACCTTTACATATTGGTGTGGTGACTATTGCACGATGTGTATATATTTCGAGTTTTGTGTAGACATATGCAGCAAAGAAAGGGTTAAGGCTAATATGTTGTCATGAAAGTTGTCATGACAGAAATGACTTTTGAACCCCATACGATAAACGCAGTAAGACGAACAAAGTGATCCATATGTCACTATTTTTTCTTTGAAAAGGCTTCACAAAAAATGGTGCGATGGAGGGGCATCTATCGTTAGGCTAGTACGTAGAAATTGTTAGTGATGAACCATTGCAAACTATCTTTTTAATCATATTTGTTTACAAATTGTTAGTATTAATGAAGGAAAATACCCTTTTAGGTATTTTTGTGAAACTTTTACTGCTTAAAAAAATTATCAAATTAAACAAGTTATAATTGAAAAGGCGCTGCGTCTGAATTTAATTCAATGATAAACACAAAGGGATCGAATACCAGAATCAAATTGTTAAGATGTCAGACCAATCAGGAAGTACTTCCGGGTCGTAGGATTGCATGTGTGTTTTTCCAAAGATTAGTTTTTATTTCATTGTTAAATCTTATCTGATGTTAAAGTATTATGTATGTTGGCATGAATAGTAAGTATGTTACTGTGTCTATGAGCAATCTGATTGGTTTAACAAGTAGAGTAAACACAAATTATTTGGAGAGTTTGAGCAGATGCGGTTTTGACACATACGAATAGTGTGAATGAATGACGCGACATGGTGAAACACTGAATCTGTATTTTATTCCAGAAATGGGATAGTTTGCGAGCGACATGGATGTAATCACAGAATTAAACGAATGTTGTGGAACTTGTGACCGATCTCCAAAAATTGTTGTGTTTTTTTTTTGCACTGTGTTCACTGGGCTGAATTTTACATGTCTGCCACGTTGAAGGAACTAATCAATCAAATAAGTCAAATTTCAGTGCACTACAGAACCGTTTATCAAAACTCTATCCAGGTGTTCAGATCAGATACTAACGTATATGTGTTTGTTAAAAATATAAGTTTTATTCACGGGTTCTTAAAATACACGTGATTAAATATGCGTAAAATGAATTATGAGTTGGTTTCTCTTAATTCGACGCTTCATTTACGGGGTTTGGCCTGGCTGGCCGTTTATATTGTGTCTATAGAGTCTGGATTCTCTAAATATGCAAGTTATATATCTATACCTCGTCGTCCATTGGTTTAGAAATGGTGTATATTTGTTATTAAACGTGCCTGTTTAGTGGCGGGATGGGGACTTTAACAGGAGGGGGCGGTGATACGGCCAGATGGGAGATGGGGCGGTGATACGGCCAGATGGGAGATACTTTACAGGTAACTGAAGTATCCCATTACTAGAACAGAAAGCATTTAGTTATCAAGCGTAGTGTGTCGATCATTTACGTCAACTATATCAACGTCAGATACATCAAGTACATCAAATGTATCAACTTCCATTTAATCAATCATGTACAATACATAAAGACTATGCATTTCATCACGATGAATATGAAATCATCTAGTGACATGGAACATATAAATGTCTTACAATAGAAAAAGTCGCAAGTCAAAAATTGATTCACAAGATAAAACAATGTTGTAATTTTTTTTTTTTTTTTTTGTATTTATTGTACTTGCACTCGTCTTCCTTTTTATAACCGTGAACGGGATAGTAAAGTCTAAAACGTTCTCGACTCTCAGCGCTGCGTGTTCGAATCCCACCTTGGGACTCGACTTGTCAAGAGAGAGTGTCGATTTTTACGGATGGCGGTAGGTTTACAATATTGGTTCTACCCAGGAAAAATCGGGTGGCCTGCCTCTACCATAAAATCGCCCGTCATATATGGCCTAACATATGCTATGGGGTGGCCTCTGCCTCTACCACAATAAAATCGCCCGTCATATATGGCCTTACATGTGCTATGGACGGCCTCTGCCTCTACCACAATAAAATCGCCCGTCATATAATTATGGTCTAACATGTGCTTAATGACGTAAAATAACATTCTAGCAAACAATTCCTTTTTATAACGATCCAAGTATAAAAGCAGTAAAAGCAATTCCGAACGTTGTGAAAATAACAAATTGTCTATATATGTTATATTTTAATATTAACGAAGTGAGTTAAAATAGTTGTTCTAATATTCCAAAAAGGACTTTTGCATTGGAGTGCTTTTGTCGCTGATAATTTAACTAATATTACTGCCGACCCCACACCCCCAACACACACACCCGACCGACACCCCCCCCACCCCCCACCACACACAAACCCACTCCCCACCCGACTCCTACCCCCACCCACACCCCACCCCCACTCCACAATAATAATATATTACATTGTTGCTCTCACAAGTCAAATTAAAGACAGACTTAGTTAATGTCGATTTAATTGGTAATTAATTATCACGGTTTTCCTATTTAATCAATTCTCGCGGATTACATATTTAAGTATTTCTCGCGGTGTCCCTACTTTTATTTTGGTTAACCACATAAATAAATGTATTGCGGGATATTATTTAAAAATGAAATAAAGGTCAAAACTAAATTCGATCAATCTCAATAAAAAATACGCCACGGAATCGTTGTGACGCACTTCGTCTTCGAGATAGTACGGACTTTTTAAGCATATTTGTTTTTAATTCATAATTATGGGAGGAAAGAAAATCTTCTATCATGCCAAATAAATGTAATTAACTGGTAACTGCATCTCGGTCTTGTACAAGTCAACGCCAGTAATCTGTTTTATCCATAGGTTTGCAATAGGACGATAGGACCACCCTACACGTCCCCACCCACCGCAGGTAACGGAGAGAGAGAGAGAGGTAGTGGCGATACCGGCTAATAAAAATGTTCACGGTGGGGAGTAGAACATGTAACCAAATATGAAACTATTGTATTTAATTTCTTTTCCACGCAGAATCTCTCGCTTGAAGGACACTTATATAAAACAATATATATTCTTAAACATTATTTTTTCCCTTTTTCTTCATACCAAATTCCTGCGGTTAAACAAATGTTCATAGTCGCGATTCTTACACTATCATTATGTCATCGTTTGATTTATTTGCATTAATCTGTATTTAACGTCTTAAAGGAGGGATGTTTTAATTTGTCAAATGCATGTGTTAATCGTTCATATAACTGCTAAAGACTTACTTTTTTGTAATTAGTTTGTTGTACTTAAAAAACGATTAATCTCAATCTATCATTTTAGTTTTTGTGTGTGTGTGTGTTTGTGTGTATTTATTATGCTTGGCTTTTATAAGAGATAGGTTGTTTTTCTTTTTTGAATAAGACAACTGGTCCAGTGTGCCATTGTGCTATAAAAGCAAAATGCGTAATAATCAAAACACGAAACTGTGCCATCCCCGAACTGAGCAAAACACACTATACAGGAATGTAAGATATAGCAGATGTGAATTTCTCAAGAACATGTGACGAAGATCTCGCGAAGTTTTCTGCAGGTGCTTGTGGAGGTGGGGTGGAGTGTAATCACATCCTACTGCCCGAGTGGCAACAACATTAATACATGTATTCCATTTATTTAAGTTTTTGCGTTAGCATAAATACATGTATTCCATTTATTTAAGTTTTTGCGTTAGCATAAATACATGTATTCCATTTAATTAAGTTTTTGCGTTAGCAAACTGGAAGTCATTTATTACATTTTAAATTCGCACTGATCTCGGCACATTACGCATACAGTAACTCCATAAAACAAAATATAATCCCTATAATGCTAAACTTTCTAATAAAAAACGAAATTTAATCTTGTTTCTAACCAGTCTCATTATAATCAGACCCTTTATCACGTTACGCTACTCTACGCTACCCAGGTTAGCGGAGAGTATCAACGCGTAATTAGGATATGATTTTAATGAGATTGGTTTCTAACAATCGAATAAGACACGATCAAGGCTATAACTTTGTAACGCATACATCATGTTTGCTCTTTGTCAAACTCGTCCAAGATCTTATTAAAACAAACCTTCAAATCAATGTTCAATTTGGTGAAGTATTTCATTTGCTAACGGACGAAGACGACGAACATCGCGCTAGATAGTATCGCATTGTTATGGGCTTCTGTCAAGAAAAGCAAACACAACTTGAACGTGTTTGCACCTTTTACTAAATAAACTAAATAAATAAATTACGTTTGTTTATGGAATTAAATGTTCTTACTGATTCATCGTGTAACGTTCTGTTATAATTTAATAATGTGTGTTAAATTCTTAATTCAAAGCGTGTAATGTAAAAATACGTATATATACTACAGTGTTGGTGATTTCTAAATACCGTTCATTGGGATTGATTGTCTATCTTTATACAGCAGGGGAAGTTAACTTCACGCCTTAAATAAAAACCATCGATTAAAGTAAAACTGTGTAACGATTAAATCACTTAAGGTAAATTGATGACTTAAATTAAACAAAAATATGTAGGGGAAAAAAATATAGACGTTATAAGACGTAAAAAAAACTTCACGCCAATTAAATTTCAGACCAAAAGTCTATGTAAATATTATTTTCAGAGGTTTCATGGATGGGACTAAGGTTACCAGAAGAGAACAGAGCTGAACAATATTTTATTATGCACACTCTCAGGCAACATTAGTTACAACATTAGAGAATTATTATGCATACAACAAATTATACAATTACTAGTTTTGAATTAAAAAGAATCACACACACACGCGCGCGTGCACGCACGCACGCACACGCACACACACAAACCCCACTTGATATGGGTGGAAAAGTTAAAGGGATAACAGTTGCGTGGAATAACATCAAATTTGAAGCATGTAAATATATACGTATTGTTTAACCGTCGGACAAAGACACATAGATTGATTTGTATTTTGGTTGACGAATGAGTTAGAAGCTCCTTATATTTGATAACATTTGCGTGACGGTAAAAATACCGTGGAATGTAATATTTACGCTGAGGTTGAGGGCATTTTAAGAGATAGTGAAATTCGCCGCCAGTATCATAGTACAGCGCCTTAAGTTGTACGGGATATTTGCAAACCTACCAGTTTCGACAGGAAATGCTATGGTTAGTTTTCGGAATTTGAATACATTAATATAGTAGTTTCTCGGTAACCCACTGGCACCAATTTTAAAATGTCACATATTTATGATTTGTTGCAACTTCGACTCAAGTATGGATAATGCAGCAGGCCCATAGCCAGCCCTGAAAGTTAACCGAGGCAAACCACTTTCTAGCCGGGTCTGAGGACATGTTCCTCGGAAAAACTGTTGATTTCTTCCTGTGGTTCTGCATTTTATGCATTCCCAGGCGAGAATTTCCGTTTTAAGTAAAGACAAATATATTCAAGTCTAGTTCAGTGATTTTATTTGATAATCCATTAGAATGCCCTCTTCAGTGGTTGATACCTTCCCACAATTGCAACTGCCTCGGTGTGCCTCAAACGTAGTTACGGGCCTGTGCAGAACTGTCATTTTCATGTATAAAATAGTTTTCCACTTAAATATTCACCAGAAAAATGTGTGGGGCAGAGGGGAGGGCGAAGGAGTGGAGTCAAAAGACATGTATGAAAGTCTTGTTTGTTCACTAAACAGGTCAATGGTACAGCTCTTGTCATTGAAAGTTGCTTACAAAGTGTATGCATAGTTTCGAAAATTGGAAAATATTCATCAATAATCCAGTACGACCTATTAATACACTTCTTATACATACAACACTTCAAGCAAGTGTTTTTTTATTTTTTAATATAGTGTGGGGTCATTGTAGTCTCTTCGTGATTACGTTTTTAAATGTTGCAATTTGTTATTAAGTGGGCCTCAAGCATTATTTGCTGGGCATTAGGTCACCCTGTTTTACTAGTAATAAATTATCTCTTGCCAGCTCGCCTACCTAATACTTACCTATACAGGGTTCAAGGGACACTTGACAATCTTATTTTTTTAAAAGCACTCGGCGTCCGGTTAGTTGTTCTACATAACTGGCATTAATATCAATATGAGAATAGCATAAAGCAAAGTGTGTTTGCTTATTACTAACTGTTGATTATATTGCATCAATAATACATTAAAACCTAGGGTTGAATAGGATGAAAACTCAAAAGTTTATTTAGTTATATGTTTTATACAATAATGCAGTAAACCATTTGGTCCATGAGTATACAGTTTTACAATGTTCAAATACAAAAGTCAATGGCAATACTAAATCTTAAATAACACCAAATATAACATACTAAATCTTAAATAACACCAAATATAACATACTAAATCACTTATACTATTTCCAAATAGTTATCTTTATTACTTTCACAATATTACAGATATCAATCAGTCTTAAATGTGTCCTGCCTAGTTCACCATTCACAAAATTGTTCTGAGTTGATTGTTTGACCCCAGTTGTACTTTTACAACAACCGAGATGCCCCCGTTCTATTACGTTTGCATTTAAGAACCCCAACTTTCTCAACCGTATTGCAATACTGGTTTTATTTGCGTATCATATAAATCAAACACATGTTTTGTAGATAATTTTGTATATTTTTTGCTGTCTGACCGGCTAATGTATCAAGCGTAGTAAAACAATTACAAATCTGTATCATGGTAACAAACCACCACTTTTAAATATCGTAATTTTGGTTTTCATGTATTTGCCGTTAATCTCCATGTGTTGCAATAATCATGAAAAACATTCAATCCTGTCTGAGGCCCTGTTCAGTATTAGAAAATGCAACTATATCATCCGCATACAAAGGCAAAAACATCTTTAATAAACCAACTTAACTTGATAATCTTCAATATCATTTATGTACATAGCAAATAAAAAAGGTGATAAACTTGTTCCTTGTCTTACCCCTAAGTAGCATGAAAATGCATCTGTTAACAAAATATCATATTTAAAGGGAGTACATCAGGCTTTTCAAAGGGGAATAGGAGTCCGACTTAAAATTGACAAATAATGATATCTTCTATTTTAAAGTGCCTAAACATAATGAATGATCCTAAAAATGAACCCTTAGTTACTAGGAAATTCATTCTGTACAGTAATACGTGCTATTCTAGGTTACGCACCAGGGTTAATTTCAGCATGTTATGCCCGATTCCATCCTAGCTATATGGTGTATTCGAAGTTTAAACCTTAACAATACGGTTCGAACATCATATTTTGATGGATACAAGTGTTTTATCATGAATTGGAACATTTCTATAATTTAAGATATTTCTAGAAAAATCATGATGTACTCCCTTCAACAAACGACTTCACTGAGTTATACAAATATTTAATAATATCAGGCATTTTACCTCTTATGCCTAACTTAATCAGTTTTAACAACAATATGTCCCTTACTAGGTAATCATAAGCTTTTGTAAAATCTATGAAAGTAGCAAATAAACGTTTACCCTCATTAATTGTATGCTGTATAATGCAATGCAAAATAAAAATAGTATTAACTGTTCCCATATTTCTTCCCGGCCCAATAATTAAGTAATTTGAAAATATAAGGTAAAACACGTGTATTATCAATTCCATAACGAAATAAATCATCGATCATGTTAACTGTTCCCTCACTTTTACCCATTTTTAATTGTTTGCGAGCTTTTGTTATTTCAGAGATCGATATTTCAATATTTTAAATATCTTTCATTGAATAATATAACGTCCTCATCTCTGGTTGGTAAAATATATCATTTATATCATTTGGATCATTTATAGCTTCAAAATATCATCCGAAATTATATGCAAGCAGGTTTTAAATCAAATGATGCTGGATGAATAAATCGAGACGCTAATTCCAATGTTTGATAAACACTTAACGACCGCCTTTAAAGCAGAGTGCTTGATAAACACTTAACGACCGCCTTTAAAGCAGAGTGCTTGATAAACACTTAACGACCGCCTTTAAAGCAGAGTGAAATTTAAAAAAAAGAGTTGAAAGTACCCTAGTAGTATTATATTATTTGCGAAAGCTTGAGACAATTTAACGGAAAACGTTTGTTTTTTTAAATGATATTTACATTTTTACTTGTTTACTTTCCAAATACTGGTACTTCATTTTAGTTATATGATATATTTCAGTAATTAGTATGTTTTATGTGTAGGGGCTAATTCGTACACTGCTTTCACAATATCTCGATTACCCTTTGTACTGAAGCTGTGGTTGCATTTTTTAAATACCGCAATTGATGTTTAATGATGATGAACAGTCAATAGAGTTTCTCGTGATTGCCTAATCACTTAGCGCAGTTGCAGTTTTCTTTGGTGCTGTATATTCTTTATGAATAAAAAGACCATTTTAAGATGTTTTGTTTTCATTTCTTTTTGTCTTTTCACGATTCTGTTTGTTTTATGGTTACGTTCAAATTGCGCATTTTAGGGCGGGTCTTTGCAGCAGCTGTGTCTGTAATTCAGAATGAGACAAATAATGAACACAACACATCACTACATCACTGGAAAAAATACGCTTACATTAAAATTGCTTGCGTAATGGATGCATGTCACGTCACAGAGTGCAATATTTCACTGGATGTAAAGCATATTCGATATAGTCAGTGGATATAGTTTCCAATGCTCGATTTCCATATAAAAAGTTTATATGAAAATATTTATTTAGCACATTTAAAAGAACTAACCCGCCAAATAACGGCAAAAATTACACTACACAATATAGTATCCAAACCTTACCAGGTGTTCAGGTCATTAAATAATGTATTTGAGCCGATTAAAAGTATAGCCTTTTCACGGGTTCTTAAAATACCCGTGATTGAATTTGCGTAAACTGAATTGTTGGTAACTCTCAGTTCGGCGCTTCAGTTTTGAGGTTAGGCCTAGCTGGTTAAAGCCATGTGTATTGTGTCTACATAGGCGTAGGGGCCGGGGGACCAGGGGGCGGGGAATTGTCAGAGCGGGGGCAGAGTATGATTTACATCCCCCACCTCACACACACCCCCATCCCCAATAATTTGAAGAAAAGAAACGGTTAGCGCTCAAACACACACGCTAACCACCGTTGATCTCCAAGTGTGACCTTGGCCTTGCAGCCGACACACCTTCTCATTGTGATTAAAATGTGTGTGAACTGTTATTGTAACTCCCTACAGTTGTGTGAACTGTTGTTATAACTCCCTACAGTTCTTTCATTTTATAGCTGAGACATGATTGTTTTGGACTGAACGTGTTCTCTCTTGCATGTTTTGTGTCATTATCATTTTCCCAAGGCCCTTTATTTTTGGTAATATAGCGATAGGAGAAGAATGTAAACGTAAGACTTAATTTGCATTTTTCGGCGTTTGTTCGGTTTAAATTCGGCGTTTGTTCGGTTTAAAACGCCAGTAGTTAATAACAAATTTACCATATTATTACGTACTGTATGATACATTTGCCATGTACTACTGTCGTTTAAAACCGCATAAACTCCGAAAATATTTTAAATCAATTCTAAGATGTAAATTATAAACAATGTATGTGAACATTGCTCTATATGGAAGTTTCAAACAAGTGTCAAACATTAAATACCTATCAAAAAATAGCAAAGAACCTATGAGTTCTATTGGTAAACATTGTCAAAAAGCAGTTGACCTCCGCACACTGAAAAGGAAACTTGTATAACTGGGTTTAGTTGAACATGACAACATATAAAGTTCATACAATGGGAAATAAAAGTAAACTGGCGTGCGTGCGTGCGTGCGTGCGTGCGTGCGTGTATGTGTGCGTGTGCACCGATTAATTATTCTTAAAAATAAATTAACTATCATTAAGTGGTTCTGCCTTAATTCCATTAAGCGATGGAAAAACTTATATTAGCAGGATTTTATAACGGATATTTCGACAATAAAACATGTTTTTTATTGAAAAAAAAAATCGATAACCTGTTTAAAATTACCTAGTAAATGTCCTATATGCACACTTTGAGGGCTAAAATTAAGGTTTTATTTCATACCCCAGCCAACCCCGTTTTCGCTTCTTGGAGGAGGGGATTGGATGGGGTATGAAAGTTAATACTCGGACCACGTAATGATGTCAGTCATTTCATAGAAGAATGATAATAAGGTGAACGCGTTTATATTTGAGTAGTTTGAAATATGAATCTGAGATCAAAGATTAATTACATTACATTATTAATATATCAAACATTTATTGTAATAACCATGTAACACATTGGACGCTGTTTGAATAGCTAATTAGGAATTTAGTTGAGTATGAAATAAAACACTCTTAAAGTTAGACAGTTTGACAGGTCACTGTCAAGGGTTTCTTTTGGCTTGTCGTGAATGAAAGCAGAACTTCCGGCATTGAGTTCAGTTGCTTGCATACCGGATAAGTTTATCCGCGTTTTACATGTGTGATGGAAAGCCTGATCTTACACATGGGGGAAGATAATAGTCACGCACTGATATCAACAATACAAATGACGTCATTGGTAAATAAACATGCAAAACGACGTGAACGCACAGAATATAAGTGGTGATATGCAAGAAAAAGAATCAATCATAGGTATCCAGTGAAGATAGGGAAATTCCAACCCTCGGTATACCTCGTGTTGTAATTTCCCTATCTTCACCGGATACTACGGTGTCCTGTTAGGGCCATGTTACCACCTAGGTCGATGGTCGATGGTAAGATGCGATGGTCGATGGTAAGATGCGATGGTCGATGGTAAGATGCGATGGTCAATGGTAAGATGCGATGTTAAGATGCGATGGTCGATGGTAAGATGCGATGGACAATCGACCATCGCATCTTACCATCGACCATCGCATCTTACCATCGACCATCGACTTATCAAGTCTCATGCTGATCAAGATCTCATGATTACCGTAGAAAAATATCTAGGTCGATGGTAAGATGCGATGATCGATGGTAAGATGTGATGGTAAGATGCGATGGTCGATGGTAAGATGCGATGGTAAAATGGCCCTAACAGGACATCGTAGGATACCCATGAAAGATTCTTCTAATCTACAATATACGAACCCATTGTGAAAAATCCAATCCCGCCGTTCTTCGGTATCACGCTTCGAAGAAATGAAAGAGATGTTGCGAATGTATAAGAACCGGGAGGCAAATGTTGATCTTGGCAGACAATCAGTTGCACGTAAAGTAGACGTGAGAGTCATGGCAGTATGTACCATAAGAGCTACGATTCTCGCAGCTACATGTAAAGTATGTTTGTATGGCAGTGGGTTTAACGTCGGTTTTAACAATATTTCATTCCTAGCACGACAATGGCTACTTGTAGAAGTGAGCTATAGAACTAAATAAAGAAATAAAAAATAAGCTAAATTATATACATCGCTTGATTGTGCTGCCCAGTCACATTATACTGATTCCGGGTCGACCAATCCTATAACTATCCTTTATGGTATAATGAGCGTCAAGCAAGGGAGCCCCTAGTACCCGTTTTTATCAAGAAGTTTGTAAGAACTGACCGGGAATACGATCTCCGAGGTGTCGAATGTTATCCCTTTTATGAAAAGGAATCCTGGTTTTAAAATGGAAATTTTTCTATCCTACCTGTTTTGTTGTAAAATCTATCAGACGTGTATATATAAGTTGTAGTGGAGTATTGAACATTTTTCAACTGTCGAATCTATTTCTCTATGCTTACACTTTGTGAACAACTATCAATGAAAAAAACTGTACCATTGGCCTGTTTAGTTAATAAAACAAAATCGTTCTTATTTATATGTACTTTACGTGATTTTTCAAGGGAAAATATTATTAAAAAAGAGTGCACCTAACCCAATGATCTATGAAGCACAAAAATGAGTGCACATAACCCAATGATCTAAGAAGCACCAAAATCAGTGCATATAAACCCAATGATATAGTAAGCACCAAAATCAGTGCACATAGCCAACAATCTATGAAGCACCACAATAAGTGTACATAACCCTATGATCTAGTAAGCACCAGAATGAGTACGGATAACCCAATGATCTAGTAAGCACCAGAATGAGTGCACATAAACCAATGATCTATGAATCACCAAAATGAATGATAGGTATACAGACAGTTAAGTCTACAAAAATAAACATTTTGAAGATGTTAAACAATTCATCAAGGATAAAATAAAACGGGAATAATTACGTATTTGCTGACGCATTAGGTTTGTTATATGACGCTGGATTGCTTTTTATATTCATAGAAGCGTCGCCGGTAACATAGTAAAAATGCAGTTTTAAAATGGATATATAGTTTAAAACTTTATCAGAATGATGCATTGTTAAAAAAAAATCTAGATTAATGGTGCACTAGACTATGATAGCATTTTTAAAAAAAAGAACATTTATATTAAGGGCGATAAAGAAGAGTAATTGGTGCTTCTCCAAATACAAAAACAAATATTGTTCGTGAGTTATATATGCAATGTGCTCATGGATTAAATTAGCAGAAGCTTACCTTCAGTTTAATTATTATTCATAAACAAGTTTGGTCTGGAAAACTCGGCCACTCTGTGTGTTTTTGTTTTTAAATCATACAAATTAATTCACATGGGTTTCATATTGCGAGCAGTTGTACATATTATCAAACAAAAGTGCAGTTATACAGCAAAATAACAATTTAGTGTGGCCTCAAAGAATCATAATTATGAAGCAATAATAATGCGTACAACGAAAACTGAGTCGTCGAGTTTTCCAGACCAAACACTTTCATTAACAATAATGAAATCAGATGTTTCATGTGGCCTAGTTTAGTACATATGCACATTTAACATGAAACTACAACACATTGTGATGATTGTATTCGTATTTTGATTAACTCACATAATTCCTCCAGATCACTTCCAGTCCCTTTAAGTCTGTTCATGATGAAATGGCAACACTATCTTAAGTTTAATATATTGCTGGATACGCACAATCCAGGTAACCCGCGCCGTGGTTAATTAATTTTAACTTAAATATGACATGAAACAATAAAGGTGTTCTTCATTTATAAAAAAACAAAACAAAAAAAAACGTTAACGTCTGACGTTTAATCTTAAGTCTCAAGGTGTGACTGAGATATCGCGCATCAGCACGAGGCGGAGTGGCAAACTAACTCCTACCAATACTTTTGTGCTTACTTTCAGCACACCAAATCTTCCAAACACCATCAAGACTGGATATATCATTATAGCAGTTGACCCCTTTATTCCAAACCCTCTTCGATGCTTTAACTTTCAGCTCTTTGATCACCATAGAGAAAGATGCAAGCGAGCTGCCTGTACGTGCCCTTTGTGGCCAGGAGGGTCATAGCAACTTCGCGAATTGCAAAAACCCGCCACTTGCGTTAACTGCGTTAAGGATTGTCCGTGGAAGCACGAGAGGGAAATACAGAAGGTTAAGATTGAAAAGAACATTTCTTTTCCTGAAGCTAGAAAACTTGTTGAGAGCCTTACTCCGCCCCCTCCATCCGGCAAATCTGATGCGAGTAGGGTTGAGAAACCAGCTACCAGGTACATCGCGGCGCAGACCGTGATAACCTGGCCAATAGACTCCGACAAGTTTACTACTATTCCACTCTCTGTTCAGAATTCCTCTAAAACATCTTCAGCATCTCAAACGGTGGTCCTCTAAAATAAGCCTCCTGAAGCTCCCAAACCTCTTGTGGCTTCCAAGCATAACACTCCTTCAACTATATCCTCAACAACTCCTACACCTACTGCATCTACTTCATCTATTTCGAAATCGACGGACTCTGGTGCAACCAAGAGTCCGCCAAACCCGACGAACTCTTCCAAAAGTTCGTCAAATCCGAACTCTCCCAAGAGTTCGTCACCAAGCAGAACTGCTACCACGGACGTGACAGCAAGAAAAAAGAAAACTCCCGCGTTAGCGGAGCAGTCAAAATGATCTGATGATCCGATTGTGCTGCACAACAGATTTGGAGACTTGGAGATGGAGGTTGATGATCCAGCACATCTGGAACTCACAAAGTCTCCCAGGTCTGCGAAACCCAAAGGCCGTTAACCCGTACTTTCGCCGTAGTGACATCAAAATCAAATAAGGTCATTCAATGGAACTGCCGAGGTTTAAAACCTAATTATGATGAAATCAGCTTGCTTTTAAATAAACACAACCCTGTTGCATTTTGTTTTCAAGAAACTTGCTTGAAGACTAGTGATAAGATATCTTTTAAAAACTATTCATTGTATAACTATATTTGTGATACAGGTGATAAAGCTGCTGGAGGAGTTTCGATTCTTGTGAATCGAAACAATCCTCACATAATTGTTGCGTTGAAAACTGGTTTTGAAACTGTTGCGGTCAGTGATATGATGCACAGAGTTAGTTATAGAAATATATGCTCCTTATATTTACCATCCAGTTCTTCACCAGACCTTAAAGATCTAAATCACCTAGTTGCACAATTACTATCACCTTATATACTCTTGGGTGATTTTAATGCACACAACTACATTTGGTGTTGTAAAGATATAAACGATAAAGGCAAGAAAGTTGAGGATTTCTTAGCCAAAAACAATGTATGTCTTTTTAATGATAACAAATCACATACTTATTTACATACAGCTACAGGTTCTCATTCTTCCATTGATTTAACAATATGCGATCCAACGCTCTTGATGGATTTTTCACGGAGTGTTGGTGACGACCTATTTGGAAGTGACCACTTATTTGGAAGTGACCACTTCCCCTTATTTCTTGAAAATGTCGGCCCTCCACTTCTCGAAAAAACGTAAGAATGGAAACTTTGAAAAGCTGATGGATACGTTTCAATCTCTTTGTGAGGAACAATTAAAGCCTACCATTTTCGAGGTTGTCGAAGACGCAACTAATCTTTTTACCAAAACCCTTTATGATACAGCTGATCACACTATTCCAAAAACTTCGGCAAATCCAAAGTGCCCACAATAACCATGGTACGATAATGACTGCAAAAAGACAGTCAGCGATCGTAAAGCTGCATTGAATGCTTTTAACTTGCGGCCAACACAAAATAATTTAGATACTTTTAGAGATTTTTTGTGTGAAAGCCCGTCGTACTATTAAGGATAGCAAGAGGAAATCCTGGGGATGTTATGTCTCTAGACTGAACTCTCGCTCATCTCTTAAGAAGACGTGGAAAATAAACGGTAAACGTAATTCTAGTTGTGTAAATCATCTTAAAACTGATAATGAAGATATTATATCTGACAAAGATATTACAAACACTTTGGCAGAAACTTTTTCTAAAAACACTTCTTCTGAAAATTGTCAACCAAATTTTCTAAAAAATAAGAAACTAAAAGAACAGAAGAAGCTGAATTTAAAGTCGAAAAAAGTGGAATACAATAAACTGTTTACTCTCAAAGAACTTCGAGAATCCCTTAAAAAGGCTCATGATGCATCAGCTGGTCCTGATGATATCCATTATCAATTATTAAAACTTTTACCTGAAACCTGTCTCTCTACATCTCTTGATATATTTAGTAAGGTTTGGATGACAGGAAACTTCCACGATTCTTGGCGGGAAGCAATCGTTATTCCAGTCACCAAACCTGGAAAGGATCATACGGACCCAATAAATTATCGCCATTTTGCTTTAACGAGTTGTATATGTAAAACCATGGAACGAATGATTAATGAGAGACTCGTTTGGTACCTGGAGTCCAACACACTGATAACAAAGTATCAAAGTGGATTCCAGCGCCAACGAGGCACAGCAGAAAATCTCATTCGATATGAAACATTTATTAGGAAAGCTTTCGTAAAGAAAGAACATCTTGTCGCTGTGTTTTTTGACTTGGAGAAAGCTTTTGATACTGCATGGAAGTACATTATCATGAATGATCTTTATGACCTTGGTCTTAGAGGCCGATTACCAAGTTTTATAGAGAATTTCTTAGATGAAAGACAGTTTCGTGTCCGAATGTGTTCAACCCTCTCTGACATTCGTGAACAGGAGATGGGTGTGCCACAGGGCAGCATACTCGCTGTCACCCTTTTTAATATAAAAATTAACAGTATAGTTAAATGCATCAATCCTGGTGTGGATTGCTCTCTATATGTTGATGACTTTGTTATATGCTATCGTGCAAAAAACATGAACAGAGACAACCTCAACAATGTCTCAGTAAACTTCAGACCTGGTCGGATGGAAATCGTTTTAAATTACTAAATCTAAAACTAATTGTATGCAATTTTTTCAACTACGTAACCATCGCCTAACACTGGATGGGTCACCAATACCAGTAGTGGATGATTATTTTCGACCGTAAATTAACGTTTATATCACACCTTAAATACTTGAAGGCGAAGTGCCTTAAAGCTATTAATTTACTTAAAGTTGTTGCAAACACTAATTGGGGAGCAGATCGTAAAGTTCTTTTACAACTTTATAGATCTCTTATACGATCCAAGCTGGACTACGACTCAATAGTGTATGGATCGACTCGCAAGTCACTACCGTTCATGAACAGTCTCAATCAAACCGAGACTGCATCGTGTTCGACCGTTTCCAAAAGTCCACTCTCATACTCTTTTACAGATGCTCGTTCCTATACATAATCAAGGATTACGACTCGCCTTAGGTGCCTTTCGTACATCACCAGCCGAAAGTCTATATGTTGAAGCTAATGAACCATCACTGTTTCATAGACCTGACAAATTAGCCCTTCAATGTGCCATTAAATTATAATCTAACCCTTTAAACCAAACTTTCGATACTGTTTTTAATACTAGTTATGAACCTCTTTTTGATCGAAAACCGAAGGCCATTTGACCATTTTGTCTTCGTATTAAACCAAAATTAAGAGACACTGGAATTGACCTAAATTTGAACGTTAGGTTCACATATATTTAATGCCAAATTACCTTACACTGATTTTAAAAGTTGTATTAACACATATATTCGTAACTCTTGGCAAGCCGATTGGGATTTGTTAGTTAACAATAAACTCCATTCAATTAAACCGTTACTCGGAGAATGGCGTTCTTCTAGTAGACCCATTCGTCGAGAGGAAGTTGTTCTAGCCCGGTGGAGGATAGGGCATACACGTTATACTCATTCATATTTATTACAAGGTGAGCAATTACCAGAATGTATACCCTGCTTTGCACCGTTAACGGTCAAACACATATTGTTGAAATGTGTAGACTTGGATCCTATGCGTCAAAGGTACTACAATGTTAATACTATGAAAGAGTTATTTGATACTATAGATTTTAGTCTTGTTTTAGATTTCCTGAAAGAAATCAGACTATATAAATCATTTAAAGTGTTCTGATATATATTTACTTGTTTATATACCCGTTGACGGGCATTTGTTGATTTACATATATAGTTGATATTACAACCATATCTTCCCTTATTTGTAAATAGTTTTATCTTTATGTCTTTACATTAATTTTTAATTTCTATTTCATTTTTCATCAGTTTTTGCGCACACTATGACCTATGTATGTGTCGACGTGCAGTAAAACACCATTCATTCAGTCATTATCTTAACGCATAATGTTAAAGCAATTGACCTACTTATAATACATTTTGGGGGCAGAATTACAATGTGAAGGGTAATTATTCCCAGCAGCCGAACTACTTTTGGTGGAGTTTTTTTTGGTAATTAATCCCATCAGCCGAACTGCTTGTTCTTGGTATTTATTCCCACCAGCCGAACTACTTTTGGTGGGGGGTTTTTGGTAATTATTCCCACCAGCCGAACTGCTTGTTCTTGGTATTTATTCGCACCAGCCGAACTACTTTTGGTGGGGTTTCCTTGGTAATTATTCCCACTAGCCGAACTACTTTTTCTTGTTTTTTATTCTCGCTAGCCGAACTATTTTTGGTGGGTTTTTCTTGGTAATTATTCCCACCAGTCGAACTACTTTTTCTTGGTTTTTATTCTCACTAGCCGAACTACATTTGGTGGGGTTTTCTTGGAAATTATTCCCACTAGCCGAACTACTTTTTCTTGGTATTTATTTCCACAAGCCGAACTTTTTCGGGTGGGTTTCTTTTGGTACTTTTTCCCACTAGCTGAACTACTAATAGTGGGGATTTTCTTGGTAATTATTCCCACTAGCCAAACTAGTTTTGGTGGGATTTTTCTTGGTAAATATTCCCACTAACCGAACTACCTTTTGATGGCTTAAACATACAATTTTAGGCTAGATTCTATTTCAGATGTATTTATATGGTTTAATCAACACTAGATTTGTATTGATGGGATACAATCCCTCTGGCGTTTACATATGTGGTAAATCTAAACAAAATATGTAAACTCGTTTTGAAATGTGTTACTTGATTGTGTTCATGTTAAGGATTGTTGACATTGACCAGTATGGGCATGTGAACATCTTTCTACACTAGGGATCCAAACCTCATGTTAGACGCGTCTTATGTTTCTATCTTCAAAAATGAAAAGGTATGTCAGTTTGCCATCCTTGTTGACCTTCCCGTTCCGGTCTCATTTACTTTTAAGATTATATTTGCTAAAACAGGGGTAGGTCGAAAAGTCATACAAAACGTGTCAATATATGACTATTTTTAAGATTTAACCTTGGGTTTTGTGAGTATGAAAAGGGGTGACGTGGCTGAGTGGATGTTAGGTTAGGTTCGAACTCCGAAGGAACCAAGGTGCAAGCCTCACTGGTGCCAATTGGGCAGGATATTTCCCATAGCTATGTCGGACGGATGGGGGGGGGGCGTAAACCGGGTAGTTTCTTGTACTGAAGTCTACCCTTTGTGCACGTTAAAGAACCGCAGGAATCTATTCGTAAGTAGGACAGGTTCCCGGATACCGGATCCTCATGTACTAGTAGCCTTTGAGCTTCAAAGCTTGGCAGCAGACATTGTTGTTGGTTTAATATCTTCAGTATAGCCAAGACCAGTAATTTAAAACAATAAAATACATAAGTTAGCCAGGTTGTTGTTTTTTTTCGCTCATGTTTATGTGACCCCTATGGAAAATATAAAATTCATGGTGCTTTTAAATTACTGGTCTTGGCTATACTGACGATATTAAGCCAACAACAATGTCTGCTGGCCTGCTTTGAAGCTCAGATGTTGGAAAAGGCTGTACAGTAACCATATGGGAAAATTAATTGAGGTGTGAGACCTACTACTACTATTACTACTATTACTGCGACTATTACTATTACTACTACTACTACTACTTATACTTATGCTACTTATACTTATATAATTAATAGTGATAATGTTGTGCATGTATTTAAAATTCGATCATTTGTTAAGTTATATTTATTTTAATTTTTATTATTTTACAGTGAGCCCTAATATTACAAATACTACTACAATTACAACGACAACGCCTCGGCCTACAACTGCAATACCTAAAACAACAACGCCTACTACAACGAAGCCTACAACCCCTACAACAACAACGCCTACAACAACCACACCTACAACAACCACACCTACAATAACACCTTCAACAACAACGCCTACAACAACCACGCCTACAACAACCACACCTACAACAACCACGCCTACAACAACAACACCTACAACAACAACGCCTACAACAACAACGTCTACAACAACCACGCCTACAACAACCACACATACAACCACAACGCCTACAACAACAACGCCTACAACAACCACACCTACAACAACAACACCTACAACAACAACGCCTACAACAACCACACCTACAACAACAACGCCTACAACAACCACGCCTACAACAACCACACCTACAACAACCACACCTACAACAACGCCTACAACAACAACGCCTACAACAACTAAGCCTACAACAACCACGCCTTCAACAACAACACCTACAACAACCACGCCTACAACAACAACACTTACAACAACCACACCTACAACAACCACACCTACAGCAACATCACCTACAACAACAACGCTCAAAGCAACAACGCCTACAACAACTGAGACAGAAACAACAACAGGCAGTCTTGGTAATAAAGGTCAAGAACAAAATGAACTCATCAACAGCCAAAATGTAAAATCAGAAGGGGCAACAATCGCGCCATTTTTCGCTCATTGGCTCAGACAAATGACATCGTCGGCTCCACCTCATACAAACACCAAACCATGGTGGGATTTCTGGTCACAACCTGTCGCTAACGAAACATCGACGGTGGATTCATGTGTACAAGGTCCGAATTGCATGTTACCTGACTGTTTCTGTCAAGGGATTAAAATTCCAAACAATATGAAATTGGAGAACACACCACAAATGGTATACATAACCGTCGACGGAAGCGCAACCCCGTCAGTTTATAGAAGATATCGAAACTTATTTCAATACAAAACCAATCCGAATGGATGTGCCGCTCGTGGAACAATATTTTCAACAGACGAAAATTCACACTCATATGCCCTGAAACAAATGGTTCGGCTGGGCGCCGAGATAGCTATGCAAGGGGTCCACGAGCATCACTATGACAGTGAAGAACATATGGAACGAGAAATTATTTCTCAGAAAATATCGCTGGCGAGAAGTGGAATATCAAATAGTTCTGGCTGGAAAACACCAGAACTAAAACTGATGGGAAACGACCAGTTCCGTCTCCTTAAAAAGCACGGTTTCGAATACGACGCAACAATATCCATGACTGCGCCAAGAAATAAGCAGATGAATCTTTGGCCGTTTACACTTGATTTCGGTTACGAAGGTGCGTGCGTCATTCCAGAATGTCCGACAGGACGATTTGCCGGATTGTGGGAGATTCCTGCAGTTGCGGTCAAGGACTATAGGAAGATGTTTGAATGTAATTACATTGATGGCTGTTTGTTCAACCCTCCAAGTGCTAATGCTACTCAAGACTTTCTTTGGGACAATTTCCTTGTAAATTACAATTCAAACAAGGCACCTTTCGGAATACACATGCGTCAGGTTTGGTTTTCACACCCGGCTTACGCAAAGAACCTTCAAGGATTGCAAAGCTTTATATCCAAACTTTTACAATTAAAGGATGTTTATTTGGTTTCTACTTCTGATATAATTCAATGGATGAAAGACCCAACACCAGTTCAATCTATCACAAAAACGAAACCTTGGACATGTATTTCACATCAGTGAAGAAGTCAAGTTGTGGGAAAAGCAATTGTTACGCGGTCATCTAACTGAATATTATTTTTATTACACTCTCATTTCAAGATTAAAGAATTGATTCCACTCCTGCAATCCTGGAAATACAACAAATAATAATGTTTTATATAGACGCTTTATGTTCGATACTTTTTCTCAATTGATTAGTGATCGTAATTTTTCTCTGATTTGTTTCTCGTTAAACTCCATGTTCTGTTTAAAATATACCACGTGACGGAGTTTCAAATTGGCAACTTATAATATAGTACCACGTGATGGAGTTTCCCAAATGGCAACTTATAATATAGTACCACGTGACGGAGTTTCCAATTGCCAACTTATAATATAGTACCACGTGACGGAGTTTTCCAAATGGCAACTTTCAGGAAATAAGATAAATTACGCAACGGTCAACGACCACACGAGTGGTGCCGACATTTACTCGGAATTACAGGATGATTTATAATTTACCTTCTGGAAGTCTGGAAATTTTACTGAAAGCATAGCATTTTTCACTTTTAGCTGAAGAAATTTTAGTTTGAAAACTTAAAACGAAGAAAATACAATTTCTTGCTATCTGGTTAGTGGTGAGAATCCATATTCCTAGGAGTTTAGAAGACAAAGTTGTTTTTTTGTTGTTGTTTTTTGTTTTTGTTTCTGTAAATTGACCTGAGTCCATATTCATAAATCTTCTTAGCAATATCTTAACTTAAGCCAAATGTTAACAAATTTTCTATCGATTGAAGACGTTTTCTTAATATTGTTAATAAGGTTATGGATAAACTAAACCTAAAGCTAAATATTTATCTTAAAATATATGGTTTGTGGTGGTCCTCAAAGGTTTATAAGGATGTTAAAAATATGTAAAAATCTTAAATGTTTATTTAAGTAATGTTTTCCACTTTATGTATACGGGGTTATAATGAATGGAAGGACAATTTGAGTAAAATGAACTGGTTACATTACTTCATTTAATTAAACGAGAAGGAACTGGTTATATATCTCGTTATAATGAACGGAAAGTAAAAGTGTGTTAACTGTACTGATTAAATTCCATAACTCGTTATAATTAGTTGTATCTATAATTAAAACACAGTCACATTAATATTATTAACCTGGTACGTACCTCGTTATAATGAACGGGATGGAACTTTGTGTGAATTAACCTTGTTATAAATACCTCGTTATAATAAGCGGGAGGGAACTTTGTGTGAATTAATCTGGTTATACGTACCTCGTTATAATTAGCGGGAGGGAACTTTGTGTGAATTAATCTGGTTATACGTTCCTCGTTATAATTAGCGGGAGGGAACTTTGTGTGAATTAATCTGGTTATACGTTCCTCGTTATAATTAGCGGGAGGGAACTTTGTGTGAATTAATCTGGTTATACGTACCATATAATGAACGGGAGGGAACTTTGTGTAAAATAACATGGTTACATACCGGCTTATAATGAACGGGAGGGAACTTTGTGTGAATTAACATGGTTACATACCGGTTTATAATAAACGGTGGTGAACTTTGTGTGAATTGTGAACGAGAGAGTTATTTAAAGGTACTTGAAGCGATCTGAAAGAGTGCTAAGAGTCAATCCATATACAAACCAAACACATCATAGTGAGCTTCAGTTTCATATGAAATATGAACACGCATTTAATTGAGCCACATGATTCTTTCGAAAAATGTTAATGTTTATGAGATGCTTGGTGGGAAAAACTGGACGACTCGACTGCTTTTTTGTTGCTTAAATATTATAAATATAAATTCATATGTTCGTTATAAAAGCGTACCTCGATATCAGGTACTCAGGCAATGCAGTAAACTGTAATTGTTTCAATCGATATATTATAAGTAATGTCTATGTTTTGCTTGTTAAAATTATTGTGTTACCATATTAACCCGATTATTATCACGTGTATGTTTATAAATGTTGTCATATGTGTTGTGTGTGTGTGCGTGCGTGCGTGCGTGCGTGCGTGCTATATAAATAACCTTTACTGTCTGAATTGTCCGAGTATATGTTTGTATGTACATGTTTTTAGTTTACACACCTTTTCCGTTGTAGAGCTAAAACCTACAATATTTAATCTTCACCACTTTCTTATTGTTACACAATTTTAGCTAAAACATTTAACATAACTTATATCCAAATAATTGTTTTTTGATATTTTTGGATCCAATTATGTTTATTTCATTGGATGGAAAGTAAAAATATACTTAAACTACATTTCAATGTCGTGCAGTTATTATCGACCCTTGTGTGTTTATGGCGTCTCCTACATTGTTTTATTACCAACCGTATGCCGTTGTTAAATGTCGGTGTACAAATATGTAATGATTGAATAGTAAATGTTCTATTTATAGTAACGGAATGAATAATTTCTACATGAGTTAGTATTTAATATAAAAATGTCAAGTAAGTAATGATTTGGAAAATGACTTCCAGTCCTTTGTCTCACAAATTACTTTTGAAACATATAAACTTATACTACTGACAAATTCCAAATATCCACTTATAAATATTGAATTTATGAAAATTATTAATGTCAGAACTTAAAGAAACATTGCTAAGTATGTTTTCGAACGATTTTAAGTGATAGCTCAGACATGTCTTTTTCTCTAAAGACAATATGTGTCATAAAATGTGTTGTAATTGCAGAATTTAAAATAAACTGTTTTCTGTTCAGGAAAAAAAATGCGATTTCAAAATTCCGTGGTTCGATTCCCGGCTGTGACACGCCGATTTGTTAAATTGCATTTTTTCTGAATCTTTTAATACTTCATTGCGATATAGTAGTACCTGTGTGAAATAAGCTATTTATCTTCATGATTAAGTGAATCGCATTATATTTTCAAACTGCTTTATATTTTGCAACTGAACTTTATTAAAAGTAACACATTTAACAGAAAAGAGAAATAAATAAAACCATGTTTGTGTTGCCATCATTGACATAATATGTCGCTCATTTACTTTGAGCTGTATCCTTCGCATAGATACGCATTGTCGCTGTGTGGACTGTGGACATAATAAATGTTGTATTTTACCTACTACTATAAATCGTATAAATAAATAAAGATTGATTGACATAAATCTGCGTTGTTTGTTGATCAACGTAAAACCATGGGATTATGGGAATGGAATCAATCAGTTCTTATATTTATGTTATGTTATTACATTTAAATATTTTTTCGTTGCTTTAGTACATATAATGTATGTATATGTGTATGTGGTTTATGTCGGTTATAACTCTTTTAATCATAAGACGGCAGTGTCTACTTGTAGCAGTGAGCCCAGTGCTCAGCTTTATATTGCTGCCGTAATGGAATACCACACCGCTGACATTTGACATAATACCACACCCACTCACATTATAATAGCACCGGGCCGACCTGTCCTAGGGACTACCCTTTATATGTTGAACGTCAAGCAAGGGAGCTACTAGTACTTCTTATGCGAAGTCTTTGGTATTGTCCGGCCGGGGACTGAACGCACGACCTCCCGCATGTGAAGTGAACGCTCAACCACTTGGCCACGCCAATCTTAATGATACAAAACGTGCAAGTGCGAAAACTACCGTCAGTGTATTTTTAGACAGTGAAATGATTCACACTGGATGCGTACGCAGTAACCCTGTCCTTATTGAAATAGAGGCTGTGTTTACTTCAACAGACAGTATCAAGTAAATGTAAAAGGTGCGGCTATTACACTTTAAGGGACTCACGGCAATGTTGACGTGTTATTAGCACTTACATTTATAATCCAGTATCATTTTGACTTTGAACCTGTTGAAAAAGCCCCTTTAAGCTGATACAGACTGAAACAAAACATTAATGGTTGCAGAGATTTGAAATGGAGGACATGGTGTTATAACGCACGCACGCCCCTCCCCCTCCCCAATCCCCACCAGACCCACACACACACTGTTTTGACTGCCAATGTAATGCATTACACAGTGTGGAACACATTTCAGTTTCACTATGTCAAATCATCTATCTTATTATTTCCGTATACATGATGTATTATGGAAGTAGTTTGACGTATGTCATTGCGTTTAAGACGTATTACAGACACACAACCACGATGATCGAGAAACTCAGTTTAAAGTTCTTTTTAAATATTTTGTAAACTTTGTATATTATGTTCCGTGCACCTCGAACGTCCATATACCTATGACAAGGAAAAAGCAAACTATCTTTGTAAAGGCCTTGTAATACTATTATGTTCACATAGACCGTAATGTTAACTCTACACAGTATAACACTTACCTTAGTCAATTCTGGATGGCAGTTCACATATCCATACCAATGTCTAAGCTAAAACAAAAACAGCAGAAAAAAACCAGGACAACAACTGGCATGGCTCAAAATGAAAGTAGATGACCTGGGTTAGTTTTGGAGAAAAGCTGCATTACCAAACCTCATCGAGATTTAAACCTTACCTTGTGAAACGCATGGCCATTCAGCACTTGATCTGATAACCGATGTGCTTGTTTTTTGCACACATATCTTCAGAAATATATTGTCATTACGACAACAGCATGCATGCATACTATGGATGGCCGTTACCGCCAAAAGTATGTTTAGCACAAATATTCCAGTCAAAGACGAATTAATTCATTGACATTATATTGAATTCAGTGCGAATAGTAGTGATCCACTACGTATTTTGAAACCATTTAACAATTCGATGCTTTGACAAATGAATTTGAGTTTAAAAGTAACTAAGTAATTTTACCGATACTTGGAACAATCTATAGTAAACTGAATTAATACACTATCAAAGCACTCAGTCTAATGATACTTAAACAAATCGATGCATATTGGAACCATTTAGTAGAAAATGATTTAATGCGATGTAGTAGACTAACTTATTTCAATGCTTTCCCAAACAGTTGTGCGAGGGCGTCACTTGAACAATGTGGGTGTGGGTAAAAGCACTATAACGGAAGCTATCGGAAATTGCGGGTGCTTCGGTTCGGAGATTATTGAGGAGTGATAACCATTACAGGCAAGTTTATCGATCCCAATTGTGAATTATACCTAACTGAAAGCGCGTCGAAAAGGGGAAATAAGACACTTTATGCAACGAATTCACATAAACTACCTCCATTGTCGGTGAGCTTGAAACTAGGACTTAGTTTTTCACAAAACACACACTTCTCCGCTGCATTTTACAGAACTGTTCAAAACCAAAGACTAGATCTTGCCTGCATTTTTTTCAAAACTTCAAAAAGTAAAATCGGACAGATTTAAACAATTCTTAAAATACTTGACGCATTTTCAAAAACTAAAATTCGTTTGCTTAGTAAGACCATTTCCAAACAAATAATATAAATTAATAAGTTGATTTTTTTTTAAAGAAAGTTGTTTTAGACATTGAAAAAAAGCAGTTCCGGCACTGGAAAAACAAAACTATTTATATCAACAAATACTATAGTTTTACATGTAAAATGTACTTGGAACAATGACTATGATATGGAGTATATACAGAATGCAGTGGTACATTAAAGATATCTTCCAAAGATGTTCACGTTCATTTAGGTAAGGCATACACTTTTTCATGCATGGTGTAAACTTAGGTCAAAATAAGTTAAAGAGTTATCATTTAGTTGCTACAGTGTAGTAATTTTAAAACAAAATTTAAAGCAATGAAAGCCGGAAATACTATTCATTAAATTTCATTATAGTATAGTTTCGAAAAGAAAGCCTTTTAACTAAAACTTCTGATACAAGTGTGGTTAAATGTGTAATAAATACTGAAAATGTGATCTTTGGAAGCAACGAACACAAACAAGAGAGAAGGTATTAGACTCGGTTTTATTGAATCTGTTCGTAAGAAGAAATATAGAATGCAAAAATGTTCACGTTCCCTAGCACCGGCTTAAGAAATATTCTACTTTAAAGCCACACAAACTGGGCTCGAGCACAGAAAATTGCATCTTTTGATTAAATAATTATAATAACAGAAGGTAATAATCAAAAGATGTAATTTCCTGTAAATAATTAAAATAACAAAAGGTAATAATCAAAAGATGCAATTTCCTGTAAATAATTATAATAACAGAAGGTAATAATCAAAAGATGCAATTTCCTGTAAATAATTATAATAACAGAAGGTAATAATCAAAAGATGCAATTTCCTGTAAATAATTAAAATAACAAAAGGTAATAATCAAAAGATGCAATTTCCTGTAAATAATTAAAATAACAAAAGGTAATAATCAAAAGATGCAATTTCCTGTAAATAATTATAATAACAGAAGGTAATAATCAAAAGATGCAATTTCCTGTAAATAATTAAAATAACAAAAGGTAATAATCAAAAGATGCAATTTCCTGTAAATAATTATAATAACAAAAGGTATTAATCAAAAGATGCAATTTCCTGTAAATAATTAAAATAACAAAAGGTAATAATCAAAAGATGCAATTTCCTGTAAATAATTATAATAACAAAAGGTATTAATCAAAAGATGCAATTTCCTGTAAATAATTATAATAACAAAAGGTAATAATCAAAAGATGCAATTTCCTGTGGTCTCGAGGATCACCAAACACTTGTTCTTTTTGTTTGTAAATTGAAGTAGGGTAATGCATTTGAGCTTACTCAAATTAAAACGCATATTAAAATAAAATAAAATTCAGTTATTGAAACTGAATTTTATTTTATTTTAATATGCGTTTTAATTTTTTCTTTCTAGTAATACTTTTTTAAAGCTTTTCCTACCGGACTTAGCGTAAATCTGCTAGTATAATTAAAAAAAAAAACACAGTTTGTTCATCAAAATCCCCTAGTAAATTTTTGTTACAAGACCGACTTGCAACGTGCTTTTTGGACCTGATTTAAACCCCCCGCGGTGATTTTGCCACCGACCGTTCCAAGGTGGTACCCCTATTGTCAATCATTGTATGTCTGTTGTGTCGCATACTTTGCTTGTGTAACGTGTAAATCTTTCAAACTGACTGATTGTTTGAGAAAGTGTTTATTAAATTATATATAACAATTTTCCTCAGGCTTCTTGTTCCATGATTGGTTCTAAACAAAATAAGTTCAAATGATTGTTATATGGTCACAAATGAATCATTACATAATCAAGTATTAACTCCCACTCTTAGCCCGTTTCCCACCTGCATACAACTACATCCTTTCGCTAGTTCGAAACCAACCGCATGCAACATCGACCAGTCTCACAACACAACATTTGTTCCAAACCACTTCAAACCAGTTGAAACCGTAAAAGATAGTCTACGACCCGGTACACTGTACTGGAAAGCGGACTCAGCAACTCTGAGAATACACTGCAACTCTGAGAGGCCCTCTTTACCATCAGTTTGAACCAAAGTCCCAGAACTACCCTATACCAAATATCTTTAACGTGTCAAACATCAGGTTCAACAGCTATAAAATAGGCTACGACACGGTACGCTGCATTCAACAACCTTCCATGAGATGTTCATATACCAAAGTCCCGCTGCCAACTGACTCGAATTGTGTGTGTGTGTGTGTGTGTGTGTGTGTGTTGTTCTATGACCCGATGACCCGATAGGACGTCATAAGGGGATGGGTACAGTAGAGTCTGGACTGTGTCGTTGAGTGTGTTGGTTGATCTTGAGCTGCTGTGTAGTCGATTCCGTTGTCTGTGTGTAGTTGGTTGTCGCTAACGCTCTGTGTAGTTTTCGCTGCGGCGGTGAGGTGCTGGTGTTTGGTACCTGGTCTACATCCGCTAATGGTAATATTTGCTATCCTATCCGCTAGTTCGGACATGCAGTGGTGTCAATCGCTTTTAGGGCCACACCCGTTATGGTCGACCACTGTGCCGAATATACCAACTGACGTCCGACATCTTCCTTCCTCTTTTTCGAATACCCTGTTGCGTTGGGTAATCTCGGTGTTGAAGTTCGGCGTAGCCATCAATTGATACAAGCTCTGGCGGGAACACAGCGGCCGACATCGGATTAGTCACGCAGCACCAGACCCCCATCACGCGAATAAAGTGGGCCAGGCGCTGTGCTTGCCCTGTCCTGGAGAAGAACTGACTCGAATTTTGTGTGTGTCTGTAGTTCTAAGGTTTAACGTCTCTCCACCAACAGACTCGATAAGACGGCTTAAAGAGATGGGCACAATAGAGTCTGGACTGTGCTGACTCGAATTTAATTTCTCACGCCCTTTTATACTCGATACAAAAGGCGTCTTCCGAAACAAAGGCCGTAATCCTGCAACTATTACATTTCAGACAGGTATCACTTGCACCGGCATTTTCTTACACTTGTGTTTATCATGGTAATCGTTGTTTGTTTTGATTGCGTGTTTTTGGCAAACTGGGTTCTGCGAATGCTATTTGTTGCATACGGGATATGGTTATGCTTTTTACATGGGTGATGGAAAACCTGTCATAAAATAATCACGAGTAGAGCGTATTGGTCGTACACAGCTCTTGTAAGCACCTGTCAGTCACACGCTAATCCATTGTTCAGTTGAAACCAATTCACAATGTCCATGATATATTCAGGTAACACGGAAAAGCGTGCAATTTTAAGTGGCCGCTAGAGGGCGTCCGGAAGGGCCGTTAAATAAGTTTAGTTTTGTCCTAATGCATGTAAAAGTATAGGTCTATCTCTTTAAAGGGAAAAGTTGTTTAAGGGTCCTTTCGTGAAGTTGTTAATACTGCGCATGTTGCCACGTGTGTTACGGAATGAATGTGGGAAATAATGTTTATTATAAAATGCATTGGTCTCAAGTCCTGGCCGGGTTGATTGAAAGTATTTTGTTTGAGCAGAGGTTGGAACCGGCGAAATTCACAGGCAATATGTGGTCAGTATTTGTCACAGGATGACCTTAGTGGTTGGGCTAACTCAGGAAAGAATCAATGACGGTGAATGCATTTACATACGTTTAATGCAACTTTTAAAATATGTTTAATATATATACAATTATCTAAAAAAAACAGGCGAATACACAAATGAACTATGAAAAGAATGTTCTCATGAACGTTTAAGACGTTCTTAGTATTGTTATAAATACTGAATGTCTAAGACACTAAAGTGTTGTTAAATCTATAACAATGTTGATCTAGCGCGATAACTGTGATGCGCGAGAGCTCATGAAGATGATGATGCGCGAATTCAATGGATGATTGTCATCAAATGCCTTCTGGAAGGGTTGATGACGCGATGCAATGATAGTTAACCTCCACTGAGATTGTGAGTGATATTCCTCCAGTGAGGACTGGTAACGGGCCCACCTTGTGTCCCGGGGGTTGTCGTTAGTAAAACCTGGCCATGCTGACGCAGGTACGGGGACCGTCTCCACCGCTCGTAAACGTTAATCGTTGAAGCTTAGCTCCACTCCTGGATATCCAAACCTTGATGGCTTACTCCAACCCTGGATGGCTTATATCCTGGATGGCTTATTTCCAACCCTGGATGGCTTATTTCCAACCCTGGATGGCTTAGGCACATGTTGCCTATGAATTTTGCCGTCCAATTTCTGTTCCAACAAAGTACTATCGATCATCCCCGCGAGAGCTAGAAGACAATGGGTTTTATAGCAAACATTACGCCCAACTCATTATTTCCCCCGTTCAGTCCGTGACAAACGTGGCTAAATCTGCAGTATTGAATCCACACGAGAGGCCCTTTATACACTTGTGACGTTTAAGGAAAATATACCTATAGGTTTACATGCATTAGCACAAAACTAAACGTATGACACGGCCTCTCTGGTGGCCACTTAAAATGTGCACGCTTTTACGTGTTAAATGAATAGATCATGAATATTGTGAAATTGTTTTAACTCGAACAATAGATTTGGGTGTAACCGATAACTTACAAGAGCTATGTACGACCAGTACGCTCTACCCGTGACATTTTGTGATAACATCTCCCCACTTAAAGAAAGTGCTACACTTTTAAAATTCAACAAAATGATAATTAATATTTACACGTCAAGAAACTATTAATTCTTCTGAGCAAATGAACGACAAAACGTACAAGCTGATCGCTCAATCGCTTGAGTATGTTAACTATTACTACTGAGGGATGCAACCTTCAGCCAGTACAACGACCGTCTTCCGGAAAACATCCACTGCAGTTATAACCTAACTATAATATGTAATTACAATTTCAACACTATTCTACAATTGTACACTACCCTGTCGTAACATACAACTATTGTACAATACACTGCAATACACTATTGTATTAAACCGGTCATTATGTGCGGCGACTTAAATAGTCTGCCCCAATATTGTCCTTTCCACGGTCTATTACACCGACTCTACTGTTGCTAATAACACTACTTTCTGCCACTACCAGAACTCCAACTTTACACATTGCATCCATCGCATTACCAGTATACTGTTTGCGAAATGGAGTAGGGTCTCTCGTTTCCCTAATCGGCTTTGCTAAAGTGTGCTTAAAGCTACACTGCACTACATATGTTGGTCTCGACTTATCGGACCGAACAGTACTACACTCAGAGTCTAAACGACTTACCTCTCGTTTCTCTGCTACACTAAGCATGCCCGATATGTCTACATCGGCTGCTGTCTCCTTATCTACACTAGTGGGAAAATGCATGGGACTAGTGTCCTCACTACTGTCTTCCCCACTATCCTCAATAACTGCAACATTAACTACAGTTAACACCCCTTGTTGCACATTATCGGTTCTACTGATATACTCTTTCAGCATATTCGCATGAAAGGTCTTTAACTTTCCGTTTATCTCGATACGGTAATCCATAGTGTTCACTATCCCTCTAACGTAAAACGGACCTTTCCATTGTAATAACAACTTGTTATTGTCGGTCGGGAGTAACAGTAACACCTGGTCATCTATCTTAAACTTCCTAGCTCTAGCTTTCTGGTCATAGTACCGTTTATACTTGGTACTTGCCTTAACTAACTGACTTTGAGCTATCTTACAAGTCTCCTCTAGTTTCTCCTTCAGAGCTAAAACATTCTGATATGTAGTCTTAACCTCATCACTATCTACTTCACCTGCCCACATCTCTCTAAGAATCCTCATGGGACCTCTAACTGACCTACCGTACAATAACTCAAACGGAGAAAATCCTAAACTCTCTTGTGGAACCCTCTAAATGCAAACAATAAAGCATTGAGATACTTGTCCCAATCGTTGGGTCTCTCTGTACACATACGCCGTAACATTTGCTTTAACGTCCCGTTAAATCGTTCGACTAACCCGTTACACATAGGGTGATATGGTGTTGTCATGATTTGACGCAAAGACAATAACCTGCTTACTTCAGCCATAAGTTCTGACGTAAACTGTGACCCACAATCAGTCAGCATTTCCTCTGGTACACCTAGCCTACTGAACATATCAACTAATGCCTCAGCTACTCTCTCAGTTTCAATTGAGGGCAATGCTACTGCCTCCGGATACCTAGTTGCATAGTCTACCATGGTTAAAATGTACCTATTTTTCCTATCCGACACTGGAAAAATTGGTCCAACTATGTCTACGGCTACCCGCTTAAATGGTGTATCTATCAGTGGCATCTGACCTAAATGTACTTTGGTCACTCGACCTTTTGGTACTGTCCTTTGGCATACATCGCAGGACCTACAATACCTAGTTACATCTCCACTAACGCCTGTCCAATAAAATAAAATTCTGTCAATACTCTATCTGACGTTTTCTTTACGCCTAAATGACCTCCCATAATCGACTCATGAGCTACCTTAAGCACTGTCGTTCTATACTGGGTAGGTACCACTAATTGGTGAAACTGTCTACTACCAAATCTTCAAATTCTCTGTACAATAACCTATTCTTATGTACAAACTTACAACTACCGGACCCTTTACACTTCTTCACTACACCATCCTTGGCCTTCACCTTACAAGGTACTAATGACTCGTCTTGAGTTTGTGCTTCTATGAATCCGCTTTAGATATGTCACCTACGGCTGCAGGAACCTTTAATTTTCTATAAGCCTTAGCTTGCTTCTGAACCTGCGCTCTAGTCTCTACGGCATTACTTATGCTACTTCTAAAATCGGACATTACCGGAAGTGCTGAACCTTCTATGTTCCCTAACGGTTATGTATAGATAGTATCTAGCTTCCACAAAACATATACACTACATACAATATCTTAATTTGATATTGGACATAAACCTTAAACAATCATCGAAATGTGTATAACATGTACATGTATATTTACTTCTCCCATCAATATAAGTATACTCGAGTGTCACACATGAGTAGAACGTCTTGTTCGCCAACCTAATTGGATACTATTGGTATATCAAGGGAGGTAAAAACAAACACCTAAATTATTGAGCAAAAGTGCCTCAGACCCACTCGTGTAGACCACTGCGACCACGCGCCAAGGAAAGAACGGACAAAACAATAGTTTGGACTCACCCTACCCTTGTCGTGTCTTGACTTGTCTTCCAAGCTGTGGCCGTGATCGTCGACAGTCGCCTTGATGGATTAGACGGTGGTACACAATTCTAAAATAATAAGTAGAGATTTAGCATATCAGAATAAAGATCACTTATTGATTCTTTCCCTCCGTAGTCGCCCAAAATCCCTCTTCTGACACCAGTTGTCACAGGATGACCTTAGTGGTTGGGCTAACTCAGGAAAGAATCAATGACGGTGAATGCATTTACATAAGTTTATTGCAACTTTTAAAGTATGTTTAATATATATACAATTATCTAAAAAAACAGGCGAATACACAAATGAACTATGAAAAGAATGTTCTCATGAACGTTTAAGACGTTCTTAGTATTGTTATAAATACTGAATGTCTAAAACACTAAAGTGTTGTTAAATCTATAACAATGTTGATCTAGCGCGATAACTGTGATGCGCGAGAGCTCATGAAGATGATGATGCGCGAATTCAATGGATGATTGTCATCAAATGCCTTCTGTAAGGGTTGATGACGCGATGCAATGATAGTTAACCTCCACTGAGATTGTGAGTGATATTCCTCCAGTGAGGACTGGTAACGGGCCCACCTTGTGTCCCGGGGGTTGTCGTTAGTAAAACCTGGCCATGCTGACGCAGGTACGGGGACCGTCTCCACCGTAAACGTTAATCGTGGAAGCTTAGCTCCACTCCTGGATATCCAAACCTTGATGGCTTACTCCAACCCTGGATGGCTTATATCCTGGATGGCTTATTTCCAACCCTGGATGGCTTATTTCCAACCCTGGATGGCTTATTTCCAACCCTGGATGGCTTAGGCACATGTTGCCTATGAATTTTGCCGTCCAATCTCTGTTCCAACAAAGAACTATCGATCATCCCTGCGAGAGCTAGAAGACAATGGGTTTTATAGCAAACATTACGCCCAAATCATTATTTCCCCCGTTCAGTCCGTGACAAACGTGGCTAAATCTGCAGTATTGAATCTACACAAGAGGCCCCTTATACAATTTTGACGTTTAAGGAAAATATACCTATACGTTTACATGCATTAGCACAAAACTAAACTTATGACACGGCCTCTCTGGTGGCCACTTAAAATGTGCACGCGTTTACGTGTTAAATGAATAGATCATGAATATTGTGAATTTTTTTTAACTCGAACAATAGATTTGGGTGTAACCGATAACTTACAAGAGCTATGTACGACCAGTACGCTCTACCTGTGACGTTTGTCACGGACTGAACGGGGGAAATAATGATTTGGTCGTAATGTTTGCTATAAAACCCATTGTCTTCTGGCTCTTGCCGGGATGGTCGATAGTACTTTGTTGGAACAGAGATTGGACGGCAAATTTCACAGGCAACATGTGGTTAGTAGTTATTTTGTTAAATTGTATCGTACATTTGTATTCAGTGGGCGGCGCCGTCTTGTTTGGCGGTTACGACATCCGGTTAGCATTGATGTTTCTCAAACATAATTTTAGACTAGCATATGATTTTGAAGTTACTTTATTAGATGTAATTATTGTAATTGATCATTAATTGTAAAACAATATTAATTTGATAACAGTGGATAATAGGTGCATTAGTTAACGTTGGCGTATAACTCAGTGATTGTAATACACGATTGTTAACATTAGTTAACAATGAGATGAGTGACAAGAATAAATGTTCGACGCGTATGCATAGCGTTGTATAATGTGGTTATTAGTTGACATGCGTGCATGCATAACTCAGTGAATGTAATATATGAGTAATTTGATCATGTTTATATTACATGTATTAGGGGCATTGATTAACAGCGACGTACATAGCGTATACATGGCGTTGTAGAATATGTATACATTGCTACTCATCATTAGTACAGCTTACATATATTGATTGAATAATGATTTGTTTGGGTAATGATAATTATGCAAGATTGTTATGTTTGTCAACCGACATCTAAAACGTATGTATAATTACAGCCTAAGCCATCCAGGATATAAGCCATCCAGGGTTGGAGTAAGCCATCTAGGTTTGGATATCCAGGAGTGGAGCTAAGCTTCCACGATTAACGTTTACGAGCGGTGGAGACGGTCCCCGTACCTGCGCAGCATGGCAAGGTTTTACTAACGACAACCCCCGGGACACAAGGTAGGCCCGTTACCAGTCCTCACTGGAGGAATATCACTCACAATCTCAGTGGAGGTTAACTATCGTTGCATCGCGTCATCAACCCTTACAGAAGGCATTTGATGACAATCATCCATTGAATTCGCGCATCATCATCTTAATGAGCTCTCGCGCATCACAGTTATCGCGCTAGATCAACATTGTTATAGCTTTAACAACACTTTAGTGTCTTAGACATTCAGTATTTATAACAATACTAAGAACGTCTTAAACGTTCATGAGAACATTATTTTCATAGTTCATTTGTGTATTCGCTTGTTTTTTTAGATAATTGTATATATATTAAACATATTTTAAAAGTTGCATTAAACTTATGTTAATGCATTCACCGTCATTGATTCTTTCCTGAGTTAGCCAAACCACTAAGGTCATCCTTTTATCGTACATTTGTATTCAGTGGGCGGCGCCATCTTGGTTGGCGATGTTACGACATCCGGTTAGCTTTTATGTTTCTCAAACATTAACTTGAGACTAGCATATGATGTTGAAGTTACTTTATTAGATGTAATTATTGTAACTGATCATAAAATGTAAAACAATATTAATTTGATAACGTTGTATAACAGGTGCATTAGTTAACGTTGACGTATAACTCAGTGATTGTAATACACGATTGAATCGATAACGTTGTATATTAGGTGCATTAGTTAACAATGAGATGAGTGACTAGTATAAATGTTCGACGCGTATACATGGCGTTGTAGAATATACATCCATTGCTATTCATCATAATTAGAGAGTGGCTTGCATTTATTTATTAGATAATGATTTGTTAGTGTAATGATAATTATACAAGATTAGTGTGTTTATGAACCGACATCTAAAACGTATGTATTATTACAGCGTAACCTGTCCGGTGGAGATAACCCGTCCGGTGGAGATAACACTTCCGGAGTGAAAGTCACAACCTCGGTGGAGGTTAATTACCATATCTATCGCGTCATCAACCCTTATAGAAGGCATTTGATGACTATCACCCGTTGGATTCGCGCACCATCATCTTCATGAGCTCTCGCGCATCACCTTCTTCGCGCTAAACCATAATTCTTGTGCCCATCAACATTGTTATAACTTTAACAACACTTTAGTGTCGTATATAATCAGTCGACACATTCAGTATCTGTGATAATACTAAGAACGTCTTAAACGTTCATGAGAACAGTCTTTTCATATTTCATCTGTGTATTCGCTTGTGTTTTTTTGATAATTGTATATATATCAACATATTTTAAAAGTTGCATTAAACTTATGTAAATGCAGTCACCGTCATTGATTCTTTCCTGAGTTAGCCCCAACTACTAGGGTCATCTTGCGACAATGCCTCATCTTACTCTTACACATGGTGGAGATAGATATCAACAATGACAGTTGCATGAAATTATTGTGTAAATAAACATGCAAATCGTTAGTAGTTGGCGACGTCAACGCGCAGAATATAAATGATATTCAAGAAAAAAGAATTAATCATGGGTATCCGGCTCAGTGTTTGAATTCCCGATGAAGTTATACTTTATTGAGTCAAAGTCATGGACTATTGCTGGGCTATTAGATAAAACAGATATTTAGATATTTGTTGAAAGGTATTCATCATGTTGGTAAACGGTAAAAGTAAAAGAAATGTGGTTTATGCACTTAATAAACTTACTATATATTAAGCGTATATAGGTGTATAATGTTATTCTTTAAAGAAAGTAAATATGTGGTCAAATACCTCATTTACAAATAACTTTATTATTCTATTGTTACTGTAAATATGTATATATTTCGTGCATGTTGTTTAATGTTCAATTTGTATTCCATTGTATAATACATTCTATGTATCCATTATACATTCTATGTATTCTGTTGTATAAACATGTATTATTGGCGCTCCAAATGGTAGGAAATCAAATATCTATCCATCTATGCCTGCTTTTTTTGTCACGTCATATTCTACCTCTAGATGCGTGAGCTGTAATTAATGATGATACAAGTAGAGTTTTAGCACAGTCAGATGTACGTTAATGTTGTCCTTCTCAATTTATCAAATGTACGATTTTTTCTTACGAATTATAATTTCATAAAAAAAGTAATACGGAACTTTAAATGTCTGCATGACCTCGGATCACTGCCCGTGTAGCTCTGTGTCAACATGTTTACCTTTTGTGGAACGATCAGATTATTGCAAGGCCTTTGTAGTGTCTTGGTTGAATCATTATACCACAGCAAGGCAAATGTTGCTCATTGCGTGCACACGCCCAAAGACGCACGCACGCGCGCACATACACGTATGAACACGCACACACATATGCACGCGCGTGTACGTACACACACACAAATGAAATTACAATGTTAATGAATTAAATGTTATTTAACGGATGTTGTTGAACGGGTCATAAACACGTTATATGTTATTTAGAGCCACCCCAGAGAGACGGGAAGGACACATAGGAATCCGAGAACCTGCCGCCCCAGATAGAGGTGAAGGACACATAGGAATTCGGGAACCTGCCGCCCCAGATTCAGGGGAAGGACACATAGGAGTCCGGGAACCTGCCGCCCCAGATAGAGGGGAACGACACATAGGAATCCGGGAACCTGCCACAATCTTACTAACGAATAGATTCCTATGGTTCTTTAAGGATCTTACTAACGAATAGATTCCTATGGTTCTTTAAGGACATATTTCGAGCCTATTGTATTTGGGGGGAGTTGGTGGGGGAGGGGGGTTGGTGGGTGGGGGGGGGGGGGGGGGGGAGAGAGAGAATTTCTATAGTAACTGTAAATCACTGTTAGCCATACAAGTTCATGAGCAAAGTGTGATATTCAATTTTTCTTCAGATTATGAGGCCCACCCAATAAAGCATTTGTGACCAGTACACATAATAACACATTAAAGAATGTTGTTTATTTATTGTGCTGTCCTCTGACTAAAACGATTAAGAAATACCAGATACGTTTTTAGAATTCAAAAGCTAAATTATGAACATATACTTCTTCAAGTATAAATTACAAAGTACTGTTAACCTATTCTTACCCTCAATATAGCAATGCTATCCAAACAAAAAACTAAGAGCGGGCCTCAATTTATAAACCTGAGTTGATCAACCATGAAGCGTGCTGGCTGTAAATATTCAAGCTTCCAATGATTTTTCAATGACCAAGTAGCGTTGAGAAATGTGTCAACGTACTCGGAGGATCGACTCTGATACACGGGACCGCCCAGTTTAGGTTCCAAATCGACGGAAAGTGTTTTGCCCAAAATCACACCAACGAAACCATTGTGACAAAACTCAATGGCGCCGAAAATGCGTGCAGATGGCAAGCCCATCGTACTATCCACTAGGCCACGCACCATTAGATCATACTGAACTGTATAATCTTAATGAATGTTATAGTTTTCAACCAGAAAATGCATGATATGCGCATATATTTATGATTGTATTATGAAAATGTAACGCTATCGTTGTGTTTAAGGTTCTTATGAGCAAATACAGACAGGGTCCTTGTTCCTTGGATACCTTAAAATGATGACCTTTGTTCCCCAGGTCTACAAGAGTATTGTTTTACTGATTGTTTAGGACATTGGTCCCTAGTTCGCTAAAAGTAAGCAGTTGATCACAGGATATATTAAAGCAATCGCCAATATTCCGCCAAATCCCTACAAATAATTTCCCACCTTCCCCAGATCCCCCAAAACACTTGGAAAGCCTCAATACAAACTGATCACAGAGGATTGTTTTTGTAATGGTGTTTTATGTCATTTTTAGCACGTTTTCGGCCATATGTGATGGTCGATTTGTTTGTGGTGGAGGCAGACCACCCCATTTTTCCTGGGTAGAAACAGTACTGTATACCTCTCGCAATCCGTAAGAATCGACACTTTCGCACTTACAAGATCGAATCCCAGAGCACAGAGGAAATGTATAACTTAAAATAATGCATGATCGTGGGAAACAACTTGTATAGCTGAATGGATTATTTATCGAGACAATTCATTTACATTTATCAACGAAAGAAAGAGTTCACGATATTGTAAATCATATGTATATACATAAACAAAAAAGAACATGCAGTTCTTGACCGCGTACATCTATTTTGGGATAGTAATTTATTATGAAAAAATACATAGTGCAACAAAGGAAATATATCAACAGAGGAATATACGGGCATGTCATAGTGTGCGTACATGAAATACCACACGCAATGCATCATTTTCTATTGAATCAGTTTTAAAGTACAGATGATACATGACTAATACATTGAGATGCTAAATTTAATTCTTGATAAAAAAACGTTTGATAGTCTCTTTAAACTTGTGAATATACGCATCATATTTATCATTACAATTAAGCAATGTGTATGGGCGTTGTTTTTTTGTTGGCAAGATCGCATAAACACAATCGTTATTCTGTATGCACTTGGCAAGACATCAACAACTAAGTAATAAGAGGCCTTTGTTCACTTTTTGAAAAGAAACTATAAACAATGTTTATATATATATTGTATGTAACAGTTGTTTTGTCACCAAGAGAAAATAAATCATAAACGCTTATTTTAGCATCTAACATAGTTCATTAAAATACTCAATGCTGATTGTTTATTGGGGAGTTTTTAAAATTCCTATCAAGACCTCTGACGTCACGTCCTTCTACCGTTAGGACGTCAATTTAAAGATTTTAAACGTCAAATTAACATAGTTAAAACGAGATAAAGCGTTCGTGTTTTTGTTGTGATTAGGTTAAAGTACCCTATTTCAAAAGACAACTGATTGGCAGAAAAAGTGTATGGATGGAAAGTCCCATGTCTAATGCATACAAAAGCCTCGTTTTGATTGGATGAGAAACTTGGTGGGAAATTCAATTCAATTATGTTTTCTTGAATTTGTTATTTATTTCTAATTAGTATTTAACATGGATTCATCTATATACTTTTGTTGTATGATATGGCAGAGTAAAAGGAAAGTGTGTGATTTTCATAAATTTGTTTGGGGTTTCGGACACATGAAAGTGGCATTAAAAATAGGTCGTCGCCTGCAAAAGAAGTTGTTGTTTTTTGGCGAAAACCGTTTTCCAGCCATATGGCATCGTCTGATTTTCAATACGACCGAATGAACGGGTTTAGCGCACCAAGCGATCGTTACAATATTTATCAATACCAGACCTATTCCTGTACGCAATATCTCGGTCCAATCTATTAGTCTAGATCATCGGAGGGGCTTGCTTTTTTAAGGACAAACATTGGTTTTTAAACCAATTTAAAGTTTCAAGTTTCAAGTTTTATTTCATAAGCTGGGCCCAACTGGGCATGAGCATTAACAAACACAAATGAAAATAACATCAATAACAATATTTACAAAGTTGAATCATAACATAGAATATAAACACAAAATAATTTCAATTCAAGATAAAATGACTAGATGGAATGAGTTTCGTATATTAATACTGAGTAATAAATGTAAAATTAATAGGGGAAGGTGAAAAATAGTTACTTAAATTTATCAATAATTTTCTTAACAAATAATGACAGTTTTAACAATTCATAATTATCTATAGATTGAAAAATGTTTCTAAAATTATATGTATTTGCAATAATAGAATTAGAGGAAATATATTTCTTTCTTTCATTTTTAAAAAAAGTGCAAACAAAAATGTAATGAAATTCATCACCAAGCACATCTAAATGACACAAATCACAAGTTCTTAATCTTCTCTCTATATTATAAAGTCTGCCTTTTTCCACTGGGAGCTTATGATTAGAACATCTAAAATGGCAAAGTGACAATGCAAGATTCAGCGGTAAATCTACTAGATACCTCTCAAACGCAAAAGTATTTTTGAAAATTCTATAACTCACACATTTTGGGGATTCATAGACTGTGGTATTCCAGGATTGATTATATATATCTTTAATTCTGCTTTTTATTAAATTTCTAAAAACAAGTGGGGATGGAACATTTTGATTTAACCAATATTCAGAAAAACCAAGCTGATCAAGTGAAGTCTTGACATAACCTATCCAAGGAGAATGGAAAACATTGCTTTTATCAAGTTCATACATTAGTTTATACATTATACGACAAATCTTATCTTCTTTACTATTGACCAATTTACACCAGTAGTTCAGAACTCTACTCTTTATAATACAATCCACTGGCATTCTCCCAAGTTCACCATAAATCATAATATTTGGTGTTGAAGTTTTGAGTTTTAATACCATTTTACAATATTTTAACTGGAATTGATTAATAATATTTACATTCTCACAACCCCAGACCTCCGACCCATATAATAGTATTGGACTGACCATCGAATCAAATAGATGAAGTTGAAGATCAAGAGACACACAAAGCTTTCTAGCCTTTTTAAGAACAGAGAACATGGCTTTTCTAGCCTGATCACAGAGATATTTTTTAGTTTTATTAAACTTGCCATTGTAGTTAAACTTCACACCAAGATAACTAAAGTCATCAACCACATCAAGATTTAAGCCCCCATAAGTAAATACTGGGATATTACGGATTTTACCTTTAGAAAAAACTACAACTTTAGTTTTTGCAATATTCACCTCTAGCTTCCAAGTATTACAATAATCATTCATAGAATTAAGTGCTAGCTGTAGATCAGCAGCTGATTCAGCAAAGACAAACGTTGGTATTTAAAACCAAGCGTCGCAGATGAACAAGATTAATATGTAGCACAACTATTCCAAATGAACGAGTGTTCCTTTCGCCGCTAAGGGCAGACCCACATTTGTTGAATACGAAATTGGTGCAATATCTCGGGCGGACAACAAACTTAGGTGTCTTTCATATATAAACTCTACGACCGCGATATTATAGATAAATATGAAATCGTTGGTAGGATAACGAGGATAGCTTGCCAAGTAAAAAACGTTCATGCTATCCATTATAACCTGTACCACCATATGACATGTACCACCATATCTGCCAAACTTTCGATGCCAAACAGAAACTCTTAAGTTTGTTACCAATTTACACATCTGGCCGTTTTCAAAGAATTCGGGTCGTCCCGATCCACATCTGAAATAAAAATGTTGAAAGCCGGAGTGCCACAAAGATGAGTCTTGGGTCCTCTGCTTTTTCTAATTTATATAAATGATATTGCCGAAAACTTGTTAAGTATAATTCGCCTTTTCGCAGACGTTAGTTCTCTTTCAATTTCCACATCTAGCATAGACGATATGAAAGGTATTTTAAACCATGATTTATCTATAATATCAGATTGGTCGAAACGGTGGCTTGCTCAATTAAAAAAAATAAAACAGAAGTGTTAATTTTTTTTTTCTGACACTCTCGGACTGCCGTTCACAGCTACGTTTTAATGACGTTCAGCTTACAGTTGTAGAAAAACAGAAACATTTGGGTATAACCTTGAGTTCAGATGATAAATGGCATGTTAACAGCATAATAGCTTCTGCGTCAAAAAAAAAATAGGCCTAATGCGACTTTTAAAATTCAAAAAATAAATCGTAAAACACTTAATCAGATTTTCTTATCATATATGCGTCCCATCTTAGAATACGCATATATTGCATAGATGCGTGGGATGGTTGTTCTGTCTACGATAGAGAACATTTTGAAAAACTCCAATGTGAGGACGCACGGATTGTTACTGGATTAACACGATCAGTATGATTATCAATACAAAAAGTATTATCCGAACTCGGATGACTGTCATTATGCGATAGACGTAAATCACAAAATCTTGCCATTGTTTAGAAAGTCAATAATCGCCTAATGCCTCCATATGTTACTAACCCCTTTTCCCTCCGTTTGTCCAGAAAAATAACCCTTATAAACTAAGATACTCAACTACGATGCCATCCTTTATAGAATACGAAGGTATCAGGATCGACCCCATAAAGAGAAGATTTTGAAGACATCAAGCAATGCCTGCAAGAACGACCGCCGTATTTCAATAGACTAAACATTAAATACCACGCGTGCATGCATACAACTCACCAAATCTCGTCGATTTAGGGATTTTTTTGTCAAAACTCCGTGTTTCAGCAGACCTATTTTATCTTAAATGTTTCCCATTTAAAATATCACGTGCGGCTTTGTTCCGTATTTGGATACATAAACCCGCCCACACCTGACACAACTCCACAACGTCAATAGGAAAGCGTCAGGTTTGTGAGTAGGATTGTGTGATACCTCGCCCGAAAGGTGCGTACGCGGGTCGGTACGAGGTCCTGCGGATAATGAAAGAACAAGGAATCATGGCTCTGGTAGGTACATACTACCATAAGAGCCATGATTCACACGTCTAGTGTAGCATAAGAAGCTTGCATTGAATGCGTACGGTCAGTGATTGTGTGCGACAGTGACTTCACGTGATGTTCTTTTGATCGGAGGGTAACCTACAGTAAGCCTAGTAACCCGGTCCAGTCCAGTATATTAACATTCAGGGTTATATTTTATGAATTATTTTTGTAAGTTTATTTATAGTTAGTTATTCAAGACGTACAGCACGCAAGTTCGAAGAAAGTATTGATGCTAATTGTTAAGTAAACTACAATGGCATACTAGTAATATTTTACTGTCAATTTAAGTGTAAATTAGGCTACACTTGAAATATCTTAGTTTTTCCAAACCCAACCTTTGATATTTCAGAAAGTTAGGTAGGTAGGGAAAAAAAGATTCTTCCATTATGTCAGATTCTTTTGCGGATCCGACAGGATATGACTAAAACAGATCATACTTTTTACTGAAAAAAAATGGAGTCGGGCCGATCGCTTCGGACAAACAAACATACTTTTAAGTATGGTTTAAGTATGGCCTTACTACGGAGGTGTTATTTTTATAGAGATTATGAGGGTGGCGAATGGCACGGCAGTGTTTCATTAAAACAGATTAAAGTTTGTTCTTAAATTGATGGGGTTTGTTGTTGTTGTTGTTGTTGTTGTTGTTGTTTGTTTGTTGTTGTTTTTTGGGGGGATGGGGTGGCGCGGGGGCGGTGGTGTGTGCGGGGGTGGGGGGGGGGTCCTTTTTATATCATATTCAACTGTATTGTTACAATTTCAAACTGATAATCACATACATGTTTAGCCACAATGGATAGAACGGTAACTACTGTTGTAATAACGTGAAGTAGGCTCAGCAAGAAAACGCAGAAAAGCTCGGTGGCGTCACCCATTTGTTGTTGTCCAAGCTTCGCCTAATAGACTTACACGTTTTTTTATGTTTCAATGAGATACATAATGACGTTAATACATCAAGATAATGATGCAAATACAATTAAACAATTAAACGCACGACGTTTTTTTAAAGACAAGTAAACAACATAAAGGTGCATGTGTTAAAGGGGCACATGGCAATCTTGATTTTTGTAAAACTAGGCGTTTGTTTTTCTAGTAGACCCATTCATCGAGAAGAAGTTGTCCTAGCCCGGTTCAGGATAGGGCATACACGTTATACTCATTCATATTTATTACAAGCAATTACCAGAATGTATACTCTGCTTTGCACCATTAACGGTCAAACACATCTTGTTGGAATGTGTAGACTTTGATCCTATGCGTCAAAGGTACTACAATGTTAATACTATGAAAGAGTTATTTGATACTATAGATTTTAGTCTTGTTCTAGATTTCCTAAAAGAAAACATTGTAATGTGTTCTTACATATATATTTACTTGTTTATATATCCGTTTACGGGCATTTGTTGATTTACATATATAGTTTATATTACTACCATATCATCCCTTATTTTTTAATATTTTTATCTTTATATATTATATTAATTTTTAATTACGACTTAATTTCTTCATCTTCCGTCGGTTTTTGCGCACAATATGACCTATTTATGTGTCGACGTGCCGTAAAACACCAGTCATTCATTCTATACATGTAGGACGTCCTATTGGTTAAAAGGTTGATGGACCATAAACCTTAGACTCACACACACACACACACACACACACACACACACACACACACAGACTGCTTGATAAAATTTTCAAGATTGCCACGTGTCTCTTTAAGTGTGTGATGTCTCGGACTTGTTATGAATATCACCATATCCTTGTGTGGCGCCAATGCGCATCGAAGAGGCTGATATGACTGTTTACCATCGATCATTGACGAGAAATCTGATTATTTGTTGTCAAAAATTCACTTATGTTCATAGCTTACCTGACGATATCAGAATGCATGAATGGTTTTTTACGGCACGTCGACACATAAACAGGTCATATTGTGCGCTAAAACCGACGAAAGATGAAGAAATTAAGTAGTAATTAAAAATTAATGTAAATATAAAGATAAAACTATTTACAAATAAGGGATGATATGGTAGTAAAATAAACTGTATATGTAAATCAACAAATGCCCATTAACGGGTATATACATAAGTAAATATATATAAGAACATATTGACGATATCAGAGGGGAATATGTAAGACAATAGCTTTGGTTGACAGTGATTCGATGTTATTTCGAAATAGATATAATTTTAGATAATACACCAGAGCTCCAGATAAGCAATATTTGGGGGTATTTCATCATTAAAAGTGAGGAAATAAGGATTTGAAAAAAAATTAGGAGTGAAAATTTACAATTCTAATATAATAAAGGCATAATTTTGAGTAAAAAGCAACACAATATATTATCTCCTTTTTAAAAAAGTCAAAATCTGCATTGCAGCTTTATTTAGGAGGTAAAATACCTTTTGACATGGAAGCTTATCTGGAGCTCTGAGGCAGTCATCATTCGTCCGGCATGTCAGCGGCTGATGGAGAATTCAGAGAATTTGAGAATGCAACATATAAACATTTTGCAAGTATGTTAAAATGTATTGCATGTTTAAAGCGAAAAATATTTCAAATTGCAACCTTTCCCGAGCCCTCACGCACGCCCACCCCCCACCCCCCACACCACTCACTACCCCTCCCACCCATCCACCCTCACCCCAATCTCTAGCTCCATTAACGTAAGATACAACAAAGCGAACTGTAATTGCTCGTAGGTAGGCCGCTTCTTATGGTGTTTAACCATTTTGTATGTGCTAAAAAAATTAATAGGTGAAATAAAATCGCAAAAATACTGTAAAAACTGCTGATCCTGGACCCCCATATCAATGATTCAACAAGCAACGTGGAAATTCCACGAAAAGTTTTCCATTTAAATGCTATTAAAGTAAAGGTAAGATGAAAATGAAGTAACAAAAGGAAAATTACATATATATTGTTGAAGTTCTAGTATTGAAGTGATGTTATACAAGCAGTGTACAATATAGAATAAATAGAATGCCATGTGAATCACGAACATAAATGCATACAAAGTAAATGAAGACTGTAAAGAAAGAAAATATGTGTTATAGTAAGGCAAATATAAACTACACACAGCAAGTTTCATTGCAATATCTCATTCCTAACTTAAGTAATTGAGCGGAAATCGTTTTTCTATTTTTAGTAACAATGACCTTGACCCCAGTGACCTAAACTTATCTTTTATATAAGCTACCTACATAGCAAGAATACCTCATTCCTAACAAAATGTATTGAGCGGAAACTAATAGCTTGATGTCGCACGCACGCACGCCCGCCAAACGGCATACCCCACTCTAAAAAAGGTCTGCATGTCCTCTTCATGAATGTAGTAAGTTTATTACAATGAAGGGCGTGAATATTGCTAGAGTATTAAAGGACCTCATGTGATAGCAGATATTTTTAATTTAACATATTGCGTTGCTTTTTACAACTTTTTTTTGGAACATCTTTCTTCTATGAGTATAGTATGTTCTACTTTGATTTGTTTAATATTTGTTTGATTGTTTGTTTGTTTGGTGTTTAACGTCATTTTCCAGCACATTTAGGCTATATATGACGGTCGATTTTTTGTGGTGGAGGCAGACCATCCACTTATTCCTGGGTAGAACCAGTACTGTATACCTGCCGCCGTCCGTTAATATTTGAAGAAGAAAAAGTTATGTCTCGCATCTCAACAACCTGTCTCATCAACCAGTTTAAATAGATGTTGAATTTAGTTTCACGTTTATTAGAACTGAATTGAAAAATATAACAATACAGCGCTTTAATTTTCATTATTACCAATATCTCTGAATATTGGTATGATGTGCACACACTATCATCAAGGGCACCAACAATTGCCAGCTTAAGAAACAGTTTCCTCCACAGGCACCATTGGTTTTACAAGAGTATTCATCCTTTTGCCAAACTGCAGACGACTCATCTTGCGCATGCTCAATATCATCCACAACCGACGGAATTATTTTCAACCAAAAGTTTGCCTCTCTTGCGTACAGGAAGTCGTTAATAGCGGAATCGTTAGACATATCCTTGTCCAGCGCGATGTATTTCTGCTCGTCCAGGTTATACTTTGGCCATGTTGCGACGACTGGAATAGGTTTGTTTGGGTTTCTGAAACAAAATATTTCATTACAATAGTGTGAACATAATTCTCTTTATACCACTATATACAGTGAATTAACCTAATTAGTTCTACGGTAAGTTTGTATGTATGTGGTTTAACGTCGCTTTTAACAAACTTTCAGTCATATCACGACGGTGTCAATATGTAGCAGTAAGGTACAAACGACATAACAGCAATGATTACAGTAGGTACAAACGACATAACAGCAATGATTACAGTAGGTACAAACGACATAACAGCAATGATTACAGTAGGTACAAACGACATAACAGCAATGATTACAGTAGGTACAAACGACATAACAGCAATGATTACAGTAGGTACAAACGACATAACAGCAATGATTACAGTAGGTACAAACGACATAACAGCAATGATTACAGTAGGTACACACGACATAACAGCAATGATTACAGTAGGTACAAACGACATAACAGCAATGATTACAGTAGGTACACACGACATAACAGCAATGATTACAGTAGGTACACACGACATAACAGCAATGATTACAGTAGGTACACACGACATAACAGCAATGATTACAGTAGGTACACACGACATAACAGCAATGATTACAGTAGGTACAAACGACATAACAGCAATGATTACAGTAGGTACAAACGACATAACAGCAATGATTACAGTAGGTACACACGACATAACAGCAATGATTACAGTAGGTACAAACGACATAACAGCAATGATTACAGTAGGTACAAACGACATAACAGCAATGATTACAGTAGGTACAAACGACATAACAGCAATGATTACAGTAGGTACACACGACATAACAGCAATGATTACAGTAGGTACAAACGACATAACAGCAATGATTACAGTAGGTACAAACGACATAACAGCAATGATTACAGTAGGTACAAACGACATAACAGCAATGATTACAGTAGGTACAAACGACATAACAGCAATGATTACAGTAAGTACAAACACCATACGATCTATGATTACAGTAGGTACAAACACATAAGAGCTATGATTACAGTAGGACAAACACCATAAGAGCTATGATTACAGTAGGTACAAACGACATAACAGCAATGATTACAGTAGGTACAAACCCCATACGAGCTATGATTACAATAGGTACAAACACCATACGATTTATGATTACAGTAGGTACAAACGACATTAGAGCTATGATTATAGTAGATACAAACACCATAAGAGCTATGATTACAGTGGGTACAAACACCATACGATCTATGATTACAGTAGGTACAAACGACATTAGAGCTATGATTATAGTAGATACAAACACCATTAGAGCTATGAGTACAGTAGGTACAAATGACATACGATCTATGATTACAGTAGGTACAAACACCAAACGATCTATGATTACAGTAGGTACAAACACCAAACGATCTATGATTACAGTAGGTACAAATGACATAAGAGCTATGAGTACAGTAGGTACAAACACCAAACGATCTATGAGTACAGTAGGTACAAACACCATAAGAGCTATGATTACAGTGGGTACAAACACCATAAGAGCTATGATTACAGTAGGTACAAACACCACACGATCTATGATTACAGTAGGTACAAACGACATAAGAGCTATGATTATAGCAGGTACAAACACCATAAGAGCTATGATTACAGTGGGTACAAACACCATACGATCTATGATTACAGTAGGTATAAACGACATAAGAGCTATGATTATAGTAGGTACAAACACCACAAGAGCTATGACTACAGTGGGTACAAACACCATACGATCTATGATTACAGTAGGTACAAACGACATTAGAGCTATGAGTACAGTAGGTACAAACACCATACGATCTATGATTACAGTAGGTACAAACGACATTAGAGCTATGAGTACAGTAGGTACAAACACCATACGATCTATGATTACAGTAGGTACAAACGACATTAGAGCTATGAGTACAGTAGGTACAAACGACATAAGAGCTATGATTACAGTAGGTACAAACACCATAAGAGCTATGATTACAGTAGGTACAAACACCATACGATCTATGATTACAGTAGGTACAAACGACATAAGAGCTATGATTACAGTAGGCACAAACACTATAAGAGCTATGATTATAGTAGGTACAAACGATATAACACCAATGATTATAGTAGGTACAAAAACCATAAGAGCTATGATTACAGTAGGTACAAACACCATACGATCTATGATTACAGTAGGTACAAATGACATTAGAGCTATGAGTACAGTAGGTACAAACACCATAAGAGCTATGATTACAGTAGGTACAAACACCATAAGAGCTAATATTACAGTAGGTACAAACACCATACGATCTATGATTACAGTAGGTACAAACACCATACGATCTATGATTGCAGTAGGTACAAACACCATAAGAGCTATGATTATAGTAGGTACAAACGACATTAGAGCTATGAGTACAGTAGGTACAAACACCATAAGAGCTATGATAACAGTAGGTACAAACACCATAAGAGCTATGATTACAGTAGGTACAAACACCTTACGATCTATGATTACAGTAGGTGCAAACACCATACGATCTATGATTACAGTAGGTACAAACGACATAACAGCTATGAGTAGAGTAGGTACAAACACCATAAGAGCTATGATTACAGTAGGCACAAACACCATAAGAGCTATGATTATAAAAGGTACAAACACCGTAAGAGCTATGATTACAGTAGGTGCAAACACCATAAGAGCTATGAGTACAGTGAGTGCAACAACCATAAGAGCTATGAGTACAGTAGGTACAACAACCATAAAAGCTATGAGCACAGTGAGTGCAACAACCATAAGAGCTATGAGTACAGTAGGTACAACAACTATAATAGCTATGAGTACAGTAGGTAAAACAAACATAAAACCTATGAGTACATTAGGTACAACAACCATAAGAGCTATGAGTACATTATCTACATAAATCATAAAAGCTACGAATACAGTGAGTGCAACAACCATAAGAGCTATGAGTACAGTAGGTACAACAATCATAAAAGCTATGAGTACATTAGGTACAACAACCATAAGAGCTATGAGTACAGTAGGTACAACAACCATAAAAGCTATGAGTACAGTAAGTGCAACAACCATAAGAGCTGTGAGTACAGTATGTACAACAACCATAAGAGCTATGAGTACAGTAGGTACAACAACCACAACCTATACAAAACACATAAGAGCTATGATTACAAAAGGTACAAACACCATAAGAGCTATGATTACAGAAGGTACAAACACCACACGATCTATGATTACAGTAAGTACAAACACCACAAGATCTATGATTACAGTAGGTACAAACACCACACGATCTATGATTACAGTAGGTACAAACACCACAAGATCTATGATTACAGTAGGTACAAAACATATAAGACCTATGATTACAGTAGGTACAAACACATAAGATCTATGAGCTACGATTACAGTAGGTACAAACACCATAAGAGCTATGATTACAGTAGGTACAAACACCATACGATCTATAATTAAAGTAGGTACAAACACCTTAAGACCTATGATTACAGTAGGTACAAACACCATACGATCTATGATTACAGTAGGTACAAACACCATACGATCTATGATTACAGTAGGTACAAACACATAAGATCTATATGCTATGATTACAGTAGGTACAGACACCATAAGAGCTATGATTACAGTAGGTACAAACACCATACGATCTATGATAACAGTAGGTACAAACACAATAAGACCTATGATTACAGTAGGTACAAACACCATACGATCTATGATTACAGTAGATGCAAACACCATAAAAGCTATGATTACAGTAGGTACAAACACCATACGATCTATGATTACAGTAGGTACAAACACCATAAGAGCTATGATTACAGTAGGTACAAACACCATAAGAGCTATGATTACAGTAGGTACAAACACCATAAGAGCTATGATAACAGTAGGTACAAACACCATAAGAGCTATGTATACAGTAGGTACAAACACCATACGATCTATGATTACAGTAGGTACAAACACATAAGAGCTATGATTACAGTAGGTACAAACACCATACGATCTATGAGTACAGTAGGTACAAACACATAAGAGCTATGATTACAGTAGGTACAAACACCATACGATCTATGATTACAGTAGATGCAAACACCATAAAAGCTATGATTACAGTAGGTACAAACACCATACGATCTATGATTACAGTAGGTACGAACACCATAAGAGCTATGATTACAATAGGTACAGACACATAAGAGCTATGATTACAGTAGGTACAAACACCATAAGAGCTATGATTACAATAGGTACAAACACATAAGTGCTATGATTACAGTAGGTACAAACACCATATGATCTATGATTACAGTAGATGCAAACACATTAAGACCTATGATTACAGTAGGTACAAAACCATAAGAGCTATGATTACAGTAGGTACAAACACCATACGATCTATGATTACAGTAGGTACAAACACCATAAGAGCTATGATTACAGTAGGTACAAACACCATAAGAGCTATGATAACAGTAGGTACAAACACCATAAGAGCTATGTATACAGTAGGTACAAACACCATACGATTTATGATTACAGTAGGTACAAACACATAAGAGCTATGATTACAGTAGGTACAAACACCATACGATCTATGATTACAGTAGGTACAAACACATAAGAGCTATGATTACAGTAGGTACAAACACCATACGATCTATGATTACAGTAGATGCAAACACCATAAAAGCTGTGATTACAGTAGGTACAAACACCATACGATCTATGATTACAGTAGGTACAAACACCATAAGAGCTATGATTACTATAGGTACAAACACATAAGAGCTATGATTACAGTAGGTACAAACACCATAAGATCTATGATTACAATAGGTACAAACACCATAAGAGCTATGATTACAATAGGTACAAACACATAAGAGCTATGATTACAGTAGGTACAAAACCATAAGAGCTATGATTACAGTAGGTACAAACACCATACGATCTATGATTACAGTAGGTACAAACACCATACGATCTATGATTACAGTAGGTACAAACACCGTAAGACCTATGATTACAGTAGGTACACAACCATAAGAGCTATGTATACAGTAGGTACAAACACCATACGATCTATGATTACAATACGTACAAACACCATACGATCTATGATAACAGTAGGTACAAACACCATAAGAGCTATGTATACAGTAGGTACAAACACCATACGATATATGATTACAGTAGGTACGAAACACATAAGAGCTATGATTACAGTAGGTACAAACACCATAAGAGCTATGTATACAGTAGGTACAAACACCATACGATATATGATTACAGTAGGTACGAAACACATAAGAGCTATGAGTACAGTAGGTACAAACACCATAAGAGCTATGATTACAGTAGGAACAAACACCATAAGAGCTATGATTAGAGTAGGTACAAACACCATAAGAGCTATGATTACAGTAGGTACAAACACCATAAGAGCTATGATTACAGAAGGTACAAACACCATAAGATATATAATTACAGTAGGTACAAACACCATAAGAGCTATGATTACAGTAGGTACAAACACCATAAGAGCTATGATTACAGTAGGTACAAACACCATAAGAGCCATGATTACAGTAGGTACAAACACCATAAGAGCTATGATTACAGTAGGTACAAACACCATAAGAGCTATGATTACAGTAGGTACAAACACCATACGATCTATGATTACAGTAGGTACAAACACCATAAGAGCTATGATTACAGTAGGTACAAACACCATAAGAGCCATGATTACAGTAGGTACAAACACCATAAGTGCTATGATTACAGTAGGTACAAACACCATGCGATCTATGATTACAGTAGGTACAAACACTATACGATCTATGATTACAGTAGGTACAAACGACATAAGAGCCATGATTACAGTAGGTACAAACACCATAGGAGCTATGATTACAGTAGGTACAAACACCATAAGAGCTATGATTACAGTAGGTACAAACACCATACGATCTATGATAACAGTAGGTACAAACACCATAATAACTATGATTACAGTAGGTACAAACACCATACGATCTATGATTACAGTAGGTACAAACACCATACGATCTATGATTACAGTAGATGCAAACACCATAAAAGCTATGATTACAGTAGGTACAAACACCATACGATCTATGATTACAGTAGGTACGAACACCATAAGAGCTATGATTACAATAGGTACAGACACATAAGAGCTATGATTACAGTAGGTACAAACACCATAAGAGCTATGATTACAATAGGTACAAACACATAAGTGCTATGATAACAGTAGGTACAAACACCATAAGAGCTATGTATACAGTAGGTACAAACACCATACGATCTATGATTACAGTAGGTACAAACACATAAGAGCTATGATTACAGTAGGTACAAACACCATACGATCTATGATTACAGTAGGTACAAACACATAAGAGCTATGATTACAGTAGGTACAAACACCATACGATCTATGATTACAGTAGATGCAAACACCATAAAAGCTGTGATTACAGTAGGATCAAACACCATACGATCTATGATTACAGTAGGTACAAACACCATAAGAGCTATGATTACTATAGGTACAAACACATAAGAGCTATGATTACAGTAGGTACAAACACCATAAGATCTATGATTACAATAGGTACAAACACCATAAGAGCTATGATTACAATAGGTACAAACACATAAGAGCTATGATTACAGTAGGTACAAACACCATACGATCTATGATTACAGTAGGTACAAACACCATACGATCTATGATTACAGTAGGTACAAACACCGTAAGACCTATGATTACAGTAGGTACACAACCATAAGAGCTATGTATACAGTAGGTACAAACACCATACGATCTATGATTACAATAGGTACAAACACCATACGATCTATGATAACAGTAGGTACAAACACCATACGATTTATGATTACAGTAGGTACAAACACATAAGAGCTATGATTACAGTAGGTACAAACACCATACGATCTATGATTACAGTAGGTACAAACACATAAGAGCTATGATTACAGTAGGTACAAACACCATACGATCTATGATTACAGTAGATGCAAACACCATAAAAGCTGTGATTACAGTAGGTACAAACACCATACGATCTATGATTACAGTAGGTACAAACACCATAAGAGCTATGATTACTATAGGTACAAAACACATAAGAGCTATGATTACAGTAGGTACAAACACCATAAGATCTATGATTACAATAGGTACAAACACCATAAGAGCTATGATTACAATAGGTACAAACACATAAGAGCTATGATTACAGTAGGTACAAAACCATAAGAGCTATGATTACAGTAGGTACAAACACCATACGATCTATGATTACAGTAGGTACAAACACCATACGATCTATGATTACAGTAGGTACAAACACCGTAAGACCTATGATTACAGTAGGTACACAACCATAAGAGCTATGTATACAGTAGGTACAAACACCATACGATCTATGATTACAATACGTACAAACACCATACGATCTATGATAACAGTAGGTACAAACACCATAAGAGCTATGTATACAGTAGGTACAAACACCATACGATATATGATTACAGTAGGTACGAAACACATAAGAGCTATGATTACAGTAGGTACAAACACCATAAGAGCTATGTATACAGTAGGTACAAACACCATACGATATATGATTACAGTAGGTACGAAACACATAAGAGCTATGAGTACAGTAGGTACAAACACCATAAGAGCTATGATTACAGTAGGAACAAACACCATAAGAGCTATGATTAGAGTAGGTACAAACACCATAAGAGCTATGATTACAGTAGGTACAAACACCATAAGAGCTATGATTACAGAAGGTACAAACACCATAAGATATATAATTACAGTAGGTACAAACACCATAAGAGCTATGATTACAGTAGGTACAAACACCATAAGAGCTATGATTACAGTAGGTACAAACACCATAAGAGCCATGATTACAGTAGGTACAAACACCATAAGAGCTATGATTACAGTAGGTACAAACACCATACGATCTATGATTACAGTAGGTACAAACACCATAAGAGCTATGATTACAGTAGGTACAAACACCATAAGAGCCATGATTACAGTAGGTACAAACACCATAAGTGCTATGATTACAGTAGGTACAAACACCATGCGATCTATGATTACAGTAGGTACAAACACTATACGATCTATGATTACAGTAGGTACAAACGACATAAGAGCCATGATTACAGTAGGTACAAACACCATAGGAGCTATGATTACAGTAGGTACAAACACCATAAGAGCTATGATTACAGTAGGTACAAACACCATACGATCTATGATTACAGTAGGTACAAACACCATAATAACTATGATTACAGTAGGTACAAACACCATACGATCTATGATTACAGTAGGTACAAACACCATACGATCTATGATTACAGTTGATGCAAACACCATAAAAGCTATGATTACAGTAGGTACAAACACCATACGATCTATGATTACAGTAGGTACGAACACCATAAGAGCTATGATTACAATAGGTACAGACACATAAGAGCTATGATTACAGTAGGTACAAACACCATAAGAGCTATGATTACAATAGGTACAAACACATAAGTGCTATGATAACAGTAGGTACAAACACCATAAGAGCTATGTATACAGTAGGTACAAACACCATACGATCTATGATTACAGTAGGTACAAACACATAAGAGCTATGATTACAGTAGGTACAAACACCATACGATCTATGATTACAGTAGGTACAAACACATAAGAGCTATGATTACAGTAGGTACAAACACCATACGATCTATGATTACAGTAGATGCAAACACCATAAAAGCTGTGATTACAGTAGGATCAAACACCATACGATCTATGATTACAGTAGGTACAAACACCATAAGAGCTATGATTACTATAGGTACAAACACATAAGAGCTATGATTACAGTAGGTACAAACACCATAAGATCTATGATTACAATAGGTACAAACACCATAAGAGCTATGATTACAATAGGTACAAACACATAAGAGCTATGATTACAGTAGGTACAAACACCATACGATCTATGATTACAGTAGGTACAAACACCATACGATCTATGATTACAGTAGGTACAAACACCGTAAGACCTATGATTACAGTAGGTACACAACCATAAGAGCTATGTATACAGTAGGTACAAACACCATACGATCTATGATTACAATAGGTACAAACACCATACGATCTATGATAACAGTAGGTACAAACACCATAAGAGCTATGTATACAGTAGGTACAAACACCATACGATATATGATTACAGTAGGTACGAAACACATAAGAGCTATGATTACAGTAGGTACAAACACCATAAGAGCTATGTATACAGTAGGTACAAACACCATACGATATATGATTACAGTAGGTACGAAACACATAAGAGCTATGGGTACAGTAGGTACAAACACCATAAGAGCTATGATTACAGTAGGAACAAACACCATAAGAGCTATGATTAGAGTAGGTACAAACACCATAAGAGCTATGATTACAGTAGGAACAAACACCATAAGATATATAATTACAGTAGGTACAAACACCATAAGAGCTATGATTACAGTAGGTACAAACACCATAAGAGCTATGATTACAGTAGGTATAAACACCATAAGAGCCATGATTACAGTAGGTACAAACACCATAAGAGCTATGATTACAGTAGGTACAAACACCATACGATCTATGATTACAGTAGGTACAAACACCATAAGAGCTATGATTACAGTAGGTACAAACACCATAAGAGCCATGATTACAGTAGGTACAAACACCATAAGTGCTATGATTACAGTAGGTACAAACACCATGCGATCTATGATTACAGTAGGTACAAACACTATACGATCTATGATTACAGTAGGTACAAACGACATAAGAGCCATGATTACAGTAGGTACAAACACCATAGGAGCTATGATTACAGTAGGTACAAACACCATAAGAGCTATGATTACAGTAGGTACAAACACCATACGATCTATGATTACAGTAGGTACAAACACCATAATAACTATGATTACAGTAGGTACAAACACCATACGATCTATGATTACAGTAGGTACAAACACCATAAGACCTATGATTACAAAACAAAACACATAAGAGCTATGGGTACAGTAGGTACAAACACCATAAGAGCTATGATTACAGTAGATACAAACACCATAAGAGCTATGATTACAGTAGTTACAAACACCATAAGACCTATGATTATAGTAGGTACAAACACCATACGATCTATGATTATAGTAGGTACAAACACCATAAGAGCTATGATTACATTAGGTACAAACACCATACGATCTATGATTACAGTAGGTACAAACACCATACGATTTATGATTACAGTAGGTACAAAACATATAAGAGCTATGAGTACAGAAGGTACAAACACCATAAGAGCTAGGATAACAGTAGGTACAAACACCATACGATCTATGATTACAGTAGGTGCAAACACCATAAGAGCTATGAGTACAGTAGGCACAAGCACCATAAGAGCTATGATTACAGTAGGTACAAACACCATAAGAGCTATGAGTACAGTAGGTACAAACACCATACGATCTATGATTACAGTAGGTACAAACGACATAAGAGCCATGATTACAGTAGGTACAAACACCATAGGAGCTATGATTACAGTAGGTACAAACACCATAAGAGCTATGATTACAGTAGGTACAAACACCACACGATCTATGATTACAGTAGGTACAAACACCACAAGATCTATGATTACAGTAGGTACAAAACATATAAGAGCAATGATTACAGTAGGTACAAAAACCTTAAGAGCTATGATTACAGTAGGTACAAACACATAAGATCTATTAGCTATGATTACAGTAGGTACAAACACCATAAGAGCTATGATTACAGTAGGTACAAACACCATACGATCTATAATTAAAGTAGGTACAAACACCTTAAGACCTATGATTACAGTAGGTACAAACACCATACGATCTATGATTACAGTAGGTACAAACACCATACGATCTATGATTACAGTAGGTACAAACACCATAAGAGCTATGATTACTATAGGTACAAACACATAAGAGCTATGATTACAGTAGGTACAAACACCATAAGATCTATGATTACAATAGGTACAAACACCATAAGAGCTATGATTACAATAGGTACAAACACATAAGAGCTATGATTACAGTAGGTACAAACACCATACGATCTATGATTACAGTAGGTACAAACACCATACGATCTATGATTACAGTAGGTACAAACACCGTAAGACCTATGATTACAGTAGGTACACAACCATAAGAGCTATGTATACAGTAGGTACAAACACCATACGATCTATGATTACAATAGGTACAAACACCATACGATCTATGATAACAGTAGGTACAAACACCATAAGAGCTATGTATACAGTAGGTACAAACACCATACGATATATGATTACAGTAGGTACGAAACACATAAGAGCTATGATTACAGTAGGTACAAACACCATAAGAGCTATGTATACAGTAGGTACAAACACCATACGATATATGATTACAGTAGGTACGAAACACATAAGAGCTATGGGTACAGTAGGTACAAACACCATAAGAGCTATGATTACAGTAGGAACAAACACCATAAGAGCTATGATTAGAGTAGGTACAAACACCATAAGAGCTATGATTACAGTAGGTACAAACACCATAAGAGCTATGATAACAGAAGGTACAAACACCATAAGATATATAATTACAGTAGGTACAAACACCATAAGAGCTATGATTACAGTAGGTACAAACACCATAAGAGCTATGATTACAGTAGGTACAAACACCATAAGAGCCATGATTACAGTAGGTACAAACACCATAAGAGCTATGATTACAGTAGGTACAAACACCATACGATCTATGATTACAGTAGGTACAAACACCATAAGAGCTATGATTACAGTAGGTACAAACACCATAAGAGCCATGATTACAGTAGGTACAAACACCATAAGTGCTATGATTACAGTAGGTACAAACACCATGCGATCTATGATTACAGTAGGTACAAACACTATACGATCTATGATTACAGTAGGTACAAACGACATAAGAGCCATGATTACAGTAGGTACAAACACCATAGGAGCTATGATTACAGTAGGTACAAACACCATAAGAGCTATGATTACAGTAGGTACAAACACCATACGATCTATGATTACAGTAGGTACAAACACCATAATAACTATGATTACAGTAGGTACAAACACCATACGATCTATGATTACAGTAGGTACAAACACCATAAGACCTATGATTACAAAACAAAACACATAAGAGCTATGGGTACAGTAGGTACAAACACCATAAGAGCTATGATTACAGTAGATACAAACACCATAAGAGCTATGATTACAGTAGTTACAAACACCATAAGACCTATGATTATAGTAGGTACAAACACCATACGATCTATGATTATAGTAGGTACAAACACCATAAGAGCTATGATTACATTAGGTACAAACACCATACGATCTATGATTACAGTAGGTACAAACACCGTACGATTTATGATTACAGTAGGTACAAAACATATAAGAGCTATGAGTACAGAAGGTACAAACACCATAAGAGCTAGGATAACAGTAGGTACAAACACCATACGATCTATGATTACAGTAGGTGCAAACACCATAAGAGCTATGAGTACAGTAGGCACAAGCACCATAAGAGCTATGATTACAGTAGGTACAAACACCATAAGAGCTATGAGTACAGTAGGTACAAACACCATACGATCTATGATTACAGTAGGTACAAACGACATAAGAGCCATGATTACAGTAGGTACAAACACCATAGGAGCTATGATTACAGTAGGTACAAACACCATAAGAGCTATGATTACAGTAGGTACAAACACCACACGATCTATGATTACAGTAGGTACAAACACCACAAGATCTATGATTACAGTAGGTACAAAACATATAAGAGCAATGATTACAGTAGGTACAAAAACCTTAAGAGCTATGATTACAGTAGGTACAAACACATAAGATCTATTAGCTATGATTACAGTAGGTACAAACACCATAAGAGCTATGATTACAGTAGGTACAAACACCATACGATCTATAATTAAAGTAGGTACAAACACCTTAAGACCTATGATTACAGTAGGTACAAACACCATACGATCTATGATTACAGTAGGTACAAACACCATACGATCTATGATTACAGTAGGTACAAACACATAAGATCTATGAGCTATGATTACAGTAGTTACAGACACCATAAGAGCTATGATTACAGTAGGTACAAACACCATACGATCTATGATAACAGTAGGTACAAACACAATAAGACCTATGATTACAGTAGGTACAAACACCATACGATCTATGATTACAGTAGATGCAAACACCATAAAAGCTATGATTACAGTAGGTACAAACACCATACGATCTATGATTACAGTAGGTACAAACACCATAAGAGCTATGATTACAGTAGGTACAAACACCATAAGAGCTATGATTACAGTAGGTACAAACACCATAAGAGCTATGATAACAGTAGGTACAAACACCATAAGAGCTATGTATACAGTAGGTACAAACACCATACGATCTATGATTACAGTAGGTACAAACACATAAGAGCTATGATTACAGTAGGTACAAACACCATACGATCTATGAGTACAGTAGGTACAAACACATAAGAGCTTTGATTACAGTAGGTACAAACACCATACGATCTATGATTACAGTAGATGCAAACACCATAAAAGCTATGATTACAGTAGGTACAAACACCATACGATCTATGATTACAGTAGGTACGAACACCATAAGAGCTATGATTACAATAGGTACAGACACATAAGAGCTATGATTACAGTAGGTACAAACACCATAAGAGCTATGATTACAATAGGTACAAACACATAAGTGCTATGATTACAGTAGGTACAAACACCATATGATATATGATTACAGTAGATGCAAACACATTAAGACCTATGATTACAGTAGGTACAAAACCATAAGAGCTATGATTACAGTAGGTACAAACACCATACGATCTATGATTACAGTAGGTACAAACACCATAAGAGCTATGATTACAGTAGGTACAAACACCATAAGAGCTATGATAACAGTAGGTACAAACACCATAAGAGCTATGTATACAGTAGGTACAAACACCATACGATCTATGATTACAGTAGGTACAAACACATAAGAGCTATGATTACAGTAGGTACAAACACCATACGATCTATGATTACAGTAGGTACAAACACATATGAGCTATGATTACAGTAGGTACAAACACCATACGATCTATGATTACAGTAGATGCAAACACCATAAAAGCTGTGATTACAGTAGGTACAAACACCATACGATCTATGATTACAGTAGGTACAAACACCATAAGAGCTATGATTACTATAGGTACAAACACATAAGAGCTATGATTACAGTAGGTACAAACACCATAAGATCTATGATTACAATAGGTACAAACACCAGAAGAGCTATGATTACAATAGGTACAAACACATAAGAGCTATGATTACAGTAGGTACAAAACCATAAGAGCTATGATTACAGTAGGTACAAACACCATACGATCTATGATTACAGTAGGTACAAACACCATACGATCTATGATTACAGTAGGTACAAACACCGTAAGACCTATGATTACAGTAGGTACACAACCATAAGAGCTATGTATACAGTAGGTACAAACACCATACGATCTATGATTACAATAGGTACAAACACCATACGATCTATGATTACAGTAGGTACAAACACCATACGATCTATGATAACAGTAGGTACAAACACCATAAGAGCTATGTATACAGTAGGTACAAACACCATACGATATATGATTACAGTAGGTACGAAACACATAAGAGCTATGATAACAGTAGGTACAAACACCATAAGAGCTATGTATACAGTAGGTACAAACACCATACGATATATGATTACAGTAGGTACGAAACACATAAGAGCTATGAGTACAGTAGGTACAAACACCATAAGAGCTATGATAACAGTAGGAACAAACACCATAAGAGCTATGATTAGAGTAGGTACAAACACCATAAGAGCTATGATTACAGTAGGTACACACACCATAAGAGCTATGATTACAGAAGGTACAAACACCATAAGATATATAATTACAGTAGGTACAAACACCATAAGAGCTATGATTACAGTAGGTACAAACACCATAAGAGCTATGATTACAGTAGGTACAAACACCATAAGAGCTATGATTACAGTAGGTACAAACACCATACGATCTATGATTACAGTAGGTACAAACACCATAAGAGCTATGATTACAGTAGGTACAAACACCATAAGAGCCATGATTACAGTAGGTACAAACACCATAAGTGCTATGATTACAGTAGGTACAAACACCATGCGATCTATGATTACAGTAGGTACAAACACTATACGATCTATGATTACAGTAGGTACAAACGACATAAGAGCCATGATTACAGTAGGTACAAACACCATAGGAGCTATGATTACAGTAGGTACAAACACCATAAGAGCTATGATTACAGTAGTTACAAACACCATACGATCTATGATTACAGTAGGTACAAACACCATAATAACTATGATTACAGTAGGTACAAACACCATACGATCTATGATTACAGTAGGTACAAACACCATAAGACCTATGATTACAGTAGGTACAAACACCATACGATCTATGATTACAGTAGATGCAAACACCATAAAAGCATTGATTACAGAAGGTACAAACACCATACGATCTATGATTACAGTAGGTACAAAACACATAAGAGCTATGGGTACAGTAGGTACAAACACCATAAGAGCTATGATTACAGTAGAAACAAACACCATAAGAGCTATGATTACAGTAGTTACAAACACCATAAGACCTATGATTATAGTAGGTACAAACACCATACGATCTATGATTATAGTAGGTACAAACACCATAAGAGCTTTGATTACATTAGGTACAAACACCATACGATCTATGATTACAGTAGGTACAAACACCATACGATTTATGATTACAGTAGGTACAAAACATATAAGAGCTATGAGTACAGAAGGTACAAACACCATAAGAGCTAGGATAACAGTAGGTACAAACACCATACGATCTATGATTACAGTAGATTCAAACACCATAAGAGCTATGAGTACAGTAGGCACAAGCACCATAAGAGCTATGATTACAGTAGGTACAAACACCATAAGAGCCATGATTACAGTAGGTACAAACACCATAAGTGCTATGATTACAGTAGGTACAAACACCATGCGATCTATGATTACAGTAGGTACAAACACTATACGATCTATGATTACAGTAGGTACAAACGACATAAGAGCCATGATTACAGTAGGTACAAACACCATAGGAGCTATGATTACAGTAGGTACAAACATCATAAGAGCTATGATTACAGTAGGTACAAACACCATACGATCTAGGATAACAGTAGGTACAAACACCATACGATCTATGATTACAGTAGGTTCAAACACCATAAGAGCTATGAGTACAGTAGGCACAAGCACCATAAGAGCTATGATTACAGTAGGTACAAACACCATAAGAGCTATGAGTACAGTAGGTACAAACACCATACGATTTATGATTACAGTAGGTACAAAACATATAAGAGCTATGAGTACAGAAGGTACAAACACCATAAGAGCTATGATTACAGTAGGTACAAACACCATACGATCTATGATTACAGTAGGTGCAAACACCATAAGAGCTATGAGTACAGTAGGCACAAGCACCATAAGAGCTATGATTACAGTAGGTACAAACACCATAAGAGCTATGAGTACAGTAGGCACAAGCACCATAAGAGCTATGATTACAGTAGGTACAAACACCATACGATCTATGATTACAGTAGGTACAAACACCATACGATTTATGATTACAGTAGGTACAAAACATATAAGAGCTATGAGTACAGAAGGTACAAACACCACAAGGGCTAGGATAACAGTAGGTGCAAACACCATAAGAACTATGAGTACAGTAGGTACAAACACCATAAGAGCTATGACTGCAGTAGGTACAAACACCATACGATCTATGATAACTGTAGGTACAAACACCGTAAGAGCTATGAATACAATAGGTACAAACACCATACGATATATGATTACAGTAGGTACGAAACACATGAGCTATGATTACAGTAGGTACAAACACCATAAGAGCTATGAGTACAGTAGGTACAAACACCATAAGAGCTATGAGTACAGTAGGTACAAACACCATAAGAGCTATGAGTACAGTAGGCACAAGCACCATAAGAGTTATGAGTACAGTAGGCACAAACACCATAAGAGCTATGATTAAAGTAGGTGCAAACACCATAAGAGCTATGATTAAAGTAGGTGCAAACACCATAAGAGTTATGAGTACAGTAGGCACAAACACCATAAGAGCTATGATTAAAGTAGGTGCAAACACCATAAGAGCTATGAGTACAGTAGGTACAAACACCATAAGAGCTATGATTACAGTAGGTACAAACACCATAAGAGTTATGAGTACAGTAGGCACAAACACCATAAGAGCTATGATTAAAGTAGGTGCAAACACCATAAGAGTTACGAGTACAGTAGGCACAAACACCATAAGAGCTATGATTAAAGTAGGTGCAAACACCATAAGAGCTATGAGTACAGTAGGTGCAAACACCATAAGAGTTATGAGTACAGTAGGCACAAACACCATAAGAGCTATGATTAAAGTAGGTGCAAACACCATAAGAGCTATGAGTACAGTAGGCACAAGCACCATAAGAGCTATGATTACAGTAGGTACAAACACCATAAGAGCTATGAGTACAGTAGGTACAAACACCATAAGAGCTATGTGTACAGTAGGCACAAGCACCATAAGAGCTATGAGTACAGTAGGCACAAGCACCATAAGAGCTATGATTACAGTAGGTACAAACACCATAAGAGCTATGAGTACAGTAGGTACAAACACCATAAGAGCTATGAGTACAGTAGGCACAAGCACCATAAGAGCTATGAGTACAGTAGGTACAAACACCATAAGAGCTATGAGTACAGTAGGTACAAACACCATAAGACATATGAGTACAGTAGGCACAAGCACCATAAGAGCTATGATTACAGTATGTACAAACACCATAATAGCTATGAGTACAGTAGGTACAAACACCATAAGAGCTATGAGTACAGTAGGCACAAGCACCATAAGAGCTATGAGTACAGTAGGCACAAACACCATAAGAGCTATGATTAAAGTAGGTGCAAACACCATAAGAGCTATGAGTACAGTAGGCACAAGCACCATAAGAGCTATGATTACAGTAGGTACAAACACCATAAGAGCTATGAGTACAGTAGGTACAAACACCATAAGAGCTATGAGTACTGTAGGCACAAACACCATAAGAGCTATGATTAAAGTAGGTGCAAACACCATAAGAGCTATGAGTACAGTAGGCACAAGCACCATAAGAGCTATGATTACAGAAGGTACAAACACCATAAGAGCTATGAGTACAGTAGGTACAAACACCATAAGAGCTATGAGTACAGTAGGCACAAGCACCATAAGAGCTATGAGTACAGTAGGCACAAGCACCATAAGAGCTATGATTACAGTAGGTACAAACACCATAAGAGCTATGAGTACAGTAGGTACAAACACCATAAGAGCTATGAGTACAGTAGGCACAAGTACCATAAGAGCTATGAGTACAGTAGGTACAAACACCATAAGAGCTATGAGTACAGTAGGTACAAACACCATAAGAGCTATGATTACAGTAGGTACAAACACCATAAGAGTTATGAGTACAGTAGGCACAAACACCATAAGAGCTATGATTAAAGTAGGTGCAAATACCATAAGAGCTATGAGTACAGTAGGTGCAAACACCATAAGAGTTATGAGTACAGTAGGCACAAACACCATAAGAGCTATGATTAAAGTAGGTGCAAACACCATAAGAGCTATGAGTACAGTAGGCACAAGCACCATAAGAGCTATGATTACAGTAGGTACAAACACCATAAGAGCTATGAGTACAGTAGGTACAAACACCATAAGAGCTATGAGTACAGTAGGCACAAGCACCATAAGAGCTATGAGTACAGTAGGTACAAACACCATAAGAGCTATGAGTACAGTAGGCACAAGCACCATAAGAGCTATGAGTACAGTAGGCACAAGCACCATAAGAGCTATGATTACAGTAGGTACAAACACCATAAGAGCTATGAGTACAGTAGGTACAAACACCATAAGAGCTATGAGTACAGTAGGCACAAGCACCATAAGAGCTATGAGTACAGTAGGTACAAACACCATAAGAGCTATGAGTACAGTAGATACAAACACCATAAGACATATGAGTACAGTAGGCACAAGCACCATAAGAGCTATGATTACAGTATGTACAAACACCATAAGAGCTATGAGTACAGTAGGTACAAACACCATAAGAGCTATGAGTACAGTAGGCACAAGCACCATAAGAGCTATGAGTACAGTAGGCACAAACACCATAAGAGCTATGATTAAAGTAGGTGCAAACACCATAAGAGCTATGAGTACAGTAGGCACAAGCACCATAAGACCTATGATTACAGAAGGTACAAACACCATAAGAGCTATGAGTACAGTAGGTACAAACACCATAAGAGCTATGAGTACAGTAGGCACAAGCACCATAAGAGCTATGAGTACAGTAGGCACAAGCACCATAAGAGCTATGATTACAGTAGGTACAAACACCATAAGAGCTATGAGTACAGTAGGTACAAACACCATAAGAGCTATGAGTACAGTAGGCACAAGTACCATAAGAGCTATGAGTACAGTAGGTACAAACACCATAAGAGCTATGAGTACAGTAGGTACAAACACCATAAGACCTATGAGTACAGTAGGCACAAGCACCATAAGAGCTATGACTACAGTAGGTACAAACGACATAACAGCCATGATGACAGTAGGTACAAACACCATAAGAGCTATGAGTACAGTAGGTACAAACAACATACGATCTATGATTACAGTAGGTACAAACAACATACGATCTATGATTACAGTAGGTACAAACGACATAACAGCCATGATGACAGTAGGTACAAACACCATACGATCTATGATTACAGTAGGTACAAACACCATACGATCTATGATTACAGTAGGTACAAACACCATACGATCTATGATTACAGTAGGTACAAACACCATACGATCTATTATTACAGTAGGTACAAACGACATTAGAGCTATGAGTACAGTAGGTACAAACACCATAAGAGCTATGATTACAGTAGGTACAAACACCATACGATCTATGATTACAGTAGGTACAAACACCTTAAGACCTATGATTACAGTAGGTACAAACACCATACGATCTATGATTACAGTAGGTACAAACACCATACGATCAATAATTACAGTTGGTACAAAACACATAAAATCTGTGATAACATTAGGTACAAACACCAAAAGAGCTATGATTACAGTAGGTACAAACACCATAAGAGCTAGGATTACATAAGGTACAACAACCGTAATGGCTATAATAACAGTAGGTACAACAACCATAATGGCTATAAGTACATTAGGTACAACAACCATAATGGCTATAAGTACAGTAGGTACAACAACCATAATGGCTATAAGTACATTAGGTACAACAACCATAATGGCTATAAGTACAGTAGGTACAACAACCATAATGGCTATAAGTACATTAGGTACAACAACCATAATGGCTATAAGAACAGTAGGTACAAACACCATAATGGCTATAATAACAGTAGGTACAACAACCATAATGGCTATAAGTACATTAGGTACAACAACCATAATGGCTATAAGTACAGTAGGTACAACAACCATAATGGCTATAAGTACATTAGGTACAACAACCATAATGGCTATAAGAACAGTAGGTACAAACACCATAATGGCTATAATAACAGTAGGTACAACAACCATAATGGCTATAAGTACATTAGGTACAACAACCATAATGGCTATAAGTACAGTAGGTACAACAACCATAATGGCTATAAGTACATTAGGTACAACAACCATAATGGCTATAAGAACATTAGGTACAACAACCATAATGGCTATAAGAACAGTAGGTACAAACACCATAAGAGCTATAAGTACAGTAGGTACAACAACCATAATGGCTATAATAACAGTAGGTACAACAACCATAATGGCTATAAGTACATTAGGTACAACAACCATAATGGCTATAAGTACAGTAGGTACAACAACCATAATGGCTATAATAACAGTAGGTACAACAACCATAATGGCTATAAGTACAGTAGGTACAACAACCATAATGGCTATAAGTACATTAGGTACAACAACCATAATGGCTATAAGAACAGTAGGTACAAACACCATAAGAGCTATAAGTACAGTAGGTACAACAACCATAATGGCTATAAGTACAGTAGGTACAACAACCATAATGGCTGTAAGTACATTAGGTACAACAACCATAATGGCTATTAGTACAGTAGGTACAAACATCATAATGGCTATAAGTACAGCAGGTACAACAACCATAATGGCTATTAGTACAGTAGGTACAAACAACATAATGGCTATAAGTAGATTAGGTACAACAACCATAATAGCTATTAGTTCATTAGGTACAACAACCATAATGGCTGTAAGTACATTATGTACAAACATCATAATGGCTATAAATACATTAGGTACAACAATCATAATGGCTATAAGTACATTATGTACAAACATCATAATGGCTATAAGTACATTAGGTACAACAACCATAATGGCTATAAGTACATTATGTACAAACATCATAATGGCTATAAATACATTAGGTACAACAATCATAATGGCTATAAGTACATTATGTACAAACATCATAATGGCTATAAATACATTAGGTACAACAACCATAATGGCTATAAGTACATTATGTACAAACATCATAATGGCTATAAGTACATTAGGTACAACAACCATAATGGGTATTAGTACAGTAGGTACAAACAACCATAATGGCTATACGTACAGTAGGTACAAACATCATAATGGCTATAAGTACAGTAGATACTACAACCATAATGGCTATTAGTACAGTAGGTACAAACATCATAATGGCTATAAGTACAGTAGATACAACAACCATAATGACTATAAGTACAGAAAGTACAACAACCATAAAAGCTATAAGTACAGTAGGTACAACAACCATAATGGATATAAGTACATTAGGTACAACAACCATAATGGCTATAAGTACAGTAGGTACAACAACCATAATGGCTATAAGTACAGTAGGTACAACAACCATAATGACTATAAGTACAGTAGGTACAACAACCATAATGGCTATAAGAACAGTAGGTACAACAACCATAATGGCTATAAGTACAGTAGGTACAACAACCATAATGACTATAAGTACAGTAGGTACAACAACCATAATGGCTATAAGTACAGTAGGTACAACAACCATAATGACTATAAGTACAGTAGGTACAACAACCATAATGACTATAAGTACAGTAGGTACAACAACCATAATGGCTATACGTACAGTAGGTACAAACATCATAATGGCTATAAGTACAGTAGATACTACAACCATAATGGCTATTAGTACAGTAGGTACAACCATCATAATGGCTATAAGTACAGTAGATACAACAACCATAATGACTATAAGTACAGAAAGTACAACAACCATAAAAGCTATAAGTACAGTAGGTACAACAACCATAATGGATATAAGTACAGTAGGTACAACAACCATAATGGCTATAAGTACAGTAGGTACAACAACCATAATGGCTATAAGTACAGTAGGTACAACAACCATAATGACTATAAGTACAGTAGGTACAACAACCATAATGGATATAAGTACAGTAGGTACAACAACCATAATGGCTATAAGTACAGCAGGTCGAACAACCATAAAAGCTATAAGTGCATTAGGTACAACAACCATAATGGCTATAAGTACAGTAGGTACAACAACCATAATGGCTATTAGTACAGTAGGTACAAACATCATAATGTCTATAAGTACAGCAGGTACAACAACCATAATGGCTATAAGTACAGTAGGTTCAACAACCATAATGGCTATAAGTACATTAGATACAACAACCATAATGGCTATAAGTACAGTAGGTACAACAACCAAAATGGCTATTAGTACAGTATGTACAAACATCATAATGGCTATAAGTACAGTAGGTACAACAAACATAATGGCTATTAGTACAGTAGGTACAAACATCATAATGGCTATAAGTACAGTAGGTACAACAACCGTAATGGCTATAAGTACATTAGGTACAACAACCATAATGGCTATAAGTACAGTAGGTACAACAACCAAAAGAGCAATGATTACAGTAGGTACAACAACCATAAAAGCTATAAGTACAGTAGGTACAAACATCATAATGGCTATAAGTACAGTAGGTACAACAACCATAATGCCTAAAAGTACAGTACCTAATGTAATAATAGATCTTACGGTAGGTACAACAACCATAATGGCTATAAGTACAGTAGGTACAACAACCATAATGGCTATAAGTACAGTAGGTACCACAACCATATTAGCAATGATTACAGTAGGTACAAACAACATAATGGCTATAAGTACAGTAGGTATATACACCATAATGGCTATAAGTACAGTAGGTACAACAACCATAATGGCTATAAGTACAGTAGGTACAAACACCAAAATAACTATAATTACAGTAGGTATATGTTTACTGCTTGTACGTTACCAATATTTCAGTATGTTCGCAAGAATTTTAAATTGTATCCCCAAAAACGAAAGCATGTACAATTGTGTATAAATATCGAATGCAGTTGTTGAGAGAAAGCAAACCTCATTCCTTTTAAAAGGGTACAGAATACGTTTTTGGGTGACAAATAATGACTGGAGATTGGATATATTACAATGCAAATGAATACTAGACTGAAATGAAAAGAAACGCACACTCACACACGTGGCTATAATACACAATAATGCACACTAGACTTCACGTAATGTTTCAGAGACATACCAAGATGTTTGTTACTACAGCTATTTAGGAAGGACAAGACTGTGCTGTAGTAGACCTTTTAATCATAGTATGGTGAGATCGCTTAATACCGGAATCCCATTCCCATCATGCAATGTCTGTTCATAAGGTCATTTGTATGCAAATATGTTGACCTAGATAGCCGCAACGTGTGAACACAGGAAAAAATCAAAATTATGAAATATTTTTCATTTTAAAAGGAACAAAACAAATACCTCCTATTTTTTTCTATATTTTTTCTCTTTTTCAGAAAAAAATAGCATGCCTGTCTCAAATTTGATCAAATTTGCTTTTTTGGTGTCGTCTGCTAGTTTTAAGCTTGGCAATCTTGCTTCGTAATAAATCATGTCACATGTTCCCAAAAGGTATGAAAGCACCAATTATTTCCCCCATAGACACCAATGTTAAAGTGTCACATATTAATGATTTGCTGCAAATTCAACTCAAGTATGGATAATGCAGCAGTGTAATGTTCATATAGAAAACTATTTTTCCACTTGAAAAATCACCAGAAAACGTGGGGTCACAAGACATGTAAGAAAGTTCTTGTTTGTTTACTAAACAGGTCAAGGGTACAGCTGTTTTTATTGATCGACTGTTTTCATTGCTCACAAAGTGTAAGCATAGAGTCGAAATTTCGAAAATGTTCATCAGTGATCCAGTAAAACCTATTAATACGCTTCTTATACATATAACCACAAAATCGAATAGAAATGGGCAGTTTTCCCCTACTTATAATGCCCATTTCCATCGAAAAAGGAGGGATTACTTTTTATTATAGGAACTACATTCGACTACACCTCGGAGGTTTACATGTAATTGGTGTTGGTAAACCTTTAAGAGGAGAAAACATGTTCAGATGTTTCCTAAATGAGGCGTTTGTGTTGTCATTTTCATAACAAGCTTAAAAACACTCACTTCATGCAAATCGAATGATTTTTTGCAGAGATATGGTCGTATGAATACCAAGGACAATAGTCTGAAATCGACAAAAGTCAGAGATATTTTTTTTAATTTTACACTATCTGAATTGTCATACCAAACGGCATTTCTTGACAATACACCATATTAAATAGATCAAATGTTTAGAACATTCAATGGATATAAATAAAACATGCATTTTAGGTACAATTAGGACGATGAAAAGGCCAATTTATGTCGATTTTCATGCCAAAATTGATTTTCCAGTCAAATTCTTCAAAATTGGTGGTACCATACCTGATTATAGTAGCGAATACGAGCTTAATAATGCCAAACATACCGCTAAAATCAGAATTGATACTAGCTGAACGCTACTAAGTCGAGTTTGAATGATAAGGAACAATATTTTACCTTTTAAACAAATCTTCATTTTTCACAGTATCCTATTTTAGTGGGGTAGGGGAAAGATTTAGTGGTTTCATGCCTACCAAACCTGTTGTCATGCAAATTTAATTCATGAAAACATGTTGCAAACATGCAACCCAACATGTTGATACGAAAAAGACATAATTCAACTGCAAACACTTCACCAATACGTCATTTTAAACAAGAAAAAAAAATGAAACTCAAAATTACGGCTTTTATAGACAAAATTGGACTAAAAACGCTCAAAACCTATTTAATAAACTATGGAAAACTTATTTCTGAGCTTATTTTACCAATTGTTATCGGAAAAGTGTCCCTAGGTACGAATCTGAGCGAGTCCTAATTACTGCACGCATCTCTTATAAGAGGAGAAAACATGTTCAGATGTTTCCTAAATGAGGCGTTTGTGTTGTCATTTTCATAACAAGCTTAAAAACACTCACTTCATGCAAATCGAATGATTATTTGCAGAGATATGGTCTTGTGAATACCAAGGACAATAGTCTGAAATCGACAAAAGTCAGAGATATTTTTTTTAATTTTACACTATCTGAATTGTCATACCAAACGGCATTTCTTGTCAATACAACATATTAAATAGGTCAAATGTTTAGAACATTCAATGGACATAAATAAAATATGCATTTTAGGTACAATTAGGAAGATGAAAAGGCCAATTTATGTCGATTTTCATGCCAAAATTGATTTTCCAGTCAAATTCTTCAAAATTGGTGGTACCATACCTGATTATAGTAGCGAATACGAGCTTAATAATGCCAAAAAATACCGCTAAAATCAGAATTGATACTAGCTGAACGCTACCAAGTCGAGTTTGAATGATAAGGAATAATATTTTACCTTTTACACAAATATTCATTTTTCACAGTATCCTATGTTAGAGGGGTAGGGGAAAGATTTAGTGGTTTCATGCCTACCAAACCTGTTGTCATGCCAATTTAATTCATGAAAACATGTTGCAAACATGCAACCCTACATGTTGATACCAAAAAGACATAGTTCAACTGCAAACACTTCACCAATACGTCATTTTAAACAAGAAAAAAAATGAAACTCAAAATTACGGCTTTTATAGACAAAATTGGACAAAATTGGACTGAAAATGCTCAAAACCTATGTAATAAACTATGGAAAACTATGGAAAACTTATTTCTGAGCTTATTTTATCAATTGTTATCGGAAAAGTGTCCCTAGGTACGAATCTGAGCGAGTCCTAATTACTGCACGCATCTCTTATAGGTATGAAAGCACCAATTATTTTCCCCATAGACACCAATGTTAACGTGTCACATATTAATGGTTTGCTGCAAATTCAACTCAAGTATGGATAATGAAGCAGTGTAATGTTCATATAGAAAACTATTTTTCCACTTGAAAAATCACCAGAAAACGTGGGGTCACAATACATGTAAGAAAGTTCTTGTTTGTTTACTAAACAGGTCAAGGGTACAGCTGTTTTTATTGATCGACTGTTTTCATTGCTCACAAAGTGTAAGCATAGAGTCGAAATTTCGAAAATGTTCATCAGTGATCCAGTAAAACCTATTAATACGCTTCTTATACATATAACCACAAAATCGAATAGAAATGGGCAGTTTTCCCCTACTTATAATGCCCATTTCCATCGAAAAAGGAGGGATTTCTTTTTATTATAGGAACTACATTCGACTACTACACCTCGGAGGTTTACATGTAATTGGTGGTGGTAAACCACTAAATCAGCCGGATCTGTATTAAAGAGTGCTAATCTTTTTTTTCTTAAAAACATCTAGTGCAATTTCCTGTTAATTTTTGGCTGTAACTGTATTCTGAACATGTTGTTGATATTTGAAAAGTGAGCTCATCATGTTTTTGATAGTTTTTGATATAATTAGTAGAAAGGTTACGAAATTGCAAGGGGTAAAAAATAGCTTTGACCTTTGACCCGGTGTTAGTATACAACTGAAGAAATGTTTCTTAGAAGATATTAAACCTCCTAGTTTAATAGCAGACATGTTTATTTGCATGATAAAGTATGTTTCCCATAATTCTAACAAGGTTTGAGTTTTTAACAGGTTGTCAACATTCTAACTTTACTATGGAACGGCAATGGAGACTCATTTACGCTATTATAATCAATAAGAAGAAATCATGTATTTTTCAGAATTGCATAAAAAATGATTTTCTAGTCATTTATTTTGTTTGAACTCAGAAACATAGAAAACAATCATTTTCAGACTTTTAGACTATTTTAGAGTGTTTTTGGCAACTTTTCCTCAAATTTTCTGATTTTCTCTAAAAATTTGATATTATTATTTATTTATTTTTATGAGTTTTTTTTTAAAGAAATATGGCAAAATGTGTGGTATAAAGCCACCAGAGTTGATTTGATGAGAAAATGTTGAACGGTTGCTGAGATATTGCATTTTTTATTATTTTTTAATTTCGCGTCAAAATCGACTCGATTTAGTGCATGGTCAAGCGCAGGTAAATCGCAATAATTTCAAGACAAAGTCATTCGGCATTGCAAAACAAGTCAAAATGTTCTTTTATTAAGTTGTTGGATTGAATCGACCAGTTTAATTAAAAAAACATGACGCAAAAGTATTCCATTTAGGTTTAATTCCACTAAATCAGCCGGTTGTGCTTGCCTGGTGCAGTCGAAAGTAGTTCTATATTAAAGAGTTCTAATCCTTTTTTGTTCTTCAAAACATTTTTTTAGTGCAATTTCCTGTTAATTTTTGGCTGTAACTGTATTCTGGACATGTTGATATTTGAAAAGGGAGCTCATCATGTTTAAATTTCAGAAGTGAAAGTAGACAGGTTACGAAAGAAATAGCTTTGAACTTTGACCCGTGTTTGTATACAACTGAAGAAATGTTTCTTAGAAGGTATTAAACCCCCTATTTCCTTGTTGATGTTTAATAGCAGACATGTTTATTTTCATGATAAAGTAAGTTTCCCAGAAGTCTAACCAGGTTTTAGTTTTTAACAGGTTGTCAACAACTTTACTATGGAATGGAGACTCATTTACGCTATTATAACCCATATTTGTTTTTTGTACCAGGCTTGATGTGACCTATTTGCGGTGATAATTTTAAAATGAAAACACTTTACAATTTGAAATTTGTTGATGGATATTGAAAGATAATAGATTATTTTATCATCCTATCACACATAGTTTTAAAATGTTATATTTTCTCTTTCAGCTGGATGCATTTTATGACAAGTACACAGGTATATAGATGAGCGAGCATACACATTGTTACACGAACTTTTTAAATTTGAAAATTCGAACTGTTTCAGTGCTGTGATTGTAATATTTTAGTCTACGTTTGCTCACCTGCTTGAGCCAAACGCGCATTCTGTCAATAATGAAACTGAAGGGGTGAGTGAAGGGGTGATAATTGGTGTGTTATGCGCTGTTTTAATCTTCTATCTCCTAATTAAGCCTTGTACTATTCGACTTACAGCAGCATAATATACATACATGTAATATATAGCGGAAATTCCCATATTGATGCGTTTATTTTTCCTTTCAGTATAATATCGGTATAGACTTACCCGGATTTCGCAAAGTTTGTCCAGTACGTCATCATAGCGTAGGACAGATCATACTCCCAGGCGTGAGGGTTTACCGTGGTGTTCTCTGGTGTTATAAGGTCCATCAGTTCCTTATTTAAACCAAAGACAAACCCCACTTCATCACCATGAGTAGCTCCCTTGATCCATTTAGGTGTAGGTAGAATTTGTGTCGATGGTCGGGGGCGAAACTGGTACATGTAGCTGTTGACTTCGGTGGAAGCGTTAGAATGAAGTCGACTTAGATCCATGATCCCCGAGACGAAGAAATGGTCATGAAACAGCTTAACGAATTGATCCCTGAGAAGTTCAGGATCGTCCGGATTAATCCAGTTTGTGTATTCTGAAATGACCAGGTTTGTTACTGAATGAGATACGTTAGGACCTGTTGCCATAGGAACATGCTGCGTGTTCATCTCTTCTCGCGTTGTTTTATACCCCTCTGGATCATCCATGCCGGCGATACCCAAAAGAGCAATGGCACCTTCGTAACTATTCAAACCGTTCATCAAATCGATAGATCATAAAAAGTCCACGCTGTCTTTTGCCTTCATTTCATTTACTGTTATTTTGTTTGGTGGAAACTTAATGAAAATATCGTCCTTAGATGACATGAAGTTTAGTTTCATCGCGTATTCTGGAGTTTTGGTGAGATTTTTCAGTGTTGACAAAATTAAATCTAAATCTTTCTGTTTGAGACAGGAAACTATTTCTTCTGATCTAACAATGTCGCAACCCAATTGTTCCGCTAAAAGTTGTGCAGATGGCAAAGGGTCAGAAGAATAGCATGAAGTCTGCATTGCGGCTCCACTCTCTGATATTACTCTTTGAAACAAACCCTTGTTTGGAGGGTACAACGCCTGCGTAGAAACACTTATCCCTCCCGCAGATTCCCCAAATATAGTGACACGATTTTTATCTCCTCCAAAGGATCCAATATTATCATGTATCCAGCGAAAGGCCAAATGTTGGTCCCAAAAGCCATAATTACCCGGAGCATGTTCGTCGTTAGTGCTTAAAAAGCCCCACAATCCGAGTCTATAATTCATAGTGACGACAATTACATTACCAAATGCTGCCAACGTGTCACCGATGTATGCATTAGATGATCCCATTACTAACCCACCCCCATGTATCCATACCATAACTGCATGGCTGGTCCCCATATCCGGTGCTGCGTCCGGGACAAACATGTTTAGAAACAGACAATCTTCCGACATGTCGGGTACCGCCGGCTGGAAAGGTACCACCAGTTGTGGACACGCCGCTCTGAAATCTTTAGCTTCGTATGGAGTTTCAAATTTATCGGCCGGTTGTGGTTTCTCAAACCGAAGTTCTCCAACTGGTGGCTTGGCGTAAGGAATACCTAGAAACCGTTTTACGTTGTACTCCACTCCTGTTATATTCAGTGGTTTAGAATGACCCTTTATTACTCCAAGGCTCGTCTCAACAATAATGTCCATAACGCATTGTCCCAAAAGCATACTTGTCACCAAAAGCTGCCCCAAACTCCACTGGAATCGAGAATTCATTTTAGCTTAATTCACGAGTGTTTTGAACGTTACCCTTAAGATAACGCAAACTTTTAATAAAATACGTGTCTCTATGTACAGCGTGTAGAAGCGGCGCTGCTAATACAGTCTGCCGAGTAATGGCGGAAAACTGTAACCCCGCTAAACCTAACCACATTTTATCGTTGAACCCATTTAAATCTTCAAAAGATAACTAATTCATGTTTAACTGTGTCAATAGTAAAGCGTTCACTTCAAATAGTTTAGTAAGTTCAAAAGTGAGTTATATTTTTAACGCTTGAATCTTGGTTACCGGCACATCAGCCCATCATTGGTTATTTAGAGCCGCCACAGAGAGAGGAGAGGAGGAACTCAGTATCGCCGGTTAGATTTGAACCTGGGTCCACCACTGGGCCACGCCAGCCCCTTATATAACTGTTTATCCGTCACGAAGATTCATACTGTTTGTAAAATGCAATCTTCAAAAACTTGTTTTGTTTCCTTTCTAATATGAGTATTGACCTGAGAATAGATAGTGCATACGCAGATTCAGGTGACGAGGACGAAAAAGAAAGTATTCCCCGACCTCACCCCTCTCCCCCACCTCTCCCCTAATAACAAAACCAGTAAATATGTATATATATATATATGAAATGTAATGCAGAGGTTTCAGCACTGAACAATGTACTTATGAGTCCAACCCTAAACCCATACATCAGTTACATTGTGACAATCTTGAGTTGTATATATAGCAAGTATTAAAATTAGCACTTCGATTTATTTTTTACTTTAAAACTGATCGCAGGGGGGAGGGGGTGGGGGTGTTATTGTTTAAAGCAAAATGTATTTTTAAATCTTGAAGTTTTTATCAAGAATAAAAATCATCCAGTATCATGTTGACTTGAAACCTGCTTGCATATAATTAAATAAAATTTTGAGTTTTCAAATACTCTTCAATATTCTAACATGGGTTTAAATATATTAACTGTACAATATATTTAACAGTTAGTAATGTGAACAACAATTTGCCTTGCACTAATCTTATAATTAATAGTAATGCTTGAAAAAATAAATGCAAGTTTTATAGAAAAGTTTAAATAAAATCAAAATTGCCGTGTATCCCTTTAAACACGTTTACAAAATCAACACTCTCAACAGATGAAATGTTTTGAATTTCTAAATATCCAATGAAATGTGTTTCAAGGGTTGGAAGGACTTTCTTGACCTCGTTTCTGTTTTGTGCCAGTTTATGCCCCTTCACGCAAGCTTATAGTGTTCATCAAAAATGTAGTCCACTCCATAAACTGGTCAGATGTATCACTAAACGCATATAAGCCATGGTAAGAGGGTGATATATATATGTCTGTGAACATGTGGTACCGCTTAATTGTGATATGCACTTTCATTGTCCATATTTTTATGTTATCACCAGGCCGCGCCACATTCTTTTTGTTAATATTTAATAGCTCGTATGTAATATATACTTTTCATTTCTCTTCTATTTTAGATTACCTCTCTTTATGCTTTCTATCTTGCGTTATAGTGCGTTGTTATAGTGCATATATTGGTACATTGTGTGTATTTGCAGTATCGCTATACATAGTTTGGTACATGTATTTGCAGTATCGCTATACATACATTGGTAAATTGTGTGTATTTGCAGTATCGCAATAAACACCGGTGTATGTGTATATTGGCGGTATTGATATACACTGGTATATGTGTGTATTTGCAGTATCGCTATATATACTGGTATATGTGTGTATTTGCAGTATCGCTATATATACTGGTATATGTGTGTATTTGCAGTATCGCTATATATACTGGTATATGTGTGTATTTGCAGTATCGCTATATATACTGGTATATGTGTATATGTGCAGTATCGATATACACTGGTATATGTGTGTATTTGCAGTATCGCTATATATACTGGTATATGTGTGAGTTTGCAGTATCGCTATATACATTGGTATATGTGTGTATTTGCAGTATCGCTATATACACTGGTATATGTGTGTATTTGCAGTATCGCTATATACACTGTTAGATGTGTGTATTTGCAGTATCGATATATACATTGGTATATGTGTGTATTTGCAGTATCGCTTTATTGGTATATGTGTGTGTATATGTGCAGTATCAATACACTGGTACATTGTATGTATTTGCAGTATCGCTATATACACTGGTATATGTGTATATGTGCAGAATCAATACACTGGTACATTGTATGTATTTGCAGTATCGCTATATACACTGGTATATGTGTATATGTGCAGTATCGATATACACTGGTATATGTGTGTATTTGCAGTATCGCTATAAACAAGGGTATATGTGTGTATTTGCAGTATAACTATACATACATTGGTACATTGTGTGTATTTTCAGTATCGCTATAAACACCGGTATATGTGTGTATTTGCAGTGAACTGGCAGTATCGCTATATACACTGGTATGTGTGTGTATTTACAGTATCGCTATAAACACGGGTATATGTGTGTATCTGCAGTATCGCTATATACAAGGGTATATGTGTGCATTTGCAGTATCGCTATATACACTGGTATATGTGAGTATTTGTAGTATCGCTATATACACTGGTATATGTCTGAATTTGCAGTATCGCTATGTACACTGGTAGATGTGTGTATTTGCAGTATCGCTATAAACACGAGTATACGTGTGTATTTGCAGTATCGCTATAAACACGGGTATATGTGTGATCTGGCAGTATCGCTATATACACTAGTAGATGTGTGTATTTGCAGTATCGCTATATGCATTGGTATATGTGTGAATTTGCAGTATCGCTATTAATCCGGGCCTTCTCTGACCTCATCAGCCTTTTTCGATTTTGCTATTTCATCCGGCTGTGTACGTGTTTATGTTCCTAAAAAGCCACACACAAAAAAACTATAAAAAAAAAAGGCTTTCAGGGTCAGAGAAGGCTCAGATTATATCGCTATTTACACTGGTATCCATCGTACCATCGCGCATCGACTTGTAAAAGCCAGGACCCAAAATGTTGCTACCAACTCAGGTGGCAAATTGTACCATCACAATGACATGGTTTTCTTGATAGTACGTTGTGCGAATTTGTAAAAAATAAAAAAGCATGTGTACAGTTGTTATAAAACACTCATCCTCGTGTTTGCACCAAATGGATACCCTAGAGTATTTAAGTTTATGTCGTTAACAATAAATACCTTTTTTTGCCATGAATGCAGCGGTCTCCTTTCTACGGTGTTCCGTTAGGGCCATCGTACCAACGCGTATCGACCTTTACAAGTCGATGCGCGATGGTACGATGGCGAGGGCACGATGGTACGATGGAAACGGAAGGCGATGGAAACGGAAGGCGATGGAGCGATGGTACGATGGAGCAGGGGACGATGCAACATCGCACATCGACTGCGATGGTGCGATGGCACGATGGTACGATGGCGATGACACGATGGTACGATGGCGATGGTACGATAGTCCATCGCGTCATCGCCATCGTACCATCGTACCATCGCGCATCGACTTGTAAAAGGTCGATGCGCGATGGTACGATGGGCCATTGTACCATTGTACCATCGTACCATCGCGTTTAAAGTCGATGCGCGATGGTACGATGGCGATGGTGCGATGGTACGATGGCGATGACGCGATGGACCATCTCATCATCGCCATCGTACCATCGTACCATCGCGTCATCGTACCATCGCCATCGTACCATCGCCATCGTACCATCGCGCATCGACTTATAAAGGTCCTACCGGAATACCGTACCTTTCTGATTTTAGTGGGCGGATTTATTAAATATGCGATTTGTAAACTTTTTTAAAATAGACATTTACTTACGATAACAGTTTCAGTAGTTTTAATCAATAAAGATCTTTATAATGTAATACCTCATCAACAGTCCCATTCTTTATAAATATTGCAGTTCTTCAACATAACTCTGAAGAGATTTTATAAAAAAGTGTATAAAAACTAACTATAAGTCATAAGCAAGATGCCCAAGGGCCCCGCCTCAAAGTGCTCACAAGTTAATATATTGCAACAGCAATTTCCTGATATGACTATATGTAAAACGGTGACCCCGGGCCGAGGTCAACTTTTACCCCAGTATCACCATTTAAACAAACTTGGTAGAGGACCATAAGTTTATGCTACATGCAAATATCATTTTTAGGGCTTTTCTATGTAACTCAATGTAATAGTGTTACCCAAAAGGGCAGGTCAAACTTGAATCAAGGGTCACCATTTGAAAAAGAAAGTGTACAAAGCAATAATCATATGCTACATCCTATGCTACGTCTAGCTGTTGTAGTTTCAGAGAAAAATGGTTTTACAGACATGTCTACATACCTCTATGTAACACTGTGACCCCCGGAGTAGGTCAAATTTGACCCCAGGGTTACCATTTGAACAAACTTGGTAGACAACCATAAGCTTAAAATATATGCAAAATATAAGACGTCTAGCTCTTGTAGTTTTAGAGAATATTGTTTCTAAAGATGTTTCTATATACTAGTAACTCAATGTAAACATGTGACCCCTGGGGTTGGGCCAAATATGACCCAAGAGTCACCATTTTAACAAATTTGGTAGAGGGCCATACACATATACTACGGGCAACATATTAGACGTCTAGCTCTTGTAGTTTCAGAAAAAGAAATTTTAAAATGATTGTCCTATATAATTCTATGCAAATATGTCACCCCTGGGGCGGGATCAAATAGGGCGGAGCTAAATATGACCCAGGGCAGCCATGTTAACAAATGTAGTAGCGAATCATAAGCTTATGCCATATGCAAAATATTAGAATTTAGCTCTTACTGTTTCATAGAAAACGATTTTTTTTATTAAAGAAACCTGGTTTTTATTTAAAAGTGGGAGATAACTCTAATAACAGGAATCAGCTACCCTGTTGACACTGCTATCATGGATTTTTGTTTCTCCCCAATTCACTCAATATCATGGTACCAGTAAGAATTTGCTACCTGAGATGGTAGCGAAAATGTATCTGGCTTATACCCTAATATGTGTGTATTTGCAGGACCACTATATACACTGGTAATGTGTTAATATACATGTGTGCGTTGTTTCAGTAACGATATATACACTGGTAAGGTGATGATAAACATGTGTGTATTTGCAGTATCGCTATATTGACAGGTAAGGTGGTGATATACATGAGTGTGTATTTACAGTACCGCTATATACATTGGTAATGTGGTGATATACATTTGTGTGTATTTGCGGTATCGTTATATACACTGGTAAGGTGGTAATATACGTGTGTGCGTATCTTAGGTATCGCTATATACATTGGTAAGGTGGTGATATACATGTGTGTGTATTTACAGTATCAATATATACATTGGTAAGGTGGTGATATACATGTGTGTGTATCTGCAGTATCGCTATATATACTGGTAAGGTGGTAATATACATGTGTGCGTATCTTAGGTATCGTTATATACATTGGTAAGGTGATGATATATACGTGTGTGTATCCGCTACATATATTGGAAAGGTGGTGATATACATGTGTGTGTATTTGAAGTATCGCTATATACACTGGTAAGGTGATAATATACATGTGTGCTTATTTGCGGTATCGCTATGTACATTGGTAAGGTGGTGATATACATGTGTGCGTAAATTCAGTATCGCTATATGCATTGGTAAGATGGTGATATACATCTCTGTGTATTTGTACTACCGCTATATACACTGGTAAGGTGGTGATATACATGTGTGTGTATTTGCAGTACCGCTATATACATTGGTATGGGGGTGATATACATATGTGTGTATTTTCAGTACCGCTATATACATGTGTGAGGTGGTGATATGCATGTGTCTGTATTTGCAGTATCGCTATATTCATTGGTATGGTGGTGATATACATGTGTGTGTATTTGCAGTACCGTTTTATACACTGGTAAGGGGATAATATACATGTGTGCGTATTTTCATTATCGCTATATACACTGATAAAGTGACGATATATATGTGTGTATTTGCAGTAACGCTATATTAACTGCTAAGGTGGTGATATATATGAGTGTGTATTTGCAGTATCACTATATACATTGGTAAGGTGGTGATATACATGTGTGTGTGTATTTGCCGTATCGCTATATACATTGGTATGGTGGTGATATACATGTGTGTGTATTTGCAGTATCACTATATACATTGGTAAGGAGGTGATATACATGTGCCTATCTGCAGTATCGCTATATACACTGGTAAGGTGGTGATATACATGGGTGTGTATTTGCAGTATCGCTATATACACTGGTAAGGTGGTGATATACATGTGTGTATTTGCAGTACCGCTATATACATTGGTAAGGTAGTGATATACATGTGTGTGTATTTGCAGTATCACTATATACATTGGTAAGGAGGTGATATGCATGTGCCTATCTGCAGTATCGCTATATACACTGGTAAGGTGGTGATATACATGGGTGTGTATTTGCAGTATCGCTATATACACTGGTAAGGTGGTGATATACATGTGTGTATTTGCAGTACCGCTATATACATTGGTAAGGTGGTGATATACATGTGTGTGTATTTGCAGTATCGATATATACATTGGTAAGGTGGTGATATACATGTGTGTGTATCTGCAGTATCGCTATATACACTGGTAAGGTGGTAATATACATGTGTGCGTATCTTAGGTATCGCTATATACATTGGTAAGGTGATGATATACATGTGTGTGTATCCGCTACATATATTGTAAAGGTGGTGATATACATGTGTGTGTATTTGCAGTATCGATATATACAATGGTAAGGTGGTGATATTCATGTGTGTATTTGCAGTACCGCTATATACATTGGTAAGGTAGTGATATACATGTGTGTGTATTTGCAGTATCACTATATACATTGGTAAGGAGGTGATATACATGTGCCTATCTGAAGTATCGCTATATACACTGGTAAGGTGGTGATATACATGGGTGTGTATTTGCAGTATCGCTATATACACTGGTAAGGTGGTGATATACATGTGTGTATTTGCAGTACCGCTATATACATTGGTAAGGTGGTGATATACATGTGTGTGTATTTGCAGTATCGATATATACATTGGTAAGGTGGTGATATACATGTGTGTGTATCTGCAGTATCGCTATATACACTGGTAAGGTGGTAATATACATGTGTGCGTATCTTAGGTATCGCTATATACATTGGTAAGGTGATGATATACATGTGTGTGTATCCGCTACATATATTGTAAAGGTGGTGATATACATGTGTGTGTATTTGCAGTATCGATATATACAATGGTAAGGTGGTGATATTCATGTGTGTATTTGCAGTACCGCTATATACATTGGTAAGGTGATGATATACATGTGTGTATTTGCAGTACCGCTATATACATTGGTAAGGTGGTGATATACATGTGTGTGTATTTGCAGTATCGATATATACAATGGTAAGGTGGTGATATTCATGTGTGTATTTGCAGTACCGCTATATACATTGGTAAGGTAGTAATATACATGTGTGCGTATTAGCGTTATCGCTATGTTCACTGGTAAGTTGGTAATATACATGTGTACGTATTTTCAGTATCCCTATATGCATTGGTAAGTTGGTGATATACATCTGTGTGTATTTGCAGTACCGCTATATACACAGGTAAGGTGGTGATATACATGTGTCTGTATTTGCAGTATCGCTATATACATTGGTATGGTGGTGATATACATGTGTGTGTATATATACACTGGTAAGGGGATAATATACATGTGTGCGTATTTTCATTATCGCTGTATACACTGATAAAGTGACGATATATATGTGTGTATTTGCAGTAACGCTATATTAACTGGTAAGGTGGTGATATATATGAGTGTGTATTTGCTATATCGCTATATACATTGGTAAGGTGGTGATATACATGTGTGTGTATTTGCAGTATCACTATATACATTGGTAAGGTGGTGATATACATGTGTGTGTGTATTTGCCGTATCGCTATATACATTGGTATGGTGGTGATATACATGTGTGTGTATTTGCAGTATCACTATATACATTGGTAAGGAGGTGATATACATGTGCCTATCTGCAGTATCGCTATATACACTGGTAAGGTGGTGATATACATGGGGGTGTATTTGCAGTACCGCTATATACACTGGTAAGGTGGTGATATACATGTGTGTATTTGCAGTACCGCTATATACATTGGTAAGGTAGTGATATACAAGTGTGTGTATTTGCAGTATCACTATATACATTGGTAATAAGGTGATATACATGTGCCTATCTGCAGTATCGCTATATACACTGGTAAGGTGGTGATATACATAGGTGTGTATTTGCAGTACCGCTATATACACTGGTAAGGTGATGATATACATGTGTGTATTTGCAGTACCGCTATATACATTGGTAAGGTGGTGATATACATGTGTGTGTATTTGCAGTATCGATATATACATTGGTAAGGTGGTGATATACATGTGTGTATTTGCAGTACCGCTATATACATTGGTAAGTTAGTAATATACATGTGTGCGTATTAGCGTTATCGCTATGTTCACTGGTAAGGTGGTAATATACATGTGTACGTATTTTCAGTATCCCTATATGCATTGGTAAGTTGGTGATATACATCTGTGTGTATTTGCAGTACCGCTATATACACAGGTAAGGTGGTGATATACATGTGTCTGTATTTGCAGTATCGCTATATACATTGGTATGGTGGTGATATACATGTGTGTGTATATATACACTGGTAAGGGGATAATATACATGTGTGCGTATTTTCATTATCGCTATATACACTGATAAAGTGACGATATATATATGTGTGTATTTGCAGTAACGCTATATTAACTGGTAAGGTGGTGATATATATGAGTGTGTATTTGCTGTATCGCTATATACATTGGTAAGGTGGTGATATACATGTGTGTGTATTTGCAGTATCACTATATACATTGGTAAGGTGGTGATATACATGTGTGTGTGTATTTGCCGTATCGCTATATACATTGGTATGGTGGTGATATACATGTGTGTGTATGTGCAGTACCGCTATATACATTGGTATGGTGGTGATATACATATGTGTGTTTTTGCAGTCCCGCTATATACATGTGTGAGGTGGTGATATACATGTGTCTGTATTTGCAGTATCGCAATATTCATTGGTATGGTGGTGAAATACATGAGTGTGTATTTGCATTACCGCTATATACATTGGTAAGGTGGTGATATACATGCGTATGTATTTGCGGTATCGTTATATACACTGGTAAGGTGGTAATATACGTGTGTGCGTATCTTAGGTATCGCTATATACATTGGTAAGGTGGTGATATACATGTGTGTGTATTACAGTATCGATATATACATTGGTAAGGTGGTGATATACATGTGTGTGTATCTGCAGTATCGCTATATACACTGGTAAGGTGGTAATATACATGTGTGCGTATCTTAGGTATCGCTATATACATTGGTAAGGTGATGATATACATGTGTGTGTATCTGCTACATATATTGGAAAGGTGGTGATTTACATGTGTGTGTATTTGAAGTATCGCTATATACACTGGTAAGGTGGTAATATACATGTGTGCTTATTTGCGGTATCGCTATGTACATTGGTAAGGTGGTGATATACATGTGTGCGTAAATTCAGTATCGCTATATGCATTGGTAAGATGGTGATATACATCTGTGTGTATTTGTACTACCGCTATATACACTGGTAAGGTGGTGATAAACATGTGTGTGTATTTGCAGTACCGCTATATACATTGGTATGGTGGTGATATACATGTGTGTGTATATATACACTGGTAAGGGGATAATATACATGTGTGCGTATTTTCATTATCGCTATATACACTGATAAAGTGACGATATATATATGTGTGTATTTGCAGTAACGCTATATTAACTGGTAAGGTGGTGATATATATGAGTGTGTATTTGCAGTACCGCTATATACATGTGTGAGGTGGTGATATACATGTGTCTGTATTTGCAGTATCGCTATATTCATTGGTATGGTGGTGATATACTTGTGTGTGTATTTGCAGTACCGTTTTATACACTGGTAAGGGGATAATATACATGTGTGCGTATTTTCATTATCGCTATATACACTGATAAAGTGACGATATATATGTGTGTATTTGCAGTAACGCTATATTAACTGGTAAGGTGGTGATATATATGAGTGTGTATTTGCTGTATCGCTATATACATAAGTAAGGTGGTGATATACACGTGTGTATATTTGCAGTATCACTATATACATTGGTAAGGTGGTGATATACATGTATGTGTGTATTTGCCGTATCGCTATATACATTGGTATGGTGGTGATATACATGTGTGTGTATTTGCAGTATCACTATATACATTGGTAAGGAGGTGATATACATGTGCCTATCTGCTGTATCGCTATATACACTGGAAAGGTGGTGATATACATGGGTGTGTATTTGCAGTATCGCTATATACATTGGTAAGGTGGTGATATACATGTGTGTATTTGCATTACCGCTATATACATTGGTAAGGTAGTGATATACATGTGTGTGTGTTTGCAGTATCACTATATACATTGGTAAGGAGGTGATATACATGTGCCTATCTGCAGTATCGCTATATACACTGGTAAGGTGGTGATATACATGGGTGTGTATTTGCAGTGTCGCTATATACACTGGTAAGGTGGTGATATACATGTGTGTATTTGCAGTACCGCTATATACATTGGTAAGGTGGTGATATACATGTGTGTGTATTTGCAGTATCGATATATACATTGGTAAGGTGGTGATATACATGTGTGTATTTGCAGTACCGCTATATACATTGGTAAGGTAGTAATATACATGTGTGCGTATTAGGGTTATCGCTATGTTCACTGGTAAGGTGGTAATATACATGTGTACGTATTTTCAGTATCCCTATATGCATTGGTAAGTTGGTGATATACATCTGTGTGTATTTGCAGTACCGCTATATACACAGGTAAGGTGGTGATATACATGTGTCTGTATTTGCAGTATCGCTATATACAGTGGTATGGTGGTGATATACATGTGTGTGTATATATACACTGGTAAGGGGATAATATACATGTGTGCGTATTTTCATTATCGCTATATACACTGATAAAGTGACGATATATATATGTGTGTATTTGCAGTAACGCTATATTAACTGGTAAGGTGGTGATATATATGAGTGTGTATTTGCTGTATCGCTATGTACATTGGTAAGGTGGTGATATACATGTGTTGTTCATTTGCAGTATCACTATATACATTGGTAAGGTGGTGATATACATGTGTGTGTGTATTTGCCGTATCGCTATATACATTGGTATGGTGGTGATATACATGTTTGTGTATTTGCAGTACCGCTATATACATTGGTATGGTGGTGATATACATATGTGTGTATTTGCAGTCCCGCTATATACATGTGTGAGGTGGTGATATACATGTGTCTGTATTTGCAGTATCGAAATATTCATTGGTATGGTGGTGATATACATGTGTGTGTATTTGCACTACCGCTATATACACTTGTAAGGGGATAATATACATGTGTGTGTATTTTCATTATCGCTATATACACTGATAAAGTGACGATATATATGTGTGTATTTGCAGTAACGCTATATTAACTGGTAAGGTGGTGATATATATCAGTGTGTATTTGCTGTATGGCTATATACGTTGGTAAGGTGGTGATATACATGTGTGTGTATTTGCAGTATCACTTTATACATTGGTAAGGTGGTGACATACAAGTGTGTGTGTATTTGCCGTATCGCTATATACATTGGTATGGTGGTGATATACATGTGTGTGTATTTGCAGTACCGCTATATACACTGGTAAGGTGGTGATATACATGTGTGTGTATTTGCAGTACCGCTATATACACTGGTAAGGTGGTAATATATATGTGTGTGTATTTGCAGTACCGTTATATTAACTGGTAAGGTGGTGATATACATGTGTGTGTATTTGCAGTGTCGCTACAGCCTATACACTGGTAAGGTGGTGATATACATGTGTGTGTATTTGCAGTACCGCTATATACATTGATAAGGTGGAGATATACATGTGTGTGTATTTGCAGTACCGCTATATACATTGATAAGGTGGAGATATACATGTCTGTGTATTTGCAGTATCGCTATATACATTGGTAAGGTGGTGATATACATGTGTGTGTATTTGAAGTACCGTTATATTAACTGGTAAGGTGGTGATATACATGTGTGTGTATTTGCAGTGTCGCTATATACATTGGTAAGGTGGTGATATACATGTGTTTGTATTTGCAGTATCGCTATATACATTGGTAAGGTGGTGATATACGTGGATTTGTATTTGCAGTACCGCTATATACATTGGTAAGGTGGTGATATACATGTGTGTGTATTTGCAGTGTCGCTATATACATTAGTAAGGTGGTGATATACATGTGTGTGTATTTGCAGTGTCGCTATATACAGTGGTAAGGTGGTGATATACGTGTGTGTGTATTTGCAGTACCGCTATATACATTGGTAAGGTGGTGATATACATGTGTGTGTATTTGCAGTACCGCTATATACATTGGTAAGGTGGTGATATACATGTGTGTGTATTTGCAGTACCGCTATATACATTGGTAAGGTGGTGATATACATGTGTGTGTATTTGCAGTACCGCTATATACATTAGTAAGGTGATGACATTCATGTGTTTGTATCCGCTACATACATTGGTGAGGTGGTGATATACATGTGCGTATCTGCAGTATCGATATATACATTGGTAAGGTGGTGATATACATGAGTGTGTATTTGCAGTATAGCTATATACATTGGTAAGGTGGTGATATACATGTGTGTGTATTTGCAGTACCGCTATATACATTGTTAAGGTGGTGATATACATGTGTGTGTATTTGCAGTACCGCTATATACATTGGTAAGGTGGTGATATACATGTATGTGTATTTGCAATACCGCTATATACATTGGTAAGGTGGTGATATACATGTGTGTGTATTTGCAGCACCGCTATATACATTAGTAAGGTGATGACATTCATGTGTTTGTATCCGCTACATACATTGGTAAGGTGGTGATATACATGAGTGTGTATTTGCAGTATCGCTATATACATTGGTAAGGTGATGATAAACATGTGTTTGTATCGCTATATACATTGGTAAGGTGGTGATATCCATGTGTGTGTATTTGCAGTACCGTTATTTACATTAGTAAGGTGATGACATTCATGTGTTTGTATCGCTATATACATTGGTAAGGTGGTGATATACATGTGTGTGTATTAGCAGTACCGCTATATACATTAGTAAAGTGATGACATTCATGTGTTTGTATCCGCTATATACATTGGTGAGGTGGTGATATACATGCGTGTGTATTTGCAGTATCGCTGTATACATTGTTAAGGTGGTGATATACATGTGTGTGTATTTGCAGTATCGCTATATACATTGGTAAGGTGGTGATATACATGTGCGTATCTGCAGTATCGATATATACATTGGTAAGGTGGTGATATACATGTGTGTGTATTTGCAGTATCGCTATATACATTGGTAAGGTGGTGATATACATGAGTGTGTATTTGCAGTATCGATATATACATTGGTAAGGTGGTGATAAACATGTGTGTATTTGCAGTACCGCTATAAACATTGGTAAGGTGGTGATATACATGTGTGTGCATTTGCAGTATCGCCATATACATTGGTAAGGTGATGATATACATGTGTGTATTTTCAGTATCGCTATATACACTGGTAAAGTGGTGATATACATGTGTGTGTATTTGCAGTATGGCTATATACATTGATAAACTGGTGATATACATATGTGTGTATTTGCAGTATGGCTATATACATTGGCAAGGTGGTGAGATACATGTGTGTGTATTTGCAGTATCGCTATATACACTGGTAAAGTGGTGATATACATGTGTGTGTATTTGCAGTATGGCTATATACATTGGTAAGGCGGTGATATGCATGTATCTGTATTTGCAGTATCGCTATATACACTGGTAAGTTGATAATATTTTAGGTGCGTATCTACAGTATCGCTATATATATTAGTAAGTTGGTGATACACGTGCGCGCATTTGCAGTATCACTATATACATTGGTAAATGTGCGTATTTGCAGTATACCTTTGTACTGCCGTTCCGTTGCACTACCGACTGGGCCGGACAGTGTAACACCCCGTGTTAGATATCTATGAACCATGACATACTCTTCCTACAAATGAGAGTTCGTCCCCGAATTTGAAATGGATATGAATGGATGCTTAGATATTTATGAACCATGGTATACTCTTCCTACAAATGGGAGTTCGTCCCCGAATTTGAAATGGATAGGAATGGATGGGTGGATGGATGGATGGATGGATGGGACGGGACGGGACGGGACGGGACGTGACGGACGGACGGACGGACGGATGGGTTGGTTCCTAGGGTGAATAAAACTTGTTTGAGAAAATGTCTACATCCCCTTTAATATTTGCCATTTCCTGTAGGAAAACGTTGCGTGATGTCTAGAGCCGTATTTTGAATAAAACTTGTTTGAGAACATCTCTACATCCCCTTTAAATATTTAAACTTGTGAGATGACTGTGGCAAATAATACAAATGAAACAGTTTCTGCTATATAGGGCATAGGTTATTTAATAGAAGTAGTAACATATGTATACAGAGCAAAATAAATTTAGCACACAATGCCTGTCATTTCTATAGATGAGATACAAAGCCGTGCATCAAAACTTGTTTTTGTTAAATAGGACGACATTTGTTGATAGTCTAATAGTATAACACCTTAATGGTTTGAAAGATTGATTCCGTAACAAAATATTTGAATTGGACATATTGTTTCTTTATGTCAGGAACATTTTAATTATTACTATTGTTAGCATCAATGGCCTATAATAATTTGTATAAATAGCATAAACCGCTGTATGGACGACGACGACGACGACGACTACGACTACGACGACCACTGCCACTACCACTACTACTACCACTGCCACTACCACTACTATTACGCTCACGTTGATCTGGTTTACACTTTTCGCCTTTAACATGGCAGGTTAACGTTTCATTCAGAGGATTTTCATCGCCAGAGTTTAAACATTCACAATTTCACTTCTGAGAAATCATTTAAATAGAAAGTTTAAACAAATAACTGTCAAAAAAGTTATTTTGTTGTAAGTATCACCTTTATACTATTTAAGACTGTAGTAGAAATTTTTTCATGGGTAAATACTTTTTGGTAAAGAGGACACACTATTCATTTCAAACCTCAGGCGCCCCCTGTGCGAAATTCGCGTCAAATAGTTGGTTACCATTTAAATTAAATAGAAAAAACAGGCGTCAACTAGACGGAAACAAGACGGAAAGTAGCAGGAATTTGAGGCGTAATATGCAAATGAGTTACGTCTGGAATAATTGACGGGCGTCATTTAGGCAGACGTAAAACACAAAAATGACGGGCGTCGCTTAGTAAAATGACGGCCGTAAACTAGACGGAAATTAACAGGAATTTCACGCGTAATATGCAAATGAGTTACTTTCGACCATTTATCGAAAGAAAACATCATGAACTTTGTGTACTACCAACAATTTATTAATAATTGAATAAAGCCACATCAATTAAGTCACTAAATCATATAAAACAATACACGTTTCATGTTTATATCCATTCTAATATGAGCTTATACATAGTAATGAATTATTATTAGTACAGTTTAGGTCTGTATGTATAAGAACAATGTGTAATTTATTCTTACCTCAGACAGTGCATTGTTGTAAAATTATTCCTTTGTGTTAGGTTTCACTTATAACTAACCTTTTAATTAAATACGTTTTATTACATTGTCCAGATATATATACACATACAATCCACACACAGTTTGGGTGGGTAACACAGTATTAATAAGTTAAAATGAACATTGTTTGAGCCAGTATGTCTCCCCACAAAATTTCAAACTGAGTTTTCTCCCAGAATGCAATTTAAAATCCATTTCCTCAAATAATCAGTTATAAAATACGCCTGTGTAAAATGTAAAAGTCCAAAATGACGCCCGCCATCTAAGTTACGTCTCTTGCCAGGCGTCATTTTCACATGTTTACGCCTCTATCAGGAGACGTCAAAGTCATATTATTCCGTCTCCTGCTCGCTGACGCTTGGAAAAAGAGCATTACGCCTAAAAACCAGTTGGAATCCGTCTACTTTACGCCTGGTTTCCGTCTGTTTTTTTCGTACAGGCCATTACGTTAAGTGGTAATATGGAATAATAAATATACAAAAGAAGAAAACCGGAATCGTTTTCGGACTTTCTCTCTATGTCTATATATTCATTAGTCTATCATTAGTTTCAGTCTGTAAAGAGCGTGTTTTACAAGGAGCGTTTATTTTTGCATTTGACGTATTTTAACATATGACGTCTAAAAACAACGGTATGACATTTCATTTAGACATTTTCTTTTACTGAAAAAAATCAATTTGAAAACAGTTAAGATATAATATTAGCTCATCAATGAAAATATAAACGTATGTGCATTTTTTTTGTGAAGAATCAACACATGTGTCAGCTATTTCGTTCGCTAATTACTACGTCGTGCGTTAAACGTGTGGTCGCTGAAATGCTATATTTTCTGAAGTGTGACATCGCATTAAGACTTCACAATTTGAATGGCATAACGTAAGTTTGACACTGAAATTGTTAATAATTATGTATCTAACAGCATTGTTTTAGTGATATATAACATAATAAGTATGTAATAAATCTTCGACGGAGAAATTAATGTTCTAATTAGGCATCATCACTTAAAATGCAATTCTGCCGAAAATCTTTGCGCATACCTGTCGCCAGATTTTTTCGCTGCCTCATATTAATAGGGGGGCCTGCATAAAAAAAGGTGTTCCGTCATTTAACGTAATAACGACGTTTGCCGCCACGAACATTGCACATTTAAATCCAACCACGGAACACTGCTTTTTTGCTAATATTCTCATAAAGAATATGAACATTTGTTACACCTGCCACGTCATTTATGACGTTTTCATCAATTTTAAGCTGAATAAATATAAATCGATTATTATTTGATGTTTTTTTTAAAAAAAATGGCATCGATACATTAGATAGTCCAAGAAATTTATAACTAATATACACAGTAGAGGATATTTGTTTGTTTTGAGTGAATATAGGATTTATTTTCATCGAGAAGTGAGAAAACCTATATTTTCACGAGTGCTTTAGCACGAGTGAAAATATTTGAGTTTTCTCACTTCGAGATGAATATAAATTCTATATTCACGACAAAAAAACAAATATTCTATTTCTTATATACTCACAACCTTGAAACTTATGCAGAAAAACATAATGCGCCAAAACAATGCCGTCAATAACGTCAACAACGTAAACAAAGTCAAAAGTTGCATGACGTCATTTTGAGTATTTTCACATGTGAAATATAAACAGTGAAAATATATAGAGATTATTTAACTGCTGGGATCGATTATAGGGAAATCCTTCACGAGATGGTAGGCGTGTGGTTCTTTTCACGAACGAGCGTATGCGAGTGAGTGAAAAAACGAAACACGTCTACCATCGAGTGAAGGATTTCCCTATAATGTAACACAGCTGTTAAATAATCCATTTATTATATTTTAAATCAGTTTATGCATGATTTTAACCTAAATTATTCGCCTTATTTAAGAAATAATAAATATACGTATTTTTTACATCATAACTCAGCGTCACAGTTAGATGTTTTTGTATTCGGAGTTAGTTAATAATATTTAACGATTATGAATATTCTTTCACTGAGAAATCGCAATCTTTCACCGATGAAAATGTAAATAAATAGAGAATAATAAATGGGCAGTTTCATATCACACCCTATATCAGGTCTGAGACACCATATCAGCCCGAGAGCTTTAGCTCGAGGGCTGATATGGGTCGAGGGCCTGATATAGGGTGTGATATGAAAATAAACATTTATTATTCTATTTATCATATACTTCAGCAATGACTTTGTTGAACTATCAACTTCAGCTAACTTACTAGGCTGTTTTCCAGTGAGAAAGCAATGTTATTAGTATATGTAATCCCATTCTGATGTGAAACTTGATTTAAAATAGATGCCATTGAATAATTATGCCTTATTTCTTTCTTTATTTTTCTTCTATCTATCATCTCTTTTATTTCATCTTCTTGGCATTACTATTGAAGTCAAAATGTTATGGTCAAAGATGACAGTTCAACGTACATATGTTCATGTAGATGTATAGCCAATAATCTGGCACGAAAACTGGATGGAATGCAGACGACAAACCATACGCGTGACAAATCGTTTAAAATCGTAACTAATCGGCAATTTCCGTATAACTCCGCTGAAAGCTTCATAAAGAACATTCGGTTATTTCAGTGATATGACATGTGTTCACCCTTTATTTCACGCGTGTGATAAAGCTTTATTGCCCGGCAACTAAATACTGATTGATATGACTAGCTAGGTCTATGTCGTATCGTATATTCAAAACAATGTATTTATAGGGAAGTATATTATAAAAGGTTTAATTGTAATAATAAAATCCACTATTTCACTGGAAAGCATATAATAAATAGTTTTATGCAGTTATGATGATGGTATAACTCGTAAAAGCATCTGATAATCAACGGATATGGTTATTTTAACCGGTTTCACCAACATCGCTTGCCATGTCAAAGTGACATAGCTATGATCAATAATAATGCTAAAAAGTCAAAGCCGATGATGAAAATAAAGCAAATATGATGGAAACAATTGTTATAGGTTATCTAAAATCGTTCTCATTTCAATGAACTTTGCCCTCGTTTTCCATTACGCTCCATGGGCGTCTCCGTTACCGAGTGGTTAACGACGTTGCGTTGTAAACCTTCGCCTCTCACCGCTGCAGGTTCGAATCCCACTGGGAGCTCGACTTGTGAGAAAGTGTCGATTCTTACGGATGGCGGGAGGTGTATAGTAGTGGTTCTACCCAGGAAAAGTGGGTGGTCTGCCTCCACCACAAAACATCGACCGTCATATATAACCTTACATGTGTTAAGATGACGTAAAACACCATACAACCCATTACTCTCTCACGGCAGCAGCTGTGAACCACGGCAGCAGCTGTGAACCCTACGACGGCCTTGGTACCACCGGTGGAAAGACCCGTGGCCTTGAATTAAAATGTATTGTTTTAAGACCGAACAAACAATTACACTTTAAACAGTATTCACAAAACAATTTGACTAAATCCTAGAAAAAAATCCTACCTATCTACACATCTGAAAAATATGAAGTCGAGTTTGGGCAAACTCAGATATTTTTAAGTGTAGTCTAAACATATTTATAATATACTATCTCTGTGCCTGTTACTATCAAGTTTATTACACACTGGCCATAACTTTAGCGGATACTCTAGTTATGCCCCCGCCATTAGAATAATGGTGGAAGGGCATATAGCGTTATCCCTAACAGTCCGTGCGTGCGACCGTCCGTCCGCCCGTTCGTACGTGCGTGCTGAAAGTGTTACCCGGACGCTAACTTGGGTAATTGTTATCCAGTCTTTCCAAACTTGGTCAAAATTGTATATGGACACGATGTCTAGCCAAGTTCGATAATCGGCCACATCGCCTTAGTAATTCCAGAGTTATACCCATTGTAAGTGTGAAAATTCAAGAAATGATTGTTGTCCGAAAGACAATATACTTATTAGTATGTGTAGCATATCTATGAACACATTTCTAGTTCATATTAGACGATGCATGGCGAGGCACATTAACTATGCCCCATCATCAAATTGAAACATACCGATGCTAAGAATATTTAATTGTGTGCCTTTTTAAAATAAAATGTATTGTCGTATGAATATAAATATATATATATAAATATGTATTTTTTAACAAACAAACACATGCGAGTAGACGTCTTCTTGAAGGTCTCTCACCTCAATTAATTTTCCCATAGGGTAACTACTGTACAGCCATTTCTAACATTTCAATTTTCCCATAATGTTACTGTACAACCATTTCTAACATTTCCATTTCCCATAATGTTACTGTACAACCATTTCTAACATTTCCATTTCCCATAATGTTACTGTACAACCATTTCTAACATTTCCATTTCCCATAGTGTTACTGTACAACCATTTCTAACATTTCAATTTCCCATAGTGTTACTGTACAACCATTTCTAACATTTCCATTTCCCATAATGTTACTGTACAACCATTTCTAACATTTCCATTTCCCATAATGTAACTGTACAACCATTTCTAACATTTCCATTTCCCATAGTGTTACTGTACAACCATTTCTAACATTTGAGCTTCAAAGAATACAATCACTGCAATCTCACAAACACACTGTCACATGCAGAGGGATAATATCACTCCCACCCCCGCACTCTCCCCCCCCCCCCCCCCCCACCCCATTCATATTTATTTTGTCATTTTGTCATGCTCATTCAAGGTCTTTATCATGACACCGCGTATACAAACGCGGAAACGTGGCTCCATCGTAAATGGAGTGTTTACTGTAAAATGTGCAGCAACTCTGCAGTACTGTAGGTAAGAAGGTTCTAGGCTCATTCTCCATATTGTATCTTGATGTAAATGGAGGATGAGCCTGACATGTTCATTCCTGTTAGGCGCCATATAACCTTTCATGTGTGGGTGCGCCTTAAACCCTAATTCAATTCAATTGAGCTTCAAAGCTGGGCAGCAGACATTGTTGTTGGTTTAATATCTTCAGTATAGCCAAGACCAGTAATTTAAAACAATACATATATAAGTTAGCCAGGTTGTGTTTTTCTCGCTCATGTTTATGTAACCCCTATGGAAACACTATCTAGCTGAATATGTGGCGCTTCGGTCAAACACTTCTGAAATGTGAATGAAACCTCATATCAACATGGGATTTTCTGTATAATTTGTCTTTTACACTGCAGATGTATGCTAAAGCAAAGAAAACACTATGTATCAAATTAAAAATTGTCTAAAATTGAGAAAAAAATATAGAATTATTTTCCGTTTTCCTTTTGTCCATGAGCATTCAGGAGAGATAATAGAGGTGTGAGACTTGAAGTTTTTATTAAGCATTAAAATTAGCGTCGCGATATATTAAAACCAGTAACATATTCACTTTAATTAAGCCTTCGATTTTTCATTTTTTCTACTTATTCTACCATAGGTTTAAATATAGTTCCATATAATCAACAGTTTGTAATATGAAGAAAAGAAAAAAATGTTATACTTTTCTTATAGTTAATGTTATAATTAATGTATATAGAAAAACTATGCCGCGAGTTTTACAAAATAAAGATTGCCATGTGTCACTCTACGGCTCAGAGGTCGAGGATGAAACGAGTGGAGTTTGGATGATGAATTGTTATTATTTTATTATATTAAATGGCACAATCCATTCATTAAAAAAAGTCATTAACCATTGTTATAATTATAGATATTATATCATATCTAATAATTCATTCATATTCATGACCGAGTGACATATATAATATAAGTTTTATGTTTAATAACTTTCAAGGAAAATGAATGGCATATACACTAGACGACATTTGTAAGTACACCTGTTATAAAATAAAATGTCAACATTGGTTTTCGAATTCCTAATGACATAAACTTGACAATGATATATGTTGCCAACTTTCTGCAGAAAAAAATCCCACGTAAATACAATTGCGAGTGGACTATTACATTTTATTTCATATCTTCTAAATGGAATCACAGACAATATTAATAATGTTATTAGGTCTGTGATGGAATGTACAATTTTGACAACAACAAATCGTATGAAAACTCAACAATATATTTTTAACAGATTCATCAAAAACAACTGAAAATAGACTATCACTTTGATAATCGGATCAGATTAGTCACCGCGTTCAACAACAGAGAAAGTCATGATGAAATATAATTGTTTTATCAGCATTTAAAATCAGGGTATTTATACGTGTCGTCTCGTTGTCGTCTCGTGTGTGGTTTTTATTTATCGGTGTAGAGGTGTATAGTCGCCACTTACATATATAGTCACCAATTACATATAACGCAGAGGTTTATAGTCACCAATTAATATAAGCCGAAGGTTTATAGTCACCAGTTACATATAACGCAGAGGTTTATAGCCACCAATCGCATATAACTCAGAGGTTTATAGTCACCAATTACATACAAGTTAGAGGTGTATAGTCACCAATTACATATAACTCAGAGGTGTATAGTCACCAATTACATAGAAGTCAGAGGTGTATAGTCACCGATTACATATAAGTCAGAGGTCAATAGTCGCCAATTATATATAACTCAGAGGTGTACATTGGACACTCACATATAACTCAGAGGTTTATAGTAACCAATTACATATAAGTCTGATGTTTATAGGCACCAATTACATATAACTCAGAGGTCTATAGTCACCACTTACATATACGTCAGAGGTGTATAGTCACCAATTACACGTAAGTCAGAGGTGTATATTTTATATTTCAGCAAGGGCATTCTAACTTCTATCAAGTTTAAAGACAGTGGATGCAATCCTTCATGAATTATGGAGCAGAATTTCTTTTTTTAATTTTAAAGTTTATGAAAAAGGGAACAAGCAAAGTTTTACGCAAGCGTAAAATAGCTACCGAGAGGAAATAGCATATATCTGGGTAGGGACTGGAAACGAAGTTTAACCGACCGTTTTTTTCCTTACCAGACACATTCTTCCCGAGTTTTACCATCAGTTGTTCCTACCAAACATTTTGAATCAAGGTGGGCGACCTCGCTTCTCTCTGTTCAAATACCTTGATTTGCCTTACATACTGATTACAATTCAACTTTGGAGCACGGCATGCTAGAAGTACACATCAGCACAGACATACAGGTGTTCACATGTAAGGGATGCGTGTGCGTTAGCGTGTGCATTACAACAGAGATAAACGTCTCACTGCTACCATGTGTAATTATAAGACTGAGTGAAAAGCTCAAAGAAACTGTTCATTGCTACCTTACCATTACATGAACACCATATAGGCAGCGAATAAACCCATCACCTAGTTTATAACACGGCGATATTTACGAGAATACCGCATTATAAATGGGTATTATTCCATAAAAAGAAATTATTCCATTAAAATACAGTTTTGCACTTATTCTATTCCAATACTTGCGGTTTCATTCAGCGCCTAGTGTATAACACGGCGATATTTACGAGAATACCGCATTATAAATGGGTATTTCCATAAAAAGGTATTATTCCATTAAAATACAGTTTTGCACTTATTCTATTCCAATACTTGCGGTTTCATTCAGTTTCACTTACGGTTTCATTATGCTCCGTAAAAAATCCCGGACGTGAAGATCCCGGATATATTGCCGCATTATACACTTTAGTAGACTTCTCTACGAAAATGTCATTTGAAGCAATAAAACGACAAGCTTTGAACATTGAAAAATATGTGTTTATACCATTCAAGTTTTTTAGACGGTTTCCCTAGGAATTGAAGTTGTAATGCATGCTTATTGTGGGCTATATGATTCACAGTCTGCTAACCATAGACATATGCTAAAGCCATATAAGAGTCAGCTGCCTTCGGCAGCTGAATAACTGCATTGGATAATTATTTAAAAGAAGGAACTGAATCCAGTTTCATGAACATATATATAGGTTAATAGTAACTGTCCTACAGGCCCTGTGGATAATGTAAGGATTACGGAATACAGGGGGAAAACCTAGCAATTTCTAAAAATAAGTTTCTTAGAATGTCCCCTATATGTTTCATTCTAAAAGCATGTATATCAAAAAAATGCAACCCACAAGGCATAACTGTGTTTAACCCAAAGGTTTATATTAAATAGTCCATGATGTATAGGTCATTTCTCAAATGTTTAGTAAGCTGCGGCCATCTTGAATGCAAGGCGTAATTATGCACCCCCCCCCCCCCACCCCCCTTCCCGAAGTGTGTGTGTGGGGGGGCATATTGCTTTGCACATGTCGGTCTGTCGGTCGGTCGGTCCATCCAGAAATCTTCTTGTCTTTGCGAGAACTCAAGAACAGCTGGCACTATAAACTCGAAACTTGCCAGGAATGTTTGTGTCATGGTGTAGTTGTGCACCTCCCCTTTTGGATTGATTCGCATAATAAATGTGGTTGCCAGGTAACAAAACATATAAAAAAAAATGTCGGTCGGTCGGTTCATTCCAAAATCTTGTCTTTACAAGAAATGTGTTGCCATGGTAATAAAAGTTGTAAAAAATCACTAAAAATCGCTTGTCTTCACGATAACTCAAGATCAGCTGGCACTACAAACCCAAAACTCGGCAGGAATGTTTGTCTCATGGTCTAGTTGTGCACCTCCCCTTTTGGGTAGATTCGCATAAGAAATGTGGTTGGCATGGTAAGAAAACTTGTAAAAATCACTAAAAATCGCTTGTCTTCGTGATAACTCAAGAACAGCTGGCACTACAACTGCCAAACTTGGCAAGAATGTTTGTCTCATGGTGTAGTTATACACCTTCCCTTTTATGTAGATTCGCATAAGAAATGTGGTTGCCATGGTAACAAAACTTGAAGAAAAAGAATCACTAAAAATTGCTTGTTATTTTTTAAACCTTGGCTTATGGGTTAAATTTTTTACATATTTTTATTTTATTTATTTTTTATTTTATTTTGTTTTTGATTTTAAATCTTTTTTCTTTTTTAAATGTTTGATGTTGTTTTTTTATTTATTTGTTGTTGTTTTTTTTGTTTTTAATTTTGTTTATTTATTTTTTATTATTTTTTTTTTTCATTTTTTTATTTTTTATTTTTACTTTTGCTGGATCAGTTTTACATATAGTTATAGGGAAGAAATTCAAAACTACAGGAGATAAAGGTTTCATTTTATTTAATATCAGCTTTTGGATCCTCTACCAAGTTTGTTCAAATGGTGAACCTGGGGTCAAATCTGGGCCCCGCCCCGGGAGTATCGTGTGGAACGCTAGAGGCCCTCCCTCTTCGGCCTATTGTATTTAATATACAAGTATGTTGCGATGTTTCTATATTTAAACCTAAATAACAATAATTTAAAATTATTTTTAAAATTACCTCCCTTTATTGAATGAATATTAAGATTAAATTTGATTCTAATTAAAAAAAAATGCATTTATGATTTATTTTCACGCTTTAAACTCAAAATTAAGCAACCCATGTGAAAGCCAAATGTAAAATACCTACATATATATAAGGATAACTGCCAATGATACACTATGTGTATGTGAAAACTCACTAAAATTGCTTGGCTTCCATAACTCTCCGCTATAGGCAGATAGTGAATCGTAGCGTGAAAGGGTCTGATTTTAATGAGATTAAGAGGTTTCTAAGAAGGCATTTGAAATTGTGTTTTGACAAGGTGTTGGCTCAGGCGAGCGAAAACATACAAACCGATAATTGAGGAAATTAAAAATGATTTATTTAAATCATGACATTGAAAATTAATTCAAACAATGTTTAGAAAATGGATATTATATTAAATGTTGTGTATGCAGAAGTATGTAGACGAAGTTTCGTACAATTACGTAGTTTGATCAGACTAAACTAATATTTAATAGTTAAATAAGAAGAAAAACGCTTAATTTATTAAGTTGTTTCCTCTTAATGATATGCAATGAACAATAACTTATAATTAATAGTTAATTAACCAGAAACATGCATAATTTATCATGGTTTTATTGTCTAAATGGTGTGCAATGAATAATATTATTGGAGTCAATTAGTACATTATGCAACTGCTATCTATAAAATAGTGTAACCCCTGTGCTTGGGGTGGATGAAAACTTACTAAATTGCATTGGGTAATAGGAATTAGCATTGAAAATGCGTCAGAATGAGCGAAAAGGCGACACAAAGAAGCTGTCATTACTTGATGACGAGTTGATTTGACGCATATTAAGGTTGGGTCTGATGACATTGACACTATTGAACTTTACAACAAATTAGAAAACAATGGTGTTTGCAATGATGTCTGGTCTACCTCCACTACCGCCCAGTAGGGAAATATGTGTAATAAAGTGTAACAAGAGCTGTCGGAGAACAGAGCAGCTCGTCTATTCGCTTTTTCAGAGAACAACACATTAAGCACAGGTCTGATATACAATCAGAGAAAGGGGAATCTCTCTTCATACAAGCAATAAATAAAGAAATAGCAGAGATATACCCAGGAGCACTATCAAAGAAATAAGAAATAAGGGTGAGAGGAGGCTTGAATGTTCTGGGGAGAGGGTAGAAGGTGTTGGGTCATGATTCCCAGACAAGTCAATTATGTTTTTCTTCAGGTAAGTTTTGATATTTAGATGTTATCGAGTGTTCGTTGATGTATATTAAAGCAATTATATGATAGTAAAACATAACTAGACATCACTCAAAACGACGAAAATGTCAATTTGTGTTTGTTCTAATTTCACAGCATGCCGCCACTGTAGGTAGCACGCCTGTATTTTCGTGCAATTTTTGCGAAAAATCTTTTTTAAATTACCATACTTGTGACTAGGATGTACCTCCGATATCTATGTCTATGTTTGGGAAAATCACAAGATAATTGCAAAGGTATAAATATAAAAAAGATCACTACACAAGTCAGTTGGCTAGCACGTGGCATTCCTCGATTTTTAAAAAAAGGTTTAAATACAAACATAATGGTGCACAATGCTAAACACATACCTTAATTTTTGCAATTTTAATCGCACGCCTGCATTACCGGAGATCTTCCGTTTTAACTCTCGGTATTGCTAAAGCAATGCTGGAGATGCGATGCCCGGCGTGTATTACACTGATCATTACTTAGAAACAGCTAAACAATGACATGTTATGAGATAAAGGGCTATTATGTAACACATCCAGTCATCAGCTGTATCATACTTACTAGCTACATCAAGGGTAGCAACCTATGTCACGCGCCAATATGGATCCATTTACATACACGGAAGCTCGATTCTGAAGCGGGTAAGTGGATTTTTATTAAGATTTACACAACATTTGGTAAATTGACAATGCCCACCGTACCACATGGATTAGAAGGCTTTTATTAAACCTTAAATACGCTGTAAACGCCCAACCGTTTGTTAGTTTACTTCGATACAATCGCATTTCCACCAAAATGTAAACTGTACCCGGCTTGGAAATGCGATTGTATTGAAGTAAACTGACAAACGGCTGGGATTTTACAGCGTATTTAAGGTTTAATACAAGCCTTCTAATCCAGCCTTCTAATCCATGTGGTACGGTGGGCATTCTCAATTCACCAAATGTTTTGTAAATCTTAATAAAAATCCGCTTACCAGCTTCCGAATCGAGCTTCTCTGAATGTAAACGGATCTGTTTTAGAGCGTGCGCGTGACGTAGGTCGTTACCCTTGTACATGCTAGACTTTTAATGAGAAATAAATTTTCATATATTTTACATGGTGTTATATAATTCTTCCAGATTGTACCGTTAGAAAAAACAACATATTCACTAGATTCATATATATATATATGTATAACTCAACAATAACACTTTTTTTTAAGATGGCCCGGGTATATGGAATTTAAGGATCGTCAAGCTCTAAACAGAGGAGTGGAATATAGGCTATATGGCGCCAAACAGGGATGAACATGCCACGAACGAACGAGGGTCTCGATTTTTTTATCCAGTATCATTTTGACTTTAAACCTGCTTGCATATAATTAAATAAAATGTTGAGTTGTAACTCCTGTAGGGAACGACAGTTGACAATTTGTACAATTCGTACGATTCTGCTTACACACTAACTGCAAAACAAGTCCAAAATACAATACACAATTTTGACAAATTATCATGTAATCCGTAATTCTGTTTTTGCAAAAACATATAAGTTCCAGTGGGCGTAACTAGAGCAGTGTTAATGTGAACACAAGAGACATGCGGAATGTCCACACACCCTGGTTTTGTTTTACTCGTAGATTCTCGTTTGTGTATTTTGGGAGTATTTCCCAACTTTTGACACTGACTTGTGGATGATTTTCCTAAGTTTTTTCACATTTTCATGGTAAATACGTTCCATTATAACCCCTCCCCCTCGTATGTATTTGTTGTTATTATAATAAGTGTAGCTCTGATCAGCACAACTGTTACACTTATAATAACAAGAAACGAAGAAATTCCACGAAAACCAGGTTACCCACAAGCTTCCTACACACCCTTGACCATGTTTCATTCCAATATCTCTTTCTTATCTCATAATGTGAAGTAATCGCCCGGAAACCGTATCCCTATTTATTTATTTTTTAGTATCAGTAACCTTGACTCAGTGACATCAATCGCGATCCCAAGGTACTGTTATATACCAGCTACCTACATACCAAGTTTCACTTAAATATGTCATTTCTTACTTTATCTCCCAGGAACTTTTTTTTCTGTTTAGTACCCTTGACATTGTTGCCAGTGACCTCATCTTCCTTCTATAGATAAGTACTAGTCCTTCTATAGACAAGTACTAGTCCTTCTATAGACAAGTACTAGTAAGCTTACACATCAAGTGTCTGTCCAATATCTAATAGAGTTTGATGCTATGCCCCGCTCGGAAACATATCAGTTTTTAGTAACGGTGTCATCGAGTTCCCCAGTGACATCAAAGGAAAATCCAAGATTCTTTTCCATATAAGCTACTTACACACCAAGTTTCCTTTTAATATCTAACTAGAAATTGTTATTGTCCATGGGACAAAAACGTATGGCTCCCCCACTCGCCCCAACAGGCATAACTGACGAATCTTAAGGTCCAACCGTTCTCTATTGATCTGAGATCGTTTTGATATTCAATATCTCTGTGACTGTATCTACTATCTGTATCAGTAAGGCCACATCAAAAAATATGTGTGGTTCAGGTAACCCGACCGACCCTAACACTTTTTATGCAAAAATTAAAAAAAAAAAAATCAAAAAAAAAATTAAAAAAGAAATTAAAAAAAAGATTAAACAAAAAAATAAATCAATAGGGGTCATCTACTTGTCATGACCAAGCATCCTTCCAAGTTTGAGGACCCAAGGTCCAACCATTCTCTAGTTATTGATCGGATATCGTTTTGATAGTCAATGTCACCGCGACCTTGACCTTTGACCTAGTGACCCCAAAATCAATAGGGGTCATCTACTGGTCATGACCAACCATTCTTCCAAGTTTGAGGACCCTAGGTCCAACCATACTCTAGTTATTGATGGGACATCGTCTTGATAGTCAATGTCACCGCAACCTTGACCTTTGACCTAGTGACCCCAAAATCAATAGGGGTCCTCTACTTGTCATGACCAACCATCCTTCCAAGTTTGAGGACCCTAGGTCCAACCAATCTCTAGTTATTGATCGGACATCGTTTGTGACACAGACCTACAGACAGACAGAAAGCACAAAATCAATGGCTCCCCGACCACACTTTGTGTGGGGGAGCCATAATTCTGATGTTAAGCGACATTGACCCAGTGATCTCAAATGCTTTGTGTTTACCGGTAACGCCATTTTCCAGCACATTTTAGGCTATTTATTATGGTCAATTTTTAGTGGGTGGGCAGACGACCCGTTTATTCCTGGGTAGATCCAGTACTATATACCTCCAGCCATCTCCATGAATCGACCTAAAGTGAACCCCAAGTTGCCTTTCCATACAAGCTACCTACACATCATGTTTTGTTCCACTATCTCATTCCTAACAAGTTATTGCTCCGAAACATTTTTCTATTTCTAGTAACAGCGGCCTTGGCATTGACCCCAGTGACCTCAAATGCAATCCGAAGCTTTTTTTCTATATGAGCTACATGCACATTAAGTTTCGTCCCAATATCTCTTTCATACTTGTAGTTATTGCATGAAAACCATGAGTTTGACGCCAGCCCGGCTGTCTGTCTGTCAAATCTATCTAGAAAGGTGTTCCACGAAACAGTTGTGTCACCTGACATGTGCTTAGTTTAGCAACAACAACCTAACTATAACGTTTGAAGTGGGTACAATCCTTCATGAATTATGGAGCAGACTTTTTTTAAAGTTTATGAAAAGTGACATACACTTGCATTGGATAATTGGATAGGAAGGACTGTATAAGGTTTCACGACCAATGTCAATATGTTGCCGAGTTATGAGCTAGGTAAGGTTGCAGGTTAAAGTTTTACGAAAAATGACATAACTCCAAAGAAATGAGTTAGAATTATTGGACATGTCAACGGCATTGAATAACCGGAATTGAATAACTGATAAAGAAGAACTGTATACAGTTGTATGACCAATGTCAATATTTTGCCAATTTATGAGCTAGGCAAGGTTGCAGGTTCAAGTTTTATCAAAAGGGGCATAACTCTGCCAAAATAAAAGTCAGAGTTATTGGACATGTGTTCTTGGGGTAAGATGAAAATGTGTTTAAGTTTCATGAACATAGGTCAAACACTTTTCAAGTTATGGCCATTTGTGAGCTTGGTTAGGTTGCAGGTAAGAGTTTTATGAAAAGGGGCACAACTCTGTTGAAATGAAAGTCAGAGCTATTGGTCATGGGTAACAGCATTCCTTGGGGTAAGATGAAGATGTGTGTGAAGTTTCATGAACATATGCTTTTTAAGTTATGGTCATTTGTGAGCTTGGTTAGGTTACAGGTTTAAGTTTAAGGGGGCATAACTCGGCAAATCAAGTCTGAGTTATTGGACATGTGTAAAGACATTTCTTGGGGTACGATGAAGATGTGTGTGAAGTTTCATGAACATAGGTCAAATACTTTGTTATGGTCAAGGTTAGGTAGCACGCTAAAAGTGTCGAGCGGACGACGATAGAGAAAGTGATAACTAGGTGTCTGCCATGCTATGCAGGCAACACAATAACTAATAATTTGCAAAAGCGAAAGGCACTTTATTTTTTTCAAAAACTTACTTCTTAGATTTCTGTTTTATCCTGACAGAGGATTTAAAAGGAGAAAAAAATAGTACACAAAATTAGAGTTCATTTATTAGTTTTATTCAAAATAAAATAAACCAAATTATTGATTTAGACATTTAAACAGTGGCAAACAAATTATCCCTGGCATGAAACCAAGTCGATGTATGTAAATCATATACAGATGTACCAGGTCTTTTTCCTTGCCTACAATGTATGCAATTAATACATCAACATGGTTTTATTCCTGCCAACAAAATGTGCCCATTTAGGAATGCTGCAGACAATCTACCTCACAAAAACTGTTGGGCATCCACACCATATTTAACTATAAAGCAACAGTTGTAAAAATATGATTTTTTATCAAAACTGCATGACTTGTGTCTGTAAGTGTTGCTTATGAAAGCAATGGTCGAACACAAGCCACTTTTTATAACCAGTTTTATACCCACTACAGAATGTTTTATTAACCTTAGATTCATATTACCATATAAACATAAAAAAATAATAATGACATAAGTTAATGTTTATGACTTGAAATGGTCAAGTTAAGAACTTGTAGACAATGTTATAACTCGACTCACTGCATTTGAACAACAAATATTTTATCAGCTATCACTTATTCTGACTAACGTTATTATACAAAATAAATAAACAATGTAATTTTTCTTCTAGTTCGAATAGCCTGAAATAGTTATCTGTTTTCAACTGGCGCATGTTAGACAAAATTTTCAGAAGATACTCCCTTGATGTATGAGTGCATGCCTGAGGCAGGCAGCAGCAGAGTTTAAAAGCAAAGACACCTCCGTAATTAACTACTAGATAACAGAAAAGGATCGAAGCTTTACAGTTGTGACCTCAACAAAATGTTTGCACCTGCAGAATTATAATTTGTAATGCATCAGCAAAAAATCAAAACAAAAAAAATATTTACAATAATATAATTCCTGTACATTTAATATACATGCAAATTATTCAATAAATTACTTTTGAACTACAACCAGTCTGGTTATGAGTACTCTTTACCATTTATTGTATGCATGTTAGGAAACTGAATTGAATTGGGTTTTAAGGCGCACCAACACATGGCGCCTAACAGTAAATAAACGTGCCAGGCTCATCCTCCATTTACATCAAGATAAGATATGGAGAATGGGCCTAGAACCTTCTTACCTTCAGAACTGCAGATTTGCTGCAACTTCTATAGTAGACACTCCATTTACGATGGAGCCACGTTTCCACTTTTACGCGTTGTCAAGATAAAGACCTTGAATGAGCAGGATTCAAAATGACAAAATGAATATGAATGAGGGTGTGTGTGTGTGAGGCGGGGGTGGGGTCCTACCCTTCTGCATGTGACTGTGTGTTTGTGAGATTGCAGTGGTTGTATTCTACCCCGGCAACCACACGGGGGTCATGTTAGGAAAACTAACATTTATTGTATACATGGTAGGACATGGTAGGAGAACTAACACTTATTGTACACATGTTAGGAGAATTAACCTTTAGTGTACATATGTCAGACGCGCATCCAGGCATACGCACGTACGCCAATACATACAATTCGTCAGCAAAAGTGAAAAAATAAAAGTTCCAAATATGCAATAAAAACTGAAGGCTGAGTGGGGTATGGGCTAGTGTCAAACAAAATGCCATATTTACGCTGAAATATAGCTTGAGAACGCATCATTTGCCTCCTAATTAAAAAACAAAACAAATTCCCACACCTCGCAGCGTCGCTGCGTTCGCAGCTACGCTTCTCATATCTGGCGTACATTTCAAAATGCTCCAGGTACGCCCCCGCATGTTAGGAGAACTAATTGAATTGGGGTTTTAAGGCGCACCAACAAGGTTATATGGTGCCTAAAAGCATGTTAATATTAATATGTATTGTGTGTGTTGGGAAAAATAACATTTGTTGTATACATGTTAGGAGAACTAACATTTATTTATGTGTGTTGGGAGAACAATTGAATCGAATTGAATTGGGGTTTTAAGGTGCAAATATTTGTTGTATACACGTTAGGAGAACTAACATTTATTGTATAAATACTAGAATAACTAACATGTTAGAAGAACTAACATTTATTGTACACATGTTAGGAGAACAAACATTTATTGTATACATGTTAGGAGAACTAACATTTATTTTACAAAGTGTTAGGAGAACTAACATGTATTGCGACAGTCTTAGGAGAAATAAAACCTGTTGTATTGGCTAAGCCATTTGATACTTACAACAAGTCTAAAGCTAAACACATGGGAAGATATGGACGGAAACAATGAAGCAATTTATAATACAGAAGAGCTTTCTAACTTTTTTTTTTACAAGTTCAGATATTAAGACAGATGCTGCTCATTTTGCCAACAGAAAATACATGAACATCTGCATGTTTATTAAATACCCTACATTGTCAGACCTGAGCAAGGAAGAACCATATGGCTGGAGAAATAACCACCCAACATGGCACACTAATCTTCATGATGATTAGAAGCTTTCTTATTTAAACCATGTGAATCATGCATTACCAGAAGCTTTCTGTTGGCAACTGAGCAACTCTCTTATACACACTGTGGCAAGTATATGCAGGGTTGTCTACCCTGCAAGTTGAAAACATCCCTCAGAAGTCGTATGCGTACAGCATAGTATAGATTAGTAATAATTCCAGAAAAATTTAGTAGTTTTTCTCTTTTTGGCCAAAGGTTCGCTTGATGTCGGCGGTTAAATTATTTTTTTATTCGTGTCGTTTTATGACATCAAATTACCTTACATAAAATAAACAACATGATAAACGTATAAACTTAATTGTTATACTTAAAAAGAATGAGCCCTTACTTGATAAAAATTTGTTGAGCATAACTTTCTCACATCAGGCAGAGTTCAAATATGTGTACCAGTATAAAAAGTTTAAAAGTACTTTCCATGTGAATTTTGATTTCAAAACTAAATATATTTACCAAGTATTATCATCATTAATGTTTGTACAGTTTAGAAGTGAAGATGTATATACAAATTTATTATAAATTGTAATAAAAAAAAAGTAAAAAAAAAATGCAGAAAAAGTCTTTCTTCACAAGTCAAGAACAGTTTTATTTGCAGTCTTTCTCGAAACCAACATTATAAAAGCAAAAACAGTATTTTAAGCCCCTAAAAAAAGGTTTACCCAAAAAACTGAATTGAATTGGGTTTTAACGCGCACCAACACATGAAAGGTTATATGGCGCCTAACAGGCATGAACATGACAGGCTCATCCTCCATGTACATCGAGATAAAACATGGAAAATGGGCCTAGAACCTTCTCACCCTGAAAAACGATTCATGCAAAAACTATAAATGGATTTCAAATGGGAGGTATAGCAGATAGTTCACTGTTAAGCAGGCATATGGATGGATAACATAAAGCCCATGTTCAGGGTTCAACACAACACTGTTGTAATTACATATAAATAAAGAAGATATTACAACTGTGATGCGCTCAACCCTTGATGAACATGTTTGAAATTTTGCAAAACCATACTACCAATGATTTTGATACCTGTCATAATCTTGACAACGTTCTTGAAAATATTAAGAAACACAGAAATACAAAGAGTACAAAAATACAAACAGCGAGTGTAATATTGACACCACTTCACAAAGATTACACGGCCTAATTCTACATTACCCAACAATAAAATGACAGTGCTTAAACAAACAGGGTGATGATCTTATGACAATTCTGATCTTGAAATGATGAACGAATATTTACATCCGTGTGTTATAGCTAGGCTACATAGGCAGGTTGTTCACATGTGAAATTCACGTAAAATTAGGTATCTTTTATTGTATTGTCCAAAATAAAAATCAAGTGATGTTAACATGATATGTACTAATTTTACTGCATACCAAACAGAAAAGGTTATATGGTGCCAAACAGGCTCACCCTCCATTTACATGGAGATAAAATATGGAGAATGGGTTTATAACTGACAGAACTGCAGAGTTGCTTCAAATTCAATAGTAGACACTTCATTTATGATGGAGCCATGTTCCCATGTTAACACACACAGGGTCATGATGAAAAACTTCAATGAGTGGGACAAACTTAACATGAAGGTGGAGGGGCCCTACCCCTCTGCCTCTAGAAGGTTTTGTAGTGGTTTATTCTTTACCCTGTAACCACGGGGCAAGTTTACGTCAAATTTAATACCGAAAAGTCATCAAACATTATATCTCTGTAAATCTGTAAAATAACAACAACATAAGTTATGTCACATTAATTTTACACGTGGACAAACTGCCTGTGAGTTGAGACATAATTTGTTTATGAACATTTTTGGTCAAGATTCGTAACTTTTATATTTAATACATATAAGGTCTGGATTGTACATAGACTTCAATGTAAAATGTAAGTATATTGTATGTAGCTCTTGTTTCAAGTGAAATTACAAAGATAAGTGTTTTCAATATTAAACATAATACGGATATATCACATTATTTATTAATGGTATATTGTACTGTGCAACATAAATTCACATAAATTATTTGTTTGTTCGGTTTTTAATTTCCTTTTCAGGCACATATTTGGCTATGTATGACAGTCGATTTTTTTGTGGTTGAGGCATACCTCCCACTTATTCCTAGGTAGAACCATTACTGTATATCTCCCGCCATCCGAAGATTCAAGTCAAACTACCAGAGGGATTCGAACCCGCAGTGGTGAGAAGCATAGCATTGTTACCCTCTCTACCACGGATGCGCTGTTCACAGAAACGCGACACAATATAAACGAGACACAATGGTTAACAGCCATCCAAATGAAGGTCAATTCATAGTTACATGTATTGAATTTGGTATTAAATACTAATGCCACATTTAATATCACAAGTTTGCATTCTAATACAGTTATACCACCACATCAGTCACAACAATGACTGCAACTTTAAAATAAACGCAATACCATTTTCAAAAGCAAGATCAATCTATTACCATAATATTTTTCGGGAGCGCTTGTTTCAGCCAAAATGTCTCAAGTTTTTGCTTTCCTGCAAAAGGTATTTCCAGCAACAAGGAATTTAAATGAAAAAATCCCCACCAAAACGTATTTTGGTTGTAAAATATTTATTTCTCAACCGATTTTGAAAAGTAAGGTAATTTACCTCTAAAATTTCCAGTTCTAATGATATATAATTTATGTTCATTTTAATAAAATTGCTCATGTCAATGCTGTAAAACCTTCGGCTGAAACAAGTGCCGCGACCATAGTTTGATTAGTAATGCTCTAACCTTATGGATATTACAGAGTGAGAATTAGATCTGATAATGGTCGAACTGCGAATATTTTAAATGTACACGCGAAGCAGTGACTCCTTTCTACATGTATAGTTTGTGTGTATATAATACACAGTGTACAACATAACAAACACTATATGAGCTGTGTTTGCATTATCAATATATAAACAAGGAAGAAATGCCGCATTACGTGGTCTGAGCATCAAACTTTCATACCACATCCAACCCCTTCTCCAAGAAGCGAAAACGGGATTAGCTGGGGTATGGAATAATGCCTTTATTTCGGCTTAAAAGTTTGCTGCAAATGCATATTGTAATATAAATCAATTACAAGGTAGTTTTAAACAGGTTAGCACACTTTTTTCAGTTTATTATCCATTATAAAATCCTGTATAAATAAGGTTTCACATCGCTTAATGGAATTAGGGCGGGACCACGTAATGGAATGCAGATGATTATAAAGAGATCAGAAGGTAACCAGTCATGTGAGCCACTACAAAGCAAGACTTTGCCAATCAGTTAAATACAGGCGTTCCAGAGAGCTTGTATAAACATGAAAATTGCACCAGAGCTTATGCACCAGATTATGCAGATAACTGTCGTTTGTTCAGTAAACGTCTATTTCCACTCAGATCGACCCACAATGTTAACCCAAAACAAATAAGTTTTATATTCAAGAAAACACGATCCGACTTGATTCAAAATTAATAAAAGAGGGAAGAAAGTACTGAATTTTTTATCAGCCTGTTACAGGAAACGAAGTATTATTTTTTATCTGACTTGATCAATCTTGAGTTTTTTAAAGAACATTCTTAAAGCATACAGGCACTACAGAATGATATTTCGGAAAATAAGCCACACAATTTTAATATAAATAGATAATATCCGAAAATTTGTCTGAATGGGTTGTTCCATATACTAGGTTCAGTGTAAGTCAACCTGCACATGAAAAAGAAACGTTACAAACTCATCTCATTTTCAGCGTTGCCCGTGACGAACATTATTAAAGGTTGTTAGTACCTACATCATGTGACCAGGCAAACCCAAGAGCGGCATATTCCGGAATGAGCCTATTGGTCACTTGTTTTAGATATCAGCAACATTATAATGTGACAAGCTAGCGAGAAACGTCAGATTAGTAAGTGATGCTTTAATAATGTCACTTGCTAAAGGAATGCGTGACTTCACACTGCAAATGCCTCTATTTTTTTCTTAACTATTTCAACCACTTTTTTAGCTTATTTTTTCTCACATCAGCATGCTGTGCGATGCATTATGTTCACCTCGTCCATTTCAGTTACCACCCAGTTTCGACAATCCATAGATAGGCAGACATATGCCTACACTGACCTCCCATGTCTACACTGGTTAAATATACTTGACAATCTTGTTTTCCCTCACAGGGCTCACAATATGATATTAAGACAGGAAGGAGAGTTAGAACATAATTTCTTTGTTTTTTGTCGCATCTCTCACATATGATGTGAATCTCTTGAGAAACTTTGGGTATTCCCTCTTATAGACCGCCCGCAGGACAGACGCTGGTGCCCAGCCACCGGGATTAACTGAAAAGATAGGAATGTAAAAGATCACATTTCGCGAATTCAGAACTATTGAAACTGTATATATTTACATTTCTACTGCACATGCCTGCAATAAAGTGTTTTTTCAGTGAAAAACATTTACTTTTGGGGCACAGTTAAAACAAACAAGGTTTAGTTAATTCGTCTGATGTTTTGTTTAAATGGCGTAACGTCATCTAGATGTTCTTGTGCTGTCGTAAGTTGTTATAACAAGAGGGCCAAATTCGACAATCCATAGATAGGCAGACACATGCCTACACTGACCTCCCATGAAATCCATCAAGCAGTTTCAGAGAAGATTTTTAAAGTTTTACATATAGAAATGTAGCTCCCTAGCGGCCACGTTTTTTGACGAATCAACCTGGCTTGAACAATCTTAATAGAGGTATCTCCAAACATCATTTCTGTGAAATTAATTTGAAATCCATCAAGTGCTTTCCAACGAGAAGATTTTTAAGATTTCCATATAGAAATAAAGCAAAAATAAGCCCCGCCCTCTGGCGGCCATGTTTTTTGATGAATCAACCCGGCTTAAACAATCTTGGTAGAGGTCAACCCAAACATCATTTCTGTGAAATTATTTTGAAATCCATCAAGCGGTTTCAGACAAGGTTTTTAAAAAAAATCCATATAGTTACATAGGGAAACTGCCTCGCCCCATGGCGGCCATGTTTTTTGACGAATCAATGATCTTGGTAGAGGGTCACCCAAGCATCATTTTTGTGAAATTATTCTGAAATCGAGCCAGTAGTTTTAGAGAAGAAATTTAGTAAAGTTTTCCAGCTTTTTTTCTTTCGGTTGCCATGGCTGAGTTCTGCCTGGATTTCCATAATTTGAACAATCTTGACAGAAGACCACCCAAGGATCATTCCTGTAGTTTCATCAAAACTGGCCAAGCAGTTTCAGAGGATAAGTCGTCTGAAGCAATTGTGGATGGACGCACAGACGCATGGACGACAGACAAAGGGCGATTACAATAGCTCACACTTGAGCACAAAGTGAGCTAAAAATGTCCCTGTTCCAACAGTGTGTATTACAGCTTTAAAACACTATTTTTAACACCAGAACGTATTTACATTATTAAAGTCTGAAAAACAGATAGAACAAGAAATGTCACTGTAAGTGACAAATGCCCCCGAAGTGACCTTTGACCCCTAAGTATGACCTTCAGCTTGGAGCCACCGACCTGGATTTTGTGCGTGACACGTCGTCTGGTTGTGGTGAGCATTTGTGCAAAGTTATTTGAAAATCTGTCCAGGAATGCCAGAGTTATTGACTGGACACGATTTGTCCTTTGATCTCTAAGTGTGACCTTGACCTTGGAGCCACGGACCTGGATTTTGTGTGCGACACGTCGTCTTGTTGTGGAGAGCAAGTGTGCCAAGTCATTTGAAAATCTGTCCATGAATGTCAGAGTTATTGACCGGACACAAAAGCACTTCATTGTGACATTTGACCTCTAAGTGTGACCTTAACCTTGGGGCTACAGACCTGAATTTTGTGCGAGACACATCATTTTGTTGTGGTGAGCACTTGTGCCAAGTTATTTGAAAATCCGTCCAGGAATGCCAGAGTTATTGACCGGATTTGACCTTTGACCACTAAGTGTGACCTTGACCTTAGAGACACGGACCTGGATTTTGTGTGCGACACGTTGTCTTGTAGTGAGCACGTGTGCCAAGTTATTTGAAAATCTGTCCATGAATGTCAGATTTATTGACCGGACACTAAAGCACTTCATTTTGACATTTGACCTCTAAGTGTGTCCTTGACCTTGGAGCAACGGACCTGGATTTTGTGCGCGACACGTCGTCTTGTGGCGAGCAATTGTGCCAAGTTACTTGAAAATCCGTCCATTATTGTCAGAGTTATCAACCGGACACGATTCTACGGACGAACGAGCGGATGGACGGACAGTGCAACTATTATATGCCACCCTTCAGGGGCATGTAAATATAAAGATTGAATTGGATATTTCGATCTCTCTATGGGGTATGAAAAACATTAGCCAGTTAAAAGTTAAATCCCTAAATAAATAAATAACAAGGTACATCAGTTTTGTACAGAGCGCTCGATTTGATAAATATCCAACTCAGAATATACAATGTTTCTACCAACAGGCAAGATAAACAGGTTGGAATGCAATTCTTATTCTGTTACCCAAGAATTTCTGTAATACACAGTCCGGTTGTTGAATTATTTTGACAGAGAATGAAAAGATGTTTTAGGCACAGAATTTTAAGAAATTAAACTTCCCATTTCTGGCTATAGCCTGTAGAATGTATAAATGATTGGATACCTTCAGCAGTGTAGGTTATTTTACATTTGATGTTGTCTCGTGTGATCTTGCCATCGACTGGAGGTTCAATTATCGTCTGACAAACCATCGCCACATTCATTATGACTCGAACATATTTGTTGGTCTGAAAAACAAAAAGCAAACATTTCCTTCAACATCAGAAGTATTTAATGACCAGTTTTGCCAATTTTTAATTGATTATTACAATGTTTGACATTTTTTGGATTTAACGGTGCAAATAGGGGATTCCAACCTGAGGTTTAACAGTGCAAATAGGGGATTTTAACCCGAGGTTTGTTGTAAAGATATGGTTTATTATTCTTATGAACATCCACAACGGGGCTTTATTTCCTTCTATAACAGGGGCCGAAATTCGGCGACTTCAAAATTGGTCATTTTTTCACAACTGTAGCCGATTTTTTTCACAATTGTATTTTTTTTTTTTTTTGCTAACCACATTTCTCCATCTAACTTTCTCAATATCAATATCTCACTCAATAATGTTTTGTTTTGGATACATTTACATGAGAAAGTTTATCTAAAATGTAACATATTATGTTGAATAATTGTACATTTGTTTCATAGTGTCCTCCTTCCACAAAAAAGATGTATGCATATTATTGAGCAATACTGCTTTTAACAATTAATCTTTCAATACTTTTTTCACAAATCAGACAGTTATCACACTTTTTTTCCACAAAATGACCAGGCTAGGGAGTCTTCACAATTCTTAGAAAAAAAGCCTTGCACGACACAACACAATACCAAACAAAATATAGCCTCCCCACCCCCAAAAGACTGCAGCAAATCTTACAGGAATAGCTGAATGGTCCGTGGAATAATTGACGACAATCCACAGGTCTGGTTCTTCATCTGTTTCCCCTTGCACGTGCCGAATGTGTGTCCAGAATAACGCGTCCCTCTGCGACGCTGGCCACACGCGCTTAATGACATTGTGACAGACGAACGAATCTTCGGACAGCCATTCTACCACGTTACTGCTGTCTATGGTACCTACATGGACATACAGCAAAATCACGTGTCAATCACTAAGAGTGAGGGGTCTATTTGAAGAAGCTATTTGAGCCTATTGAATTTGCAGGGGAGAGAATTTGTATAGGTAACTGTAAATCACTGTTAGACATACAATTTCATGGGAACATTACGAGGGTTCAGCAAAAATACTCTAACTACATATGAATAAAAAAGGAGATACAATAGTTTTGCACTAAGCCCTTGAATATTTGTACAGATAACTGTAAATCACTGTTAGATATACAATTTCATGAGAAAAAAATTGTGTTATTTAATTTTATATAATATGATCATAAGCGCAATAAAGCGTTTGTATGAAGTGAACATAATAAAACATAAAAGCAGGTTTTTCATTAATTGTGTTTCGGTTTTATTTTTGTTTTAAAAACAATAAAGAATTATCAAAAGAGATTTCTATTTAGCAAAACTAAATTCTTGACTTGTTTTTGTCTTCATAAAAGTACTGTATAGCTATACCCTAAGATAATATTCAATATAAAAACGCTATACAAAGAAAAAGCTATAATCTGGCCTCAACTTATATGCCTCACCTAATCAAGTCGTGTAGCATGTTAGCAGTAAATAAGCAAGCTTTCCGTGCGTTTACAATGGGTTCATTCAGGGTTCTCCCATCGGAACCATGTTGGTTGCAAATGGCCACCGATGGTAACATTTGGTACCAACGAGGCCACCGATACTACCTCAGGTGTAGAGTCGCAGGAAGATTGGTTACCAACATTCTACCTATTGGCAAACCAAATTTCTACCAATTGGCAAACGACGGTGACCGATGGTAGCCGATGGTTACTGAGAGTGCGTTCGGTAACCGATGAGCGAACCCTGAACGCACCCATTGTCCAGGTAGCGATGGGAAATAGGTCCTTAAAGGGAAACACGGCAATCTTGAAATCTTGATATTTTTTTTTAATCTCGTGGCTCGCCTTATTCTTACTTTTTCGCAAATCATTGTTACTAATTATCAAATCAAATTGTTGATAACATTACACTAACTATATATATTATTTAAAGCTAAGACAGAATAAAGAAGAACAGTGGAAACTTCATATTTGCAAGCAGGTTTAAAGGTCACACAGCAATTTTTATTTTTTAAAAACTCACGGCGTCCCGCTAGTTTTTCTGCATGACTTGCATTTGTTCAATCATTAATATTAATTATAAGAATAGTACTAAGCAATTTGTTTTAGCATATTATTAATTTTTGATAGTATTGCACAAATAATATATTAAAACTTATAGTATAATAAGACGAAATAGTGAATACTTAAAATCTGATTTATTTAAATGTCACCAGGGTAAAAGTAACAAGAGGTCAATGACCTTGAAGCTCTACTGATTGATTTTGATTTCAGGAAGCAGTCGCTACAGACTTGTTTTTTGAAAATCTATTTTTAACCGTGGCGGCCATCTTGAATTTCCGGCCGACCTGAAATTTTGCTAGGATCAATTAGACATTAAAAGCAACATTCCTGTGAAGTTTCATGGAAATCCGTCAAGTAGTTTTAGAGGAGTAGTCGCTACAAGTTTTCATTATATAACTCTATGTAAACAAAGATGGCCGCTGGCAGCCATGTTTAACGTCAAATCAAAACGATTTTCGACAAGGACCAACATCATGTCATACTGATCATTTTAGAAAAAGTCCCATATCAATATTTCTTATAGTTTTGAAGAAGTAGTCGCTACAAACTTATTTATCTTAAATCTATTTTTAGCTGTGGTGGCCATCTTGAATTTCCGGCCGACCTGAAATTTTTCTAGGATCAACTAGACATCAAGAGCAACTTTCCTGTGAAGTTTCATGAACATCCGTCAAGTAGTTTCAGGAGTAGTCGCTACAAGTTTTTACTATATGACTCTATGTAACCAAAGATGGCCACTGGCAGCCATGTTTAACATCGAATCAAAATAATTTTCCAAAAGGATCAACATCATGTCATGCTGATCATTTTAGAAAAAGTCCCATATCAATATCACTTATAGTTTTCAAGAAGTAGTCGCTACAAACGGACGGACGGACTACGGACGCCGCACCACGGCATAAGCTCTGCTGATCTCTGATCAGTTCTGCTGATCTCTGATCAGTCGGGCTAAAAATGATACTGGATATATATACTGAGACACCCATTTCAAACACTTCAAGATTGCCGTGAGTCCCTTTAAGCTGAAAGTGATAATTGATAAATAAATAAGGTACTAATTTTAATCTTGATACTAACTTCAAGATTGCCAAGGGGCCCTTTTATATGATGTAGGAAAAACATAATTATGTGATAGCAATGGAAGACATCGACAAACCATGTGCTAAACTAGAGGTTGTTTTTAGTAAAAACAGATGTCTCCCCCCACTGGGGAAAGGGCAATAAATCCACCAAAAATCATTTGACTGGAACATGACGACTGATATGCGCAACTAGGCTAGGTACTGATCATCCCTGTTTCGTTGAAATCCGAACTAGTCCAGACAAAGTTTGTGTAATGTATTAAAGCATTTAAAGGGCCATAACTCCACCAACAATCATTCATACAGAATATGACACCAATATGTGCTGATCATCCCTGCAAAGCTTCACTCAAATCCAGCCAAGGGTTCAGGAGAACTAGTTTGATCAAAGTTTCTGTATAAGGGGCCATAACTCTGCCAAATATCATTCAACCGGAACATAGCAATGATATGCACAGCTAAGTCTGATACCGATCAGCCCTAAAAGGTTTTGTTGACATCAGGCCAGAGGTTCAAGAGAAATAGTCGTGACAATTTTTTTTTAAGGGGGACATAACTGCGCCCAAAATCATTTAGCCGGAACACGGCAATGATATGCGCAACTAGGCTTGATACTGATCATCCTTGCCAAATTTTGCTGAACTCCAGCCATGAGTTCAGAAGAACTAGTCTGAACAAAGTTTGTGTATTCAAACCTTTAAAGACCCATAACTCAGCTCTATCATTCAACCGGAACACGACAATAATATGTGCAACTAGATCTGGTACTGATAATCTTTGTGAATTGTCATGAAATCCAGCCAAGGGTTAAGGAGAATAGTCTGGACAATGTTTGTGTATAAAAATCTTTAAAAGGGCCGTTAACTCCGGCAAAAATCATTCAACCAGGAAAGGGTGAAGATATGCGAAACTAGGCTTGGTACTGATCGTCCTTGCCAAGTTTCGATGAAATCTGGCCAGGGGTTCAGCAGAACTAGTCTGGACAGTTTGTGTATTAAAACCTTTAAAGGCCCATAACTCTGGGGGGGGGGGGGGGGGGATAAATCCAGCCAGGGTTCAGCGGGGGTGTAAATCCAGCCAGGGTTCAGGAGAACTGGGGGGGGGGGAGGGGGGTAAATCCAGCCAGGGTTCAGGAGAACTGGGGGGGGGGAGACATAATTCACCATTAGTGTTTTAGCACTAGAGTTTCATCTTCCATCTCATCTCCCTCAGAGGTTGCTGTCATAATATTACCTAAAAGGATGTGTTTACAAGATGTAAAATATGGAACGCCATGACTGTCTTATGATGTTGCCGATTAATATATGCAGTGCATTTCCCTTTATATGTGATAGAAATGTCATGATATGCAGTGCATTTTTAATTATATGTGGTAAATAAATCTTTATATGTGGTAGAAAAGTATTTATATGCAGTAGATTAATCATTATATGCGATAGATAAGTCATTGTATGCAGTAGATAAACCATTATATGCGGTCCAGTTATCGTTATATGTGGTGCATTTATTACTATATGCAGTAGTTTATCTAATATATGAGGTCCTTTGAACATTATATGAAGTACGTTTGTTTTTATATGCAGTGCTTCTGTTGACTTTATATGTGGTACATATTCTAATATACGTGGTGGATACGTCTTTATATTCGGTGGTTTCAGTTGCATTATATTCGGTACAATCGGCTTTATACGTGGTGCATTTCTTATGATATGCAGTGCATTTTCTATTATATGCGGTGGTTTTTTCATTATGATGATGAGATCAATCGGAACACTCGTTTTTAAAGATGTTACGATTTAGACTGCTACACAGCGTTTAAAATAAACGACTGCACATAGAACGCTGTCATTATCGATTATTTAGACCCACAGCGATTGGCCAGTGTATACACACGCTTTACGTAATTAGAGGATTTCCAGTTTTATAAATAAAACAAAAACTGTCTTACTTTTTTCAGTCCAAACCAAGACTGGATTCACTTTAATAATATAAACAAACACGAACTGTTGAATACAATTAGGTCAAACATAGACACGTTGACTAGATCGGCGTTAGAAAATGGCATATGTTTTGATAACACCCCAGTCCCTTGGACAATCTCGAAAAATACTCCAACCCATCCTGGAAAAAAATCGCGAAAACACCCCCTGAACCCCGCTTCCCCACCACCATATCAACATATTTTCCTTCCACAAATATTGCGTGGAAAAGTTGAATTAGACCAACAACGTTGACACCGGGGTAGGGACTTCAGACAGAACTGCTATAATACCAACACTGCGAATTACCCTGAAAATGATCTCCTAGGGAGGGGATAGAACAAAAAATCGATTTTCTTTGGGTGAGCCTGTTGCTACCTTACCCCTACCCCGGCGGGGAAAATAATTGATAGGTGCATAATTGTTTTGCGTGTATTCCCTCATTAATTACTGATATCCTACTACTTTTTCCTTGATAGGACATTTGTAAAAGTTCATTAAAATCGAAGGTGGCGGGGGAAGTGGGTGTAAGGGGGCTGGGGGGGTGGTGATGTAAGGTTTTGTTGTAACATATTCCGAAAGTGGACTGTTTGTAATAATGTTCAGAATAATGTTGGGAGGGTGCGGTGGGGCATAACCCGTGAATTAGACAGAAACGAATTTCTTTTAGGCGGAATGGGCTATTCCAGATAATCTCCGTACTCCCCATCCATACCCCCGCTTTAAGAAATGTATATTAAGGCCAGATAGCATCCCTAGTTTAAAACAACAACAGCAAAAAGATATATATATACACTAGAAAAGTAAAGCGTTTAAAACCTTCAGACCCTGCCACGGAGCCACCTGGAAATATGTCCAAAATACCACACAAGATCCCCGGAAATCCATTTCCTACCTCCTCCACATAAAGCAGTCTAAAAAGCGTTTACCTCAAGAAAGACTACCCCCCTTAGTTTTAAAAAAAATACATCACCTTAAAATACGTGGCTTAGCACCTCCTAATAAAACAATGTCTGGGGAAAAAATGGAAAAATCTCCAGCCACCATACCCCATTCGTTTTTATTCGTTAACCCTCATTCCCTCATGGAATTTGTGTAGCCCCCACCACCCGCACCCCCAACCCACACCACCACCACATCCTCACCGCTGCCCTCGCAAGAAAAACAACACCCCCTTACCACATTCTCACAAAACCAGGAAAATACCATCCCTTTGTGGGGCGGGGTGTGAGGATGTATTTTGTTCTCAACCCCACCCCCGGAAGCCACCAGCCCATTATTTCCTTATAAGGACACCGGGTACAGAATGGGTATATTACGTACCGACATGGGGTACTATCCTTGGGAATCAGAGTGATTGTGTATTTAGCGCGTACACTTCCCAGTAATTGTAATGTATGCATTTATTATATACTTTCCAGCGAAATAGTGGATTAAATAGTGAAATAGTGGATTCCAGCGAAAGAGTGAAATTCACTCCAAAGAAACAAATATTCTCTATTTATTCACTCGGAATTAACAAATATCCCCTATTTATGTATGCCACGCGCGTGCATTATGTAATCAATATTGAGAAAAAGTCCAACTTGCCATACCTTTTTATAGAACATAGATCAGACGAGATGCTTGACCATGATCGCAGGTGGAATGCACTTTACGTGAGCCATTTTTTTCGGCCGATGAAATCGGTTTTTGACTGTCGCTTGTTTGCTCCTTCTTGATTGAGTGAAACGGGACATACGCAGTGAAGCAGTCTAGTTAGTTTCCAATATCGTAACATCTTAAAAAACGAGTGTTCCGATTGATCTCATCATCATAATGAAAAAACCACCGCATATAATAGAAAAAGCACTGCATATCATAAGAAATGCACCACGTATAAAGTCGTTTGTACCGAATATAATGCAACTGAAACCACCGAATATAAAGACGTATCCACCACGTATATTAGAATATGTACCACATATAAAGTCAACAGAAGCACTGCATATAAATACAAACGTACTTCATATAATGTTCAAAGGACCTCATATATTAGATAAACTACTGCATATAATAATAAATGCACCACATATAACGATAACTGGACCGCATATATTTGTTTATCTACTGCATACAATGACTTATCTATCGCATATAATGATTAATCTACTGCATATAAATACTTTTCTACCACATATAAAGATTTATTTACCACATATAATTAAAAATGCACTGCATATCATGAAAGGTCTACCACATATAAAGGAAAATGCACTGCATATATTAATCGGCAACATCACAAGACAGTCATGGCGTTCCATAGTAAAACCCCATTTCAGTTATTATACTTGTATTATTCATTTAAACTTATTTATTTTACGCTGATTGTAACGAAAGCTCTCTGAAGTTATAAATCACTATTGATGTTTTCCTGGATAGAACCAGTACTAAGAAAATGCAGATAAAGTGTCTTGCTCAGGGACACAACACATGGTCATGGCGGGGATCTAACTCACGACTCTTCTATCCTGGGTCCACTCTACCACTAGACCACAGCACCAAGTATACAGATTATATACATACCCTCCCAGTCCATTCTGACTTTGATGTCCCAGAAGTGGTGACAAACCTCATGGCCCGTGATACCCTGTAACATACAATAGATTCAAGCCTCAGCACAGGTCTGACTGATATACTGAATGACTCAGCACAGGTCTGACTGATATACTGAATGACACAGCACAAGTCTGACTGATATACTGAATTACTCAGCACAGGTCTGACTGATATACTGAATGACTCAGCACAGGTCTGACTGATATACTGAATTACTCAGCACAGGTCTGACTGATATACTGAATTACTCAGCACAGGTCTGACTGATATACTGAATGACACAGCACAGGTCTGACTGATATACTGAATTACTCAGCACAGGTCTGACTGATATACTGAATGACTCAGCACAGGTCTGACTGATATACTGAATTACTCAGCACAGGTCTGACTGATATACTGAATGACACAGCACAGGTCTGACTGATATACTGAATTACTCAGCACAGGTCTGACTGATATACTGAATGACTCAGCACAGGTCTGACTGATATACTGAATGACACAGCACAGGTCTGACTGATATACTGAATTACTCAGCACAGGTCTGACTGATATACTGAATGACTCAGCACAGGTCTGACTGATATACTGAAGGACTCAGCACAGGTCTGACTGATATACTGAATGACTCAGCACAGGTCTGACTGAAATACTGAATTACTTAGCACAGGTCTGACTGAAATACTGAATTACTCAGCACAGAAATACTGAATTACTCAGCACAGGTCTGACTGATATACTGAATTACTCAGCACAGGTCTGACTGAAATACTGAATTACTCAGCACAGGTCTGACTGAAATACTGAATTACTCAGCACAGGTCTGACTGATATACTGAATTACTCAGCACAGGTCTGACTGATATACTGTATAACTCAGCACAGGTCTGACTGATATACTGTATAACTCAGCACAGGTCTGACTGATATACTGAATTACTCAGCACAGGTCTGACTGATATACTGTATAACTTAGCACAGGTCTGACTGAAATACTGAATTACTCAGCACAGGTCTGACTGATATACTGAATTACTCAGCACAGGTCTGACTGATATACTGTATAACTTAGCACAGGTCTGACTGAAATACTGAATTACTCAGCACAGGTCTGACTGATATACTGAATTACTCAGCACAGGTCTGACTGAAATACTGAATTACTCAGCACAGGTCTGACTGATATACTGAATTACTCAGCACAGGTCTGACTGATATACTGAATGACTCAGCACAGGTCTGACTGATAAACTGAAAGACTCAGCACATGTCTGACTGATATACTGAATGACTCAGCACAGGTCTGACTGATATACTGAATTACTTAGCACAGGTCTGACTGATATACTGAATGACTCAGCACAGGTCTGACTGATAAACTGAAAGACTCAGCACATATCTGACTGATATACTGAATGACTCAGCACAGGTCTGACTGCTATACTGAATAACTCAGCACAGGTCTGACTGATATACTGAATTACTCAGCACAGGTCTGACTGATATACTGAATAACTCAGCACAGGTCTGACTGATATACTGAATAACTCAGCACAGGTCTGACTGATATACTGAATGACTCAGCACAGGTCTGACTGATATACTGAATTACTCAGCACAGGTCTGACTGATATACTGAATGACTCAGCACAGGTCTGACTGATATACTGAATGACACAGCACAGGTCTGACTGATATACTGAATGACTCAGCACAGGTCTGACTGATATACTGAATGACTCAGCACAGGTCTGACTGATATACTGAATTACTCAGCACAGGTCTGACTGTTATACTGAATGACACAGCACAGGTCTGACTGATATACTGAATGACTCAGCACAGGTCTGACTGATATAATGAATGACTCAGCACAGGTCTGACTGATATAATGAATGACTCAGCACAGGTCTGACTGATATACTGAATGACACAGCACAGGTCTGACTGATATACTGAATTACTTAGCACATGTCTGACTGATATACTGAATTACTCAGCACAGGTCTGACTGATATACTGAATGACACAGCACAGGTCTGACTGATATACTGAATTACTTAGCACAGGTCTGACTGAAATACTGAATTACTCAGCACAGGTCTGACTGAAATACTGAATTACTCAGCACAGGTCTGACTGATATAATGAATGACTCAGCACAGGTCTGACTGATATAATGAATTACTCAGCACAGGTCTGACTGATATACTGAATGACACAGCACAGGTCTGACTGATATACTGAATTACTTAGCACATGTCTGACTGATATACTGAATTACTCAGCACAGGTCTGACTGATATACTGAATGACACAGCACAGGTCTGACTGATATACTGAATTACTTAGCACAGGTCTGACTGAAATACTGAATTACTCAGCACAGGTCTGACTGAAATACTGAATTACTCAGCACAGGTCTGACTGATATACTGAATTACTCAGCACAGGTCTGACTGATATACTGAATGACTCAGCACAGGTCTGACTGATAAACTGAAAGACTCAGCACATGTCTGACTGATATACTGAATGACTCAGCACAGGTCTGACTGATATACTGAATTACTTAGCACAGGTCTGACTGATAAACTGAAAGACTCAGCACATGTCTGACTGATATACTGAATTACTCAGCACAGGTCTGACTGATATACTGAATAACTCAGCACAGGTCTGACTGATATACTGAATGACTCAGCACAGGTCTGACTGATATACTGTATAACTCAGCACAGGTCTGACTGATATACTGAATAACTCAGCACATGTCTGACTGATATACTGTATAACTCAGCACAGGTCTGACTGATATACTGAATTACTCAGCACAGGTCTGACTGATATACTGAATAACTCAGCACAGGTCTGACTGATATACTGTATAACTCAGCACAGGTCTGACTGATATACTGTATAACTCAGCACAGGTCTGACTGATATACTGAATAACTCAGCACATGTCTGACTGATATACTGTATAACTCAGCACAGGTCTGACTGATATACTGAATTACTCAGCACAGGTCTGACTGATATACTGAATAACTCAGCACAGGTCTGACTGATATACTGAATGGTGTTCTACAACCTTTTAAAGAACATTACAAGTGTTCAATACATGTATTAATTTTGCCACATACAAAAATGAAAAACATACAAAAGAATGAAAAAATGTTAGTTAAAAAGACGAATCAATGAATAACAACAGCATGAACATGTATATATGAAAACTTGCTTCTCGTTTAGACTACAACACAGTCTAGCATTATAAACAAAGTTAAAACAAAAGTTAAATGACACTGTGTCTTATTGTTATTTGTAACTGACCAAATATTTACTTAAGCAGATTTTGGAGAACGAGTTGAAAGTACCATGCTGAAAGTAACGTGCTGTGAGTACCGTGCTGAATATATCTCCGAAGCATGGTGTGTTTCATAGGGTAGTAGTGCTCAGGTAGTTATTGTAGGGAGAGCCATATATAGCAGACAATGATTCAAAGTCGACATTTCACTTGATTACGTTAGATGTAAATAATAAGAGTGCCTCTGAATGGGAGGATACACTGCAGTGAATGTCAATGTTGAATCATTGGTAACTGAACAACAATTCAAAATTATATTAAAAACACAAAAAGGGGCATAACTCCTCAAAAATAATGCAACTGGGACGTCAAATAAATAAACACATAGCAACTTTATGTTCTACCAACTTCCACCTTAATCTGATGAAAACTGTAGAAGTTCATATTCAAAAGGGGCATTACTCCTAAAAGAAATTTCGACTCGACTTCTGGAACAACCTTTACATCTTCATCTCATTTCTTTATGACCTATTATATAACTTCCATCTTGATCAGCTGAACTTGGCCAGAAACGTAATTGTTGATAGATCAAAAATACAGAAAAATGGCATATCTATCTTCATGTCATGTTGTAATTGTAGGAGTAAGCTGAAAACTCAATTGTTAACAGATGCTTGTATTAAAAATACACCGGTAAAAGGGGCATAACTGCTCACAACTGGAAGGCATGTGGGAAAGTTAGCCAATCACTAAAACATAAAACGAAGATGCACAGTGCATCTTCGTTTTATGTTCTAGTGATTGGCTAACTTTCATTTTGAACGGACAAAAACTGTAGGAGTTACCGAGATACCAGTTTTTTAACAAACACACTCCATACCCTATAGCATGTCCAGTCATCTCAAACGTTTTTGAAAAACTTACACCCCTCATATAAATAATATCACAAAGCAAACAACTTGCTATGTTTTGTAAAAAGAAAAATAATGTTAATTATTGCAGAGTTAAACAAATTGCTTACAAAACTTATCGAATATAATATTTGCTCATTGGCACACACAGCAAAAATAATTAAGCTACCAAGCTGAACTATAATAACAGGAATTGAACTGAATTGGGGTTTTAAGGAGCGTCAACACATGAAAGGTTATATGGCGCCAAACAGGGATGAACATGCCGGGCTCATCCTCCATTTACATCTAGATAAAATATGGAGAATGGGCCTAGAACCTTCTAACCTGCAGAACTGCAGAGATGCTGCAAATTCTATTGTAGACACTCCATTTACGATGGAGCCACGTTTCCACATTTGCATATGCGGTGTCATGATGAAGTCCTTGAATGAGCATGATAAAAACAAGAGGTCAATGACCATGAAGCTCTACAGCTGGCACCAAAACTATTTCTTGGTGATTCTAAAATTTTGCAAAAAAAACCTGCAGTGCTAATATATAATAGATAGAGTATGGTTTCATTGAGTTGGTTCATTTAAACATCGAGGTTTTTAAATTAACCAACGACATGAAAACCATACTCTATTTGTTTTGTAGCATGTCCATTTCAGCTCTATTTCAGTTATTCTAACTGTTATTCTCACTGTTATTCTCACAGTTATTCTGACAGGGCTTATTTTCAATTAAACGATTTACACCTGTGTCTAAACAAAGAGAATTGTCTGTGACCATGCTACAAGAATAGTTATATACAAAGGTTAATCTACAACACAACATCCTAATACATAAACACCTGTAAAAGAAAGTGAAACAGCAGCATATATAAGCAATATAGAAGCAGCAGCAGCAATACATGTAGCATCCCAAAATGGACTCTTTATTCTAATGATCAAGAAGTAATGTCAAGTTTTTCATAAATATAAACCACCAAGTTGATGAAACGTTGGAAAAATGAAGGCTGAGATAAGCGACATCCCTTATGACAAACCACAGGAATCAAACCTTCTCTTATAGGTTTGTAAATTGTTTTTAAAGACATCTTTATCTAACAAAAAAGGTACCAAACTATATAAAAATTGCTCGTGTTCACTGATGATATTTTGTTAGTTTTATAAAAGAAAATCTAGAGCCCGTTATTAATTTTTACACTGATCAAAATAAAACTATGCTTATCTTGGTCTCCAATACTAGATGGCCGCAGACGGCACGTTTAGCTGGACTTGGTAAATTGTGACCAACTGACCTTCCTTTGATGGGAATGTACAGTGTTTGTTAATATGTATAACCATGCGCGAATAACGTTTGAAGACTGTGTACTAGACTTGAAGTTAAATGAAAAGGTTAATATGTATAACCATGTGCGAATAACGTTTGAAGATTGTGTACTAGACTTGAAGTTAAATGAAAAGGTTAATATGTATAACCATGTATGAATAACGTTTGAAGACTGTGTACGAGACTTAAAGTTAAATGAATTGAATGTTGTTTAACGGCTCATCAACACAGTATTGGTTATTTAGAGCCGCCTCAGAGAGAGGGGAAGGATACATAGGAATCCGGGAACCTGCCCTACTCTTATTAACGAATAGATTCCTATGGTTCTTTAACGTGCTCGGAGGATAGACCGATACACGGGACCGCCCGGTTTACGTCCCCATCCGAAGGACGAGGCTAAGGTAAAGTGTCTTGCCCAAGAACACACCGACGGAACTCAGTGGCACCATGGAGGATTGAACCCGGGGCCTCCGGTTACAAATCCGCCGCGCTACCGACTGCGCCACGCCAGCCCCTAAAAAATGAAAAGGTTAATATGTATAACCATGTATGAATAACGTTTGAAGACTGTGTTCTAGACTTAAAGTTAAATGAAAAGGTTAATATTTATAACCATGTATGAATAACATTTGAAGACTGTGTACGAGACAAAGTTAAGTTAAAAGGTTTATACCGGTATGTATAAAACATGTTGTTTTTGTGTAATTTCTGCCGATACTGCACACAACTAATTCTGATTATTACGGCAGCCTAATTTCCGAGGAAGGGGTTTTGTATTGTCAATTCACGCAGAAGTTCAGCGAGATCTTTAACGTGCATAGGGTAAGGCTCTCCCTGCACACAGGACTGACGGCTTTACATCCCCTCCTTTCACAGTACCTTTCGTAAAACAGTGTTTTGAAAAATCCAAGACATGACCCCACCAGGAATCGAACCCGGATATCTGGATCAAGATGCAAGTATGTTAATCATTCGGCCACCACAAATGTGTACAAATCAAGTATGGAAACAGTGTCGCAGAAATGGAGCTTAATCCAAAGTTTAATATGTATGTATCCACATGTATGAATCAAGTTTGGAGACAGAGTCACAGAAATGGAGCTAAATGCGAAAGTTAATATGTATGTATCCCCATGTATGAATAAAGTTTGGAGACAGAATCACAGAACTGGAGCTAAATGTGACAGTTATGTATGTATCCACATGTATGAATAAAGTTTGGAGACAGAGTCACAGAACTGGAGCTAAATGTGACATTTAATATGTATGTATCCACATGTATGAATAAAGTTTGGAGACAGAATCACAGAACTGGAGCTACATGTGACAGTTAATATGTATGTATCCACATGTATGAATAAAGTTTGGAGACAGTCACAGAAATGGAGCTAAATGTGACAGTTAATATGTATGTATCCACATATATGAATAAAGTTTGGAGACAGAGTCAAAGAAATGGAGCTAAATGCTAAATGCAACAGTTAATATGTATGTATCCACATGTATGAATAAAGTTTGGAGACAGAATCACAGAACTGGAGCTAAATGTGACAGTTAATATGTATGTATCCACATGTATGAATAAAGTTTGGAGACAGTCACAGAACTGGAGCTAAATGGGGTAGTTAATATGTATGTATCCACATATATGAATAAAGTTTGGAGACAGAGTCAAAGAAATGGAGCTAAATGCAAGTTATTATGTATGTATCCACATGTTTGAATAAAGTTTGGAGACAGAGTCAAAGAAATGGAGCTAAATGCTAAATGCAACAGTTAATATGTATGTATCCACATGTATGAATAAAGTTTGGAGACAGAATCATAGAACTGGAGCTAAATGTGACAGTTAATATGTATGTATCCACATGTATGAATAAAGTTTGGAGACAGAGTCAAAGAAATGGAGCTAAATGCAACAGTTAATATGTATGTATCCACATGTATGAATAAAGTTTGGAGACAGAGTCACAGAACTGGAGCTAAATGTGACATTTAATATGTGTGTATCCCCATGTATGAATAAAGTTTGGAGACAGAATCACAGAACTGGAGCTACATGTGACAGTTAATATGTATGTATCCACATGTATGAATAAAGATTGGAGACAGAGTCACAGAACTGGAGCTAAATGTGACAGTTAATATGTATGTATCCACATGTATGAATAAAGTTTGGAGACAGAGTCACAGAAATGGAGCTAAATGCGACAGTTAATATGTATGTATCCACATGTATGAATAAAGTTTGGAGACAGTCACAGAAATGGAGCTAAATGAGACAGTTAATATGTATGTATCCACATGTATAAATAAAGTTTGGAGACAGTCACAGAACTGGAGCTAAATGGGACAGTTAATATGTTTGTATCCACATATATGAATAAAGTTTGGAGACAGTCACAAAACTGGAGCTAAATGGGGTAGTTAATATGTATGTATCCACATATATGAATAAAGTTTGGAGACAGAGTCAAAGAAATGGAGCTAAATGCTAAATGCAACAGTTAATATGTATGTATCCACATGTATGAATAAAGTTTGGAGACAGAATCATAGAACTGGAGCTAAATGTGACAGTTAATATGTATGTATCCACATGTATGAATAAAGTTTGGAGACAGAGTCAAAGAAATGGAGCTAAATGCAACAGTTAATATGTATGTATCCACATGTATGAATAAAGTTTGGAGACAGAATCACAGAAATGGAGCTAAATGAGACAGTAAATATGTATGTATCCAAATGTATGAATAAAGTTTGGAGACAGAGTCACAGAAATGGAGCTAAATGAGACAGTAAATATGTATGTATCCAAATGTATGAATAAAGTTTGGAGACAGAGTCACAGAAATGGAGCTAAATGCGACAGTTAACATGTATGTATCCAAATGTATGAATAAAGTTTGGAGACAGAGTCATAGAAATGGAGATAAATGCATAGGTTAAAAATTTAGATGCTGTCTGAAAATGTGATGCCAATGTCACGCTTGCTGCAAAAAAAACACACACCCATTCTGAGATTTTAAACTGAAAAGCCCATTAGGAATACAACCACATGCATTATTTCATTACAATACATAAACGGCAAAAAGTAATTATTACTGCTGGCTACAAAGCAAGTGGACGTAGCATAGTAGAGGTGGTCAGCATGTAATATATATATATAGCTGGTCAGCATGTAGGTTTTCACTGAATACATACTTTGTAAAAAGAAATGTTTAAATATTGTTCAAACCAATTTAAACGGAAATGCACGAGGTAAAAGAAATATCCAATGAAATTCATTCTTTGCGAATGGTGAAATGCACAATTGTTTCATGAAAACTATGAAAAAACTTATTAAAGATGTGCATTATGTATACATTTTTACAAATATTCATTCACTTCTGTACCAAGGCATGGAAGACCAATGCAGATACCATAAACCCCCATTTAAACGCCCCCAAGCAGATCTGAGGCCATTTTAACAAGAAATCCAAATTTATAATTAGATATAAACAAAATCTAAAACTGTTAATAAGCAAGCTCTGCTAATAATTATGAAGACATTATACTGCTATATATGGTAACTACTAAAAAAGAACTTGTGAGTTTATTTTTCTTTAGAAAATAGGGATGTGGTGCATTTATTACTGGGAGAGTCCTACATGTTGACCTAGTGGCCATGTCTGTCTGGTTGACATGACAACCATACAGTTACATTTACCTGGTATGTATGGGTGGAACGTAGTGCAACAGTGTCAGGACGCGACAATACCTCTTCTATGCTATCCTAGATGAAACATGACACACATGCAATCAATCATTCGTCAGAACCAGTGATCATTGCATTAATGACCTCCAAAGCGAAAAAAAAAAGATATTAAAAGTTCAACCCAAAGTTAAAATGGCAGAAATTTGAATGTTTTATCCCAATGGTAAAGTTAGTGAGAAATGTGAACATTTAACATTGATGGTAAACCTTGTGAGAAATGTGAATGTTTTACCCCAATGGTAAACCTTGTGAAAAATGTGAATGGTTTACCCAAATGGTAAATCTTGCAAGAAATGTGAATGTTTTAGCCCTTGTTGGTTTACCCCAATGGTAAACCTTGTGAAAAATGTGAATGTTTTCCAAGAATGGTAAATTGTGCAGAAATTTAAATGTTTCACCCTGTCCCAAATGGTTAATCAAGCCAGAAATGAAAATGTTTTACTTCAATGGTAGATAGTGAGAGACTTGTAAATGTTTACCCAGAAAGGTAAATAGTGCAGAAGTGTTAAAGCGTTATCCTAATGGAACCTATGAACTATTCAGTGGTAAAGAAAAGATGAAAGCCAAGAAAACAGTTTGAAGTTACTGATGTAGAAGTTAAAAATGGAAAACTGTTTAAAATATAAAGTACATTTTACACAATTAAAATTGAAAATAATAATGTATAGTACGTAGCTCTGGTTTAAAAACACTCAAAAATCTAAAACAGAATTTATAGAGCAATGACTAAAGGTCTGACGATTAACCTTGTTCTCAATCTATTGCATTAACAAACAAGTTTGAAAATTGTAAGTCTTCATATTTTTAACATAATACAAGGTCTGTTTTGGCCTCTTTTCATGTGATAGAACGTTCCCTCTGCCGTGAAGTACTGAAACTTCACATTAATGTTAGATTCAGCAACAAACTGCATGAACTGAACTGAGCTACCTGATCTGAATTAATTTATCAAAGACTTTAAAGGGACATATGGCAATCTTGAAATATGTATCGACCATTAAAAATTAGCACCTTAATGTATTTATATGGTATCATTTGGCTTTTAAACCTGCTTGCATATAATTAATTTAAAGGTAATAAAATCTGGAGTTTTCGTTTTTCCTTCGTACGTTGTAATAGATTTAAACACATTATTGGTGCAATATTATCACTAATTATTAGTTATATGTAAAAACAATTTGATTTGATCTATTTAAATAATTATTAATAATGATTTGCAAAAATATGTCAGTTATGAGCTATGTAGAACACCGGGACAAACTGAGCTTTAAACAAATCTAGATGGCTGTGTGTCTCTTTAATATCACATTGACATCACGGAGTGACACAAACATAAAAAGAACACACTGCAATCTTGGGTTTTGTTAACTTCCCGCGTCCCGTTAGTTTTCTACATAATTTGCATTTTTGCAATTCATTAATATACGACTATTTAATTCCTTAGAAGTCAATGGTTAGAACTATTTATCAGAGGGAATGACTACTGACCCGATAAGGGTACTATTGCACGAGGCGGCACGGAGTGTGAGCCATGTAAACAATATATCTGCTTCCTTTGTTCATTTAAACAAGCGCGTCACTGACACAGATCGACTAATGCATGGTCACGTGACGCTTTGCTGTTTTTTAAAAAAAACGCGTCAATGACAAAGCTTGCTGAGTGTAAGCTAAATGTACTATTTCAAGGTCACGTGATGAACTATTAAACGGTTGGTATATTTCCAAATAGAATGGTCAAAACTATTTAATCACATGTGACTGCATGCTCCTGGACCCATGAAAGGTTCAAAGCATAGTTTTTTGCATATTAATGCTAATTGTTGATTATATTGCATCAATAATATATTTGAAGTTAAGGTAGGATAACACAGATACTCTATTTCCTCTAATAGTTGCGCCCGGGCGCTATGCAAAGTGCGAAGGGGGCGTTACTATTATGGTTCAAATTTTCAATATATTTCACCTCCTTTCCACCCCCCCCCCACCCTACCACCCCACCCCCACCCTACCACCCCACCCCCCGACTGTTTCCTTATAGAATTACTGTATGATGATCTTCTACTGTGACATCGGTATTGACTAAACCTAAACCCGGAAATATACTGAGTATATCACTGTCATCTCTCTGCATCTGTATGATACAATATCTGTCGAACTTGACGATTACAACAGGGGTTGGTTGCGTATGAATTATACAATAATAAAACATAAACTAAATAATGAATTAAGGGAGATAAATAAAAGCGGTAATTTGTATTGATGATGATAGCGCTTTAAGGTTTATGTCATAGGCCATACCTGTGTCATGGTAAAAAACTCCCTCCATTAGCGGTAAAGACGAAAAAATTGTGTTTTTTAGGAACTTTTGGATTTTTGAAGAAGGTAAGGTTTCTTAAAACAGGTGGGGGCACTTCTCTATTAGAGAAGGTGCTACTAAAAAGTAGAGGAATTACAGTAAATTAAAAACCCTAGATTTTATAACCTCTTATTTAAATATATGGAAGCAGATCAGGGCAGGAAAATTTGTTTCTGAATTACTCGTCCTATGTCATATCTGAATGATCAAATTGATAAATTGTTCAAGAATTTATCTGAATTTCTAAATTTTCGTGCCCTGCAGATTTCAAGCCAAAATGATACTGCATTAATAAATTGAGGTGTAATTTTATTGCCTTATAACTACTTCAAGATAGTCATATGTCCCTTTAATCACGTTTTATTATCTCAAATCCGAATTTTTTTCTTAAATAGTTCATAAATCTGATCAATGGAAAACAGTAAATACTGTCAGTTCAGTAAATACCTTTAGTTTTGAGATTTTAAACAAAATGTACATGTACCAAGGAAAATAAAATTTAAAATCAAGCAAAGAACATTTACGACAAAGAAGAAAGACGGGATTTAAACACCTAATAACCGCACTACAAAACAATCATGCACTTTAGCGGAGACAGAAAGCCACTTGTCCATACCCAGCTGTTCTCGCATGGTGTTAGCCAATCTTTATCAAATATACCCCCAGCCCTTTGTAGAAATTACATGACATAAGCCATTTTTTACCTGTATGTAGGTATTGCCTCGTGCTTCTTTTTTTTCTATTCAGACATATAGTGTTTAAAAAAACGTTTTATATTTCATTACATGGTCCCACCTTAATTCCATTAAGCGATGGGAAAGCTTATATTAGCAGGATTTTATAACGGATATTTCAACATAAAAAATGTGTTTCACTGAAGAAAATACGCTAACGTGTTTAAAATTACCTATTAAATGTTTTAGTTTAACAATATGCCGACTTTTTAAGTCAAAATTTAGATTTTATTTCATACCCCAGCCAACCCAGTTTTCGCTTCTTGGAAAAGTGGCTGGATGGGGTATGAAAGTTAATACTCGGACCACGTAATGTACTTAAAACCTTTTCTGGACTTTCTTTTCTTTTTTTTTTCCATATAAATATAAAATCTCCTATAATTCAGACATAATTATATAACGTGTTTTAAAAAAAAGCTTTAAAAACTTTACTTAAAACCTTTTCTGGAACATGTTCCATTTTGATTTTTATCAATATATGCTAAATTTTTATACTTTGAAAATAAGCTCTTCATCAAATTTAAACAAAAATCTAGAAACTCTTAATCAAAATTAAACAAAAGTGTAGAAACTTAAAATAAACTGCGACGATAACGTCATCACTGAATTAGCTAACATCACATGACGAGCTAATGCTGTAGCAGCAGCAACAGCTGGGTATAATTCACAGTCAATGACTGACACAGTGAACCGTGTAAGCGTACCGTGACGGTGTGGACGGCCTTCAGGGGATCTATGACAACCCCATCCTGCTCAATCTCCCGTTTATACACCTTGAGTTCCCCGTCCTCGGCGATGCATTCCCAAACATCTTTGCCACTCTCTGTTTTCTCGTTTAACTGATACATGTGTTTGTTGACTACGCTGTTTATCTGAAATGTACACAATTTTAATGGGACATGTGATGTTTTTCTGTAAAAATTTAAAATAACCCGGATGTTTACAACTCATAAAAAAATAAAATTAAAAGAACTCTGTTGAAGGATACATTAAACTAGAAGGCCACAGCCTACGTGTCGATCTCTAGCGCAATAGTACCAGAGATTGGATATGACCTATATTTCGTCGAAAGTAGGTCAAAGTGACCCAAAATTCTGCACATGATTTTAGATGGATCATGCATGTAAGGAACATTCCGGTGCAGTTGGCTAAAATCCTGCAAGAAATAAGCAAGATATGCATGCCGTAGCATAGACCAGATGTTGACCTATATTTCATCGAAAGTAGGTCGCAGCAATGCGAAATTGTGTATCTGATCTTGGATCTATATAAGGAACATTCTGCTGGAGTTCGGAGAAATTCCTGGAAGTGACAAACATGATATTAATAAATGAAAATCGAACGCACAGACTACAAATGGACGAATGAACGCACAAACTGACACACATACACCCGGATGACACTGTGATCGTGAAGTCGAGATCAGTAAAGCGGCTCAATATAAAAGAACCATGTCGAGGATAGAAGGAATGCAAGAGTTAATCTGCTCTAACTACAAAAATTATGACAGATTCACATCGTTCCTTTGTATGCGTGATTAATTAATAGAAGGAATACCCAGTTTGAACTTGACTACACATCACACTTCCTTCACTTACCTCATTGTAAAAGCGGTTTTCTGGTGACAATGATATTTTTGGTGGTAGCTTTTGCTGCCGGACTAATAATCGTTTCTGAAACAAACAAATATACTGTCATTACCATAAAGCATTGTCATTAACATAAAACAGTCTATTAAATCATTTTAGAATTATTTTATTCATAGAATTTTTGTGATTCTTGGTTTCAAGAAACACATTACTCAACGAGTTATACAAACAGTCTTAATCTGTTTCGCACAGCAATTAAAAGGCTCATTCAGTTCTGAGAACACACTGAGTTGCATCATGACGTCGTGATGTCATAATACCAGGGTGTGATGTCATAATACCAGAAAGTGATTTCATGATAGAAACAACCAAATGAAAATATGAATGAAGCATTCTGATTGGTACAGTTATAAAAATTGGACCAATGAAACCAGTTAATTTAAAGCTCATTACATTATCAGAACACACTGAGGTTTTACTGGGCATTGAGTAATGAGGTTCTTGAAACCCAGAAACACAAAATTCTAAAAATAAAATAATTCTAAAATGATTTAATAAGACTGTTATATATCATCTATCATGCAATGTGTGTGATAAAATGCACCCAAATGTACTAAATAGTAATTTTACAAACAATACCCCAAAGAGGCTATTTGAGGCTTTAGTGAAATACTGTTGTATCTTTCTTCTTTATAACAGTGTTGTCCTGAACGCTCGATTTGTGAAGAACAGTTTTTATTTCATTGTGAAGTGAGAAAACTCAATATATGCACCTATTACATGTTTTTTAATATCACTTATTTATTTATTTTTTTGCATGTTTTATGTTGTTATTTTAGTATTTAGAGATGTATATGGGGTGTATGCATACGCCGCATGTGTGTTAACAGAAGTTGAATTTGCGTGGCTGCGTGCAAGCCAAGGTGTGTGATGCTGGGCTGCTGATATTTTCTCATTTCACCAATTAGTGTTGTAAATGTGAACATATTAGAAGCCCACATGGAAGATTAGTTTGTGAATAATATGTATAATGTCTTTCTTTATATTTATTATTGCTTTTTCATACGCTAAATTAAACATGTGGAAGGTGGGACTATTTTAAAACACACCCCATTTACCAAATAACCCCCTCCGTCCAGACATTTAAGAAGAAAATAGAACACGCTTGCTAACCCCTCTGCCAAATTGTCAATTTTAAAATTGTCCTCAGCATAAAGAAAAACTACAAAACAAGATATCTGAAAGTTGTTCAATAACCCAAAACAGCAAATCAACTAATCAATTGGTCCACATGTATCTTACTTTATCTTTAGTAACCTCGTATCACTTGTACAATTTCTTACACTTGGACAAGATCCTCAACAAGGAACAATGACCTTAACAATTTTCAAATTTGATATATCATTCAAAATAGCGAACATTCTCTGTGGATCAATAGTCAATATATCTATACAATGTATAGCTTTTGAGTGAGATTTTTTTGCTCTGGTTGACTGATCAGTTATATCACTATGGATCAATGCAAACATGGGCTATTTATCTGTATATATCAGAATACAGCAGGAGATGCAGTCATCCAATTCTGCTTACTTAATATATGAGAAAGATTATATTGAAAAAGAAGATACAGTTGGTGCACTTTTTTCGACCAAAGTTTTACTGTGTAATTTTTAGACATTATTTAACTCGTATCTAAATGAGTTTCATATCAATAAAAGCAAAAAAAATACAGGTAACTGAAAAAAAACACCTTACTTTTCAAAAACGGTTGAAAATAAAAAGTGAAAAAAAATAATTTGATAGCTCAAAAACAAATGCATAATTCTGCTCCATCAAAATTAAAAAAAAAATTGCTGGTATTCCCAAAGGCCAGTTTTTTAGGGCGTAGGACAGCTTGAACAGCCCTTTAATTAAATAATGTTTGATGTTTTTAAAAACACTTCATTGAGTACTAAATATTCCTTTAAATTTGCCAAGCAATACTCTTTTAAGGATACTATGGAAACCTTGATGATTTTTGATAATCAAAAGCTGCTACCTACACAATCAGTGTTGTGTTTTTCTGTGATTTTTTTCGAAAGCAACTTATAGAGAATATTGTCTTGGACAAATTGAGGTAATGTGTTTATAGATGTTATGTGTTTTTACCAAAAATACATGGTTTAAGAAAAAGGGTGTACCAAACTTTTCAAAAAATCTTTTGTTTGGTCTATTGGTGGTGATCGATTTAATTATTCTATATACATCATTAATTATTTCCTGTTTTTCTGTCTATTTAATAGGGCAAAGTAAAATGGGTACTTTTTATTTTTGCTTAGTATAGTTTTAAAGTAATCACAAAATATTAAATCTGATAATTTAGAGATTTTCTAATTTTTGCTGTCCCAGCAACTGAAAATAATCCCTTCCAAAAGTTGATTTGGTTGTAAAATATTTATTTTTCAACCAATTTTTCAAAAATGAGATATTTTAAATTTACCACTAAAACATCCAGTTCCAATGATATGTAGTTTTGTAAGTTGTAACAATATTTTCGTATCAATGCAGAAAAAACTTTGGCTGAAACCTGCACCCTAAAACAACATTTACGTTTCAAGAAAAACTTCAATGAAATTAAATCTAGGCTTACATCTTCCTCTTCCTTCTCGAGCTTATCTAGGGAGGCATCTATTGCATCGAAGAATTCATCTTCTTTAATAACAGAATGGGGTCCCTCCTGAAATATCAGTCAAGTATGTAAATGCAAATAAAAAACAGTTTATTTTATTATAGCAGCAAAATTCAATACGTCAGAGATGCTGCCTTTCATCTTTACAATTAAATATGAAACAGGATCAAAATGGTATATTTTAATAGATCAATTTATGATATTTGTGTAAAATAAAGAATCTCTCATGAAACTCAATTGTACCAGTTGTTAGATTCTTTTGCTATTTGATGCTGTATTTCTTACCTCAAAGTCTGGACCCCCTATTCTCGTCGCTGTTTGAGTTTTTTCTAATAAAATTTTGTATGCTTCTTCGTATTTCTTACGTTTTTCTACTTCCTGGAATAATGAATGAATGGTGTTTTACGGCACGTCGACACATAAATAGGTCATATTGTGCGCAAAAACTGATGAATGATAAAGAAATGAAGGATTAATTAAAAATTAATGTAAATATATAACGATAAAACAATCTACAAGTAAGGGATGATATGGTAGTAATATAAACTATATATGTAAATCAACAAATGCCCGAAAACGGGTTCTTCCTGGAATAAATTCAGCCGTTCCCGATTGAGCATGGAAATACATCGCTTGTGACAATGGATGTCTGACACATCAGACAAGTAAACAACCAATGACGCCGTCCAATAAAATGGAAGTACTCAGTGAATTGAAACTAGTTGACACCGCCCACTCGCCTACAAGTCTCACGTGAAAAAAATGTAATCTAAAGATTCACCTTTTTGCTATTATATGTTGATGTATTCCACTCCACGAAAATAACTGGGCGTCCCCAGCATTGATGGAAGTTACTACTTTCAAAATAGCATATTCAGGGTTAATCTCTTGAGGAATTCTAATGCTGGCTGATATTATAAGCCTAAAGCACATCTCCTCCGGATTCAAATCAGGAACGGCTGTATATTCACACTCTTGTTTACATTCAGCCAGCAAGGAATGGGGTGGAGTTGAACACACAATGACATTGCGTCAGTATGAATGTAATTCCATGCTCAATCGTGAACGCCTGTTTTACGGAACACATTACAGACAGAACAAAATGATACTCAATTAATAAATCGAGATGTTATTTTAATGCTTGATACAACTTCAAGATTGCCGTGTGTCCCTTTAATATTACAGATAAGAATGCATTGCCAATGCTATTAAATAAATGAGTATGCTTAAATATTAACTCTCTGTCATATCAAATTTGATCGAAGACAATAAATTAGCCACCAAATGATCGCAAAAATGCAAATAACGTGGGCATGCATGTACTTTTTACCAGAAAACATGATTCTTTATCTTGTGTTAGCTGTTGCTTGTGTATACAGAACATATGCCTTTATCAATATGCGATCATTGATGCTCTTATCACGTCATGTTCATAAAACATAAAACCATTGTTGCTCCTATCACGTCATGTTCATAAAACATAAAATCATTGTTGCTCTTATCATGTCATGTTCATAAAACATAAAATCAGTGTTGCTCTTATCATGTCATGTTCATAAAACATAAAATCATTGTTGCTCTTATCATATCATGTTCATAAAACATAAAATCATTGTTGCTCTTATCATGTCATGTTCATAAAACATAAAATCATTGTTGCTCTTATCATGTCATGTTCATAAAACATAAAATCATTGTTGCTCTTATCATGTCATGTTCATAAAACATAACATTAATTTGTTTTTATTTATGTTGTTTTTACTCATGGATTGTGCTTACCTTTTCGAGTTTTTTCCTCCAGGCATCCTCTCTCTGTGACATAAGTTCCATACAATGTGACAATGTGGATATAATACCTGCCGTAGTGGCCTTAAATGTAAATGATTCACCTTTGAAGTCAACAGAATGGGCCCCGTGTTGCTGAAGGATGGATGCTGTAAAACAAACAGAAACACAAATGTAAATGGTTTGCACTTGAAGTCGACAGAATGGGCCCCGTGTTGCTGAAGGATGGATACTGACTGTAAACAAACAGAGAGACAAATGTAAATGGTTCGCACTTGAAGTCAACAGAATGGGTCCCATGTTGCTGAAGGATGGATACTGACTGTAAACAAAGCAACAAATGTTAATGATTCACCCTTGAAATCAATTGAATGGGCACCATGTTGATGAAAAATTGACGCTGTAAACAAACAGAGAGACAAATGTAAATATTCACCCTTGAGGTCAACAGAATGAGCCCCATGTTACTAAAGAAAAAATACGTAACTCTGAAATATAGTCTTTTTATTTTTTGTCGAGATTTCCCTCAACACTGTTGTTGTTCTAATCTAGTATTGAAATTTCTTTGCAAGTGGGGTCATTTGAAGTAGTCTTGACAAAACAGGTTTTAAAATTTGACTCATTGTGAAACGTCGCTATAAACTGGATGACTCAATCGTATAAGATATATCAGAATATACATACTAAATTTCTTTCAGTTTCGGCATACATTACCCGGATTGAAACAATGTTGTGATGTTGTTGTTTTTGTTCCCTTGTTGTGAAATAGGGTTATTTATAACTTCGTCCTCTCAAAAATTTGAACGATGTGTCAATGTTTTACACGTTTTATTATGATGCATCCTCTGAAACTAGAAGCGTGTTCCGCGAAACACTTGTGTTGCTTGTGTGTGCTTATTTCAGCAAGTACAGTCTAACTACAAAGTTTGAAGACAGGGGGTGCAATCCTTCATGAATTATGGAGCAGCTTTTTTTTGAAGTGTTAAAGTTTATGAAAAGGGCCATAAATTTGCATTGGATAATTGATAAGGAAGAATTGTATGCAATGTTTCATGACCATATGTCAATATTTTGCGAATGAAAAGGGGGCATAACTCTGCCAAAAAAAAGTCAGAATTGTAGCCAGTTAGGCGACAGATTAAAGTTTTATGAAAAGGGGCATAACTCTGCTGCAATGAAATTCAAAGATATTGGTTGTCGGTAACAATATTCTGTGTGGTAAGATGAATATGTGTGTGAATTTTCATGAACATAGGTCAAATACTTCTTAAGTTTTGGCCAGTTATGAGCCTGGTTAGGTTGTAAGTTTTATGAAAGGGGGCATAACTCTGTCAAAATGAAAGTCAGAGTTATTGGACATGTGTAACAGCATTCCTTGGGTTAAGTTGAAGATATGTGTCAATTTCATGTTATAGCCAAGGTTAGGTTGCAGGTGTGCCGGACGATGACAGACAAAGTGATCCCTTAGTGTCTGCCATGCTCCACAGGTGACACAAAAGTGTGCATCTGAGATGTGGGATGCACATCAAAATGAATCACTGATTATAAAAAGAAGTTACGCCAGCCTTACCAAGGTCCTTAGCGGAATGTCCAGGGTAGGGTACACCGCCCGGGTGATTAGAATCTCCACTGTCCAGATCATCCGGGTCACCAATATCATCTTCTGCTACTGAAAACAGTAAGAAAATGTGAAATAATAATTATTATGTGGAAAACTGTTTGTACCTATTATAGCGTTATCCAACAACTCTGTAAGCGCTTGTCCCAACATTATATTTATTATAATTTTATACAGTTTCCTTCCCATTTAGTCGAATAACTGGATTACATGGGTACTCGTCCGGGGCCACTTTCCGTCACTTATGTAAACATAAACTAATTTTTCAGACAAATCTATGTATCCTGACAATTTTACTCTATTTTCTATTAGGTTACCTCTTCCTGGAAATTTGATACCAAAGAATTTTGTTTTACATAAATTATCGAAGTGGCACGTGACCTGTTCATAAATAGACTAAAACTGAGAAATCATTTTGTTTACAAGCCCAGTTTCCGTCATGTATGTTATTGAGTGATAGATTCAACTAGGTCAAGATACAGTAAACTTTTATGAATTAGAAACTTGTTTGCAAGACTATTCAACAATTTCATTGTAAAAATGGTATGTTTTCATTGTTCCATCAGTCACCTCGATCGTTATAACAATGTGCCTGGAATCGTCAATGTAAAACAATTTTACACTGTAAAGATGGGTAACTCTATGTAAATCAGACAGATACAGGTTGTACGAGTTGCTGCTCTTTGGTGAAACTATATAATCACGGTATATTAAACTGCGTCCACTGAAGAGTGATAAAAATATGACGTCATTACAGTGTTGTTTTTTCAATAGTTTATTATGCGGCAGTATGAGCGCGCATACCCAACGCCATATTAGGAAGTAAACACATTTTTCGGAGAAATCCCTTTCATTTTTGTACCGCTTATTTACTTTTTTGTTTTTTTTTCCTGTTTATAAACGTCTGACAATAAGTGACATCGCGTAAGTAATTTGCAGTGTAAAAACGTGTTTTAAATGAGAATGACGGAAACTGGGCTTGGACGGAAACTGGCATTTGACGAGTAGCTTGTGCACTAATTCAGGATGAGATAAAACTAGATCCATCACTGACGGCGATTAACATCCCTGCAAAGACTACCCAGTGTTCGACACTAACGCTAGCCCGATAGCCCGGGGCTAGTAAAAGTGACCGTCGGGCTAGCACGTACGATCGTCTAGCTAGCCCGATTGGCTAGAAGATTATAGAACAAACACATACCCAATTTGCGTTGGCATTATATAAATAAAATCTCAAGCACTGTTAATCATTAATGTTCCACAGATTCTCGCTTAAAACTGCTGCTCTTTTAGTCCGTGTAAAACGACATTTGTTTTCTTTTTGCTTTCGTTTACCGCGTGATACCAGCCCGATACCGAATCACACAAACGCTTGTAACTACGCCTTATAAACTAGACAGCTTTTCTCAAGCGTTTTTATGACCACGATTTCAGCAGTTGTTTCCGCTTCCGTCGGAAAACGCCGCGAATTATGAACGTGCTATAAACTTTGCAAACATAGATCGATTTTTGGGGCTTTCTCCACCAGCCAAAAAACAAAAAACTCAATCATAATAATTTCTAATTTCTGTGTTTCTCATGTACATTGTTCAGAAATACTATAATAAATTAAAATAATAATCATCACAGTATGTTACTTTTCTTAACAGAGGTGCAGACTGCCATGAGATCAGGTTATTGTGACGGAGGGTGCTGTCAGCGATGTCACAAATTTTGAATCTGATTTGTGTTGTTATTTTATAACCAACCCCGTCAAATCAATATACATGTACAATGAGGATTTGGTACCGTTGGTAGCAGGGCTAGTAGAAATTAAGGGGGGCTAGTGAAATTCCAAACCAACTAGCCCCCGGGGCTAGTAGGTCGAAAAAGTTAGTGTCGAACACTGCTACCCCAAGAAAGTAAGCCTATCTCCACTTCATACTGATGTTTCTCACAACGTGGTGGAAATCCATCAAGGGGTTAGGGAGAAATAGCATGGACGAGATTTTTCTGAGAAAACATTCAAGGGGCAAGAACTCCATTAAAAATCATCAAACCAGAAAACCATGACAATATGTGCAGCTCAACATCATACTGATGCTTCACAAAGTTTGTTGAAAATCCATTAAGGGGTTATTGAGAAATAAAGTGGACAAGACGGTCCCTATATATTTTGACACATTCAAAATGAGGGATTCTCCTTCACAACATACTAAGACAATCAAGATATTGTCATCGATAATATAAATAATTTAGGATTTCATTGCAACTGAAGAAGACCTTTTCAGGTCGAAAGCGCTATTGCAAATCGGGATATTGTCTTCTCGAGTGAAATCATAACACGTCTCTTAAATACCTCTAGGTATTTTGCTTGTTTTTGTGTTTTTTTAAAAGAAACAGTACTACAGAAGGCTTGTGTATTACCTCATAATATTATCAAATATTACACATGATACTTTTATACGAATTAGCGTATATATAAATACACTACTGTATACTATATATATTCTGTATAGCAACTGATTAATTATATATAGCAATTGGGTAGACTGGTCAATACACAGTTTACGACCAAAATATATAATATGCAACAAAACAGTAGCAAACTGGGAAAAAACGCTGGGGATGAGAAAAAAAACCGTGGCTAGTGTACTAACTGGGCATGTCACTACCTCGAGACAGTTTGAAACCGCTACTATGGTCAGACACCCGGAACCCCAATTTAAAGTTTGTGTGGAAATATGTAAAGGCCCAGAACTTGTGCACTTATTCAAGATGAGAGCTACAAAAGATTTCATCTCAAAGGACATATTCTTAAGTTTAGTGTCTCCACAAAACATTCACTTACAATCACTGATTGAACCATGTGATACCGCTGATGCACAACTGTCGAAGTAGCTCTGCAGGGTCTCTATCTGACGACACAGGATATCCCGGAACGTCTCCATTTCCATCAACTTTTCTCTGAGACCTCGGCCGCGCTACAAAAAAGAAACCAATTTTCAATACATATGGTAGTTTCAACTACAGACTTCCATTTAATGATGATACATAGGAAAAGTAAAACACATGTAATAAATTGTATAACAAATGAAATGGAAGCACAATGCAGCTTTTGTGTTAACTGACTTTCTAAATATGTTATAAAAGGCATAAAACGGCATGGCAGAGCTGTAGATAAGCTGAGTTTTTGAGTATTTTACTCATACTTTTTTTACAAAAACCCTAAGTTTTTCAAAATTGAGAGTATCATTACTCATAAAGACAACTTACTACAAAACGGCATAACTTCAAAAAATCATGAGTATTATATGTGTATGTATTGACCAGTTTATTCCATATTTACAAGATGAAAATTGTTCCAAGCATGTGTCTAATATTAAGGTCATACAGTGTTTCTTTTGTTTTTACTTGACTTCCATTTAGTCTAAACAGTTTGTTTTTTAAATGTATTAATTCATATCCATTTTGAAAGCATGAACTTTTCAAAGCAAGTGTTCACTCTGAACGAGTTCCTTGTTACTCATTCATTTTGAATCTGATGAGTAAATACTCATTATAGTCAAATATTATCTCCTGCTCTGTAAGAACACAGACAAACACTATTTAAAATGCAATCAGTATATGAATACAGACAGAAGGAGTATTTGACTTGGTCAATCAAACAAAGGCACCGCTGAATGTTAGAACAAGTGCCTTCCTTCTAGAATGTTAGAACAAGTGCCTTTAGTTTTTTATGATACTTAATCTTTAAAAAGCTTTTACATTGACTAGGTCCGAACACTAATGCCTTTTAAAGAGTGTTATTTTAAAGTAGCTATCCCGCCAACAACAACCAATTTTTACAAAATATGTACACCATTTCTAAACCTACTGATGACAAGGTATATATATATACAACTTATATATTTTGAGAATCCGAACTATATAGACATAATTATAATATAAATGGCTTTAACCAGCCAGGCTAAACACCGAATATGGAGCGTTGAATTAAGTGTTACCAACTCATAATTCATTTTACCAGAGCTTTTTTTCCTTCATAAACAGAGGTCGAAATACACTGTTCATACATATGGAAGTCGCATTATAAGGGCCTGGGCCTCTTCTCCTATTTCCGAAAAAAACACCTGATTTTACGCATATTTGTGTGATTTTAAGAACCTGTTAATAAATATTAACTTTTTATCAGCACATTTATACATTATTATATGACCTGAACACCTGGATAGAGTTTTGATAAACGGCTGTGTAGTGTAATTTTGACGTTATTTGACTGGATAGCTACTTTAAGGCCCATCAACACATCATGCCTATCACTGAATACCTATTAGCTTGAAGCCTCTGGATGAGTAAAAATCACGTGACTTTTTTCTTTTTAACCATAGCAGCCATCTTGAATTTAATTTAGAAAATAACAAATACACATCATAACGACATTTTTCTATGAAATTTCATGCAGAGCCAAATAAAAGTTTAGAAGTAGCGATAACAAAATGTTCATGTGTCTATAGATGTAAACAAAGATGACTGCTGATGCTTGGCCCCATCTTTAAAGCTAAATCTGACAAAATTAATTTTATTTCAGACCAGTTACATGTCATGCTGATCACTAGTCTTGTTCCGATTAATCAATTTGATCGATCATCGATCAGTTATGCCTTTGATCTCATTAATCAATTACAATTTATCATGATCGACTTTACTCGGTTGTTGAAAATTATGGCTTATTTCATTCTCTTGTACCAAAATATACAAGCAAAATGACAACTTATTTTTTAAAATATATGTTGGTCAGTTTCATTCAGTTCATTTATTACCAGAACATACTTGAAATGTGATTATTTTCTTCATTATAATCTGAAAAAGGCTTACACTTGTCTTTTATAGCAGTCATATTTAATCGATTAATGATCGATCATTGGTCGGTTAAATATTCTGATGATCGATCATGAATTTTCAGCCAATTCCCAACACTACTGATCACTAGTAAATATTATAATATACTGTATCAATACCTCTTACCGTTACAAAGAAAGGAGTACAGTGCTTCAAGAAAATTAAAACTGGGGATTAGCCAGGATTTTTTTTTAATTGCCCCAAAATTGTTATAACCAATGAATAGTTCCTGGTACATAGTTTTTGTCAATATTGAATACTTTGCTTTTTTACATTGTTTTGTTTATATAATTAATTAATAATGCATATGTGATTAGAATCAAACAATAAGGTTCTATTTTCCTTTATTTTCCTTTTATTTATCCATAGCATCATATAACAAAAATATACAGCAATTCATCGAAAAATAAGAAATTACGTTATATAGAAATCACCGTTCAAACTGTTAATATTCGAGTAACCTTTCTTCTTCTACATGTCCAACGTGACAAACTTGCGTGAACAATCAATGTCAATTATGAAAGCTGTAATGCGATTGGTTCAAATTGTGTAATCAACCAATGAAATGCGCGCTTTCAAATTGATGAACTTTAATCAAGGGAGAGAATTTGTTTCAACAAATAACATTACAGCTTCAAATTACATGCAATTAAAGACGATTTCTGGTTGAACTTTAGTTTGCAAAGCTTGATTGTCCATAGAATTTTGGGAAGAGAGACTAGCCCGGATTCAGATTGGACAAGCCCCGGGCTTCGGGCTATCCTATTCTTGAAGCACTGGAGTAGCGAACACAAATATTTTTAGTCTATTTTTAGCCAAGACAGCCTTTAGCTTAGGACCACAAGTAATGTTTCAGTGAAGATTCATGAAATTCCTCCCATTTGTTTTGAGGAGCAGCTACAAAAAGTCAGATGATCGCATAAGCTTTACTGAGCTTTGATTAGTAGAGCTAATAAGCAAGGATCACAGTTTATTTCAGCTGAAAAGGCCGAATAAAGTAAGAAGCTGAAAATATTCTGGATCTGTGCTTATGTTTGTATTGAATTTGTTAATCCTACCTTGAATGAAGATGAGGATGCCGTTGACATACTGGTTCCTGAAGTAAGTGACAACATGGAGCCATGTCGACGTAAATTATTCTCACTTCCATAGCCTGACTCGGCCTGTCTGTGAGTGTCTATTGCATCCATCCATATCTGTCTTTCATCTTCACTCTCCGCCCTCAAATACCAGACAGAGTCATTAACCGCCACGTCAAACCGACATTCATCAAACTGGTGTGGCTGAAAAGGCAAACAAAAATGTGTACAGAAATCTTTGAGAATTGTATTGAATTAAATCTGTTATTGCAACACTTTTCTGTTTTTAAACTGCACAAGGGTACATGTGAAGTATGTCACTTCGTGTCCACAACCAGTGAAAACATGTATTTATAAAAGTTATTTACAAAATTTATTTATGAGAAAGAATTGAACAGGGCAATTTTATAAATATGATATTAACACACAAATAACCTTTAGCTCACTTCATGTGTAATAAATAATATGTGGCGTTGTTGTTTACATAGAAAAACAATTGTATCTCTTTGTCCTGCATCAAATAATGAAAAATACAGTTAGTGAAATTTATTCTTTCAATTCTGAAATGACAATGTTGTCATAATTATGCAAATTGCATTGTCATTGTGCCACAATTTGTGGCAACAAGTAAAACAACCAATTCATAATTGTGTTGAGATTTTACCTTACTTTCACTAGGTGATAAAAGTTGTGTTACTCGGTTTTTATCCTTAGGTTCTATAGTAAAACAAGAGGGCCATGATGGCCCTATATCGCTCACCTGAGTTAATTTGAACCAATACAATAGGGCCAAGATGGCCCTAAAGCGATCACCTCAGTACTGGCACATTAGGCCAAAAATAAAATTATGTTTGTTTCCCCTTCCCGACCCATGCAAAAAAGGGTTGGGTAGGTAGGTAGGTAAAATATTTTTTTTATTTCATTTCTTTTATTTGAGATCAAAACTGGAATACATGCTACCTATAAGACACATTTAAGACAAAAAAAATATAAAAAAAATAAATAAATAAAAAAAAATAAAATAAATAAAAAAAAAAATATTTTTTTTCGCCAGTGTCGAAAAAATAATTCGGGTCGCGGCAATTTCGGTGGGTCGGTCGGGAAGGGGAAACAAACATAATTTTATTTTTGGCCTTATCGAACTTCTTCGAAATCTTATGGTCATATACAATCTGTGCAAGTTTGGTTAAGATTGTTCAAGAAATGTGGGCTCTGTTGTGTATAACAACATTGATATAGACAGTTTAAGACACTGACAAAATTTGGTAAAGATCAAATACAAAATGAAGGTACTAGAGAGTTACACCTTGGGCAGAGCCAAATGTGACCCCAGGGCTACATGTAACATATGAGAGCTGTGTGCTTTGTGGTTTTAGAGAAGATGATTTTTTAAGTTTTTCCCTATACAAGTCTATGTAAAACGTGACCCCTGGGGCGGGGCCAAATGTGAACCCAGAGTCACCATTTGAACAAACTTGGTAAAGGACCTAAAGAGTGTAGTAAATGCAAAATATTAAACCTCTGGGTCTTGTAGTTCCAGAGAAGAAGACTTTAATGTGTTTCCTATATAAGTCTATGTAAAACTGTGACCCACGGAGTGGGGTCAAATTTAACCCCAGGGTCACCATTTGAACAAACTTGGTAGAGGACCATAATCTAATAGTAAATGCAAAATATTAAACCTCTGGCTCTTGCAGTTTCAGAGAAGATTGTTTTTTTCCTATATATATAAGTCTATATAAAACTGTGACCCCCGGGGTGTGGCCAAGTTTGACACCAGGGTCACCATTTGAACAAACTTGGTAGAGGACCATAAGCTTATAGCAAATGCAAAATATTAAACCTCTGACTCTTGCAGTTCCAGAGACGAAGATTTTTTCAGTTTTTCCCTATACAGGCCTATGTAAAACTGTGACCCCCGGGGTGGGCCAAATGTGACCCAGGGTCACCATTTGAACAAAATTGGTAGAGGACCATGAGCTTATAGCAAAAGCAAAATATTAAACCTCTGGCTCTTGCAGTTCCAGAGAAGAAGATTTTTTTCAGTTTTTCCCTATACAGGCCTATGTAAAGCTGTGACCCCCGGGGCGGGGCCAAAAGTGACCCAGGGTCACCATTTGAACAAAATTGGTAGAGGACCATGAGCTTATAGCAAAAGCAAAATATTAAACCTCTGGCTCTTGCAGTTTCAGAGAAGAAGATTTTTTAAGATTTTCCCTATACATGTCTATGTAAAACATGTGACCCTTGAGGCGGGGCCAAATGTGACCTCAGGGTTTTTAGTTATTTGAACAAACTAAGTAGAGGACCATAAGCTGATGCTACATGTAATACATGAGAGCTCCGTGCCATATCGTTCCAGAGAAGAAGATTTTTTTCAGTTTTTCCCTATACAAGCCTATGTAAAACTGTGACCCCCGGGGCGGAGCCAAATGTGACCCCTGGGTCACCATTTGAACAAACTTGGTAGAGGACCATAAGCTTATAACAAATACAAAGTATTAAACCTCTGGCTCTTGCAGTTTCAGAGAAGAAGATTTTTTAAGTTTTTCCCTATACATGTCTATGTAAAACATGTGACCCTTGGGGCGGGGCCAAATGTGACCCCAGTGTCACCATTTCAACAAACTTGGTAAAGGACCATAATCTTATAGTAAATGCAAAATATCAAACCTCTGGCTCTTGCAGTTTCCGAGAAGATTTTTTTTAAATAAATCCTATATAAGTCTATGTAAAACTGTGACCCCCGGGGCGGGGACAAATTTGACCCCAGGGTCACCATTTGAACAAACTAAGTAGAGGACCATAAGCTGATGCTACATGTAATAGATGAGAGCTCCGTTTTATGTGGTTCCAGAGAAGAAGATTTTTTTCGGTTTTTCCCTATACAAGCCTATGTAAAACTGTGACCCCCGGGGCGGGGCCAAATGTGACCCCTGGGTGACCATTTGAACAAACTTGGTAGAGAACCATAAGCTTATAGCAAATGCAAAATATTAAACCTCTGGCTCTTGCAGTTTCAGAGAAGAAGATTTTTGAAGTTTTTCCCTATACATGTCTATGTAAAACATGTGACCCTTGGGGCGGGACACCATTTGAACAAACTTGGTAAAGGACCATAAGCTTATAGTAAATGCAAAATATTAAACCTCTAGCTCTTGCAGTTTCCGAGAAGAAGATTTTTAAAAAAAAAATCCTATATAAGTCTATGTAAAACTGTGACCCCCGGGGCGGGGACAAATTTGACCCCAGGATCACCATTTGAACCAACTTAGTAGAGGACCATAAGCTGATGCTACATGTAATACATGAGACCTCTGTGCCTTGTGGTTTCAGAAAAGAAGATTTTTAAAAGTTTTTTCCTATATAAGTCTATGAAAAACATGCAAAATCTCAATATACAAACTTTGGACCCCCGAGGCACAGCCATTTTTGACCCCGGGGACTTCATTTGAACAAACTTGATAGTCTAGCCGTTGGCGGTCATATTAAAAGAAAAACTGTCGAAATCTGTCTGGCGGTTCTTGAGCAGAAGATTTTTTAAGGTTTCGACCATATATGGTAATGGCGGCCATCTTGGTTGTCGTGCTGACCTAATTTTAACAAATCTAAAAAGCATTCATCTAAGGATCATCCATGTGAAGTGCGGTCAAAATTGACCAAGCGGTTTCTGAGGAGAAGTTGTTTGAAGCAAAAGTTAACGCAGACGACGGACGACGGACGAAGAGTGATCCCAATAGCTCACCTTTGAGCCTTCGGCTCAGGTGAGCTAATAAAAATCTTTGGCAGTGTATAAAGATGATAATTTTCAAGATTCAATTTGAATCAATTTGCATAAATGTGTATGAAAATACTAAATGTTTCAAAACAATCACACTGTAAATACCTAAATTTAAACAGTAAACTTGGTTGAACATCAAGGATAAAGAACGAGTTATCACAGGTCTACAATTATTTAGAGGTGTCTCAAATTTCTGCTCACTGATTGGTCAGTTTATTTTGATGATGCTTTGTCAAAATTATGAATAAGTGAATTGAATTGAATGTTGTTTAACGGCTCATGAACACAGTATAGGTTATTTAGAGCCTCCCCAGAGAGAGGGGAAGGATACATAGAAATCCGGGAACCGTGCCCAACTCTTATTATCAAATAGATTCCTATGGTTCTTTCACGTGCTCGGAGGATAGACTGATACACAGGACCGCCTGGTTTACGTCCCCATTCGACGGACGAGGCTAAGGGAAAGTGTCTTGCCCAAGAACACACCGACGAAACTCAGTGGCACCACGGAAAATTAAATCGAGGCCTCCAGTTACAAATCTGCCGCGCTACAGACCGCGCAAAGCCAGCCCTCATTGGGTGAACGATGGAATGTCCTGCTATGCCTTAATTGTGCCGCTGTCCTTTGATCTTAATGCGCTATCCCTTCAGTTTCCCAATAAAACTTTACTTTAGGTCATATACCACTATTGCATTTCCCATAGCCCTCCATTATAACCTTTTGGCCTACAACCCCTATTCCTATATCCGTATGGATGATAAAACCTAACTTTTTTTAAAGAACTATCTTAGAGACACTCAAAAATGACCAGCAAATTGGAGATAATCTGATGCTTTCAGCCTCTAATAGTTCACTGAAGGTGGCCACCCCCAGAATGGCAGTAAAGACATTTTACTTTTTGCAAATATACTCCCAGTAAAATTGTATCCATAAAAATGAAAATTTTAGCCAAAATATCATAAATCAACATGTTTTATGATGGAAACATAATATTTTGATGTTTTATGGGGATTTGTTATGATTTGGGTAATTTAATCCTATCAGAATCTACCTTACAATCTGACTATATGCCCTACCCTATACTTTTTTCAACCAATCAGAAGCCCCAAATCAATAGTGGTATCTGACCTACACCGTCTATAAAGGTTTACCACCACCAATTACATGTAAACCTCCGAGGTGTAGTCGAATGTAGTTCCTATAATAAAAAGTAATCCCTCCTTTTTCGATGGAAACGGGCATTACAAGTAGGGGAAAACTGCCCATTTCTATTCGATTTTGTGGTTATATGTATAAGAAGCGTATTAATAGGTTTTACTGGATCAATGATGAAAATTTTCGAAATTTCGACTCTCTGCTTACACTTTGTGAGCAATGAAAACAGGCGATCAATAAAAACAGCTGTACCCTTGACCTGTTTAGTAAACAAACAAGAACTTTCTTACATGTCTTGTGACCCCACGTTTTCTGGTGATTTTTCAAGTGGAAAAATAGTTTTCTATATGAACATTACACTGCTGCATTATCAGTGCTCACGCTACCATACGCCATGGTCGACATTAGCGATTATTTTATAATACTGTCGATTATTTTAAAGAAATGTCGACAAGAAATGGCGATTATTTTATTTTTTATTTTTTTTTTATTTTTTTTTTATTATACATTTTTCGTATAATGGTCTGTTTGACACCCCAAGTAATAAATGACCGCAATAAACATTACATAATCCGTTCACACCCCCTGTGATGTCGCCACGCGCTTATCAATTATCGCTTGTAAAAGTTGTTAATTCCCTTAATTGGCACTTCGTTGTCGGATAATCGGCATTGTTGATACACGCAATTAAACATCATGTGATTAATGGACCGAATAGCCAATCAGATATGCCGTTATTTGTTATCTTTCGGGCGATTGACCAATCAGACAATCCGTTACGCATCCAACAGTAGGTACAGTTTCCTGTTTGTTCTTCTGTACACAAACTACGAAGAGATGAAATTAATTTGTGCACGCACTATTATGAACATAGTCGCTACTTTCATCTGCATTAATAGCTATCCCATCATGATCCTGATAGGTAGCAAACTCCCATATGTATTGTGAACTGTGAAAACACTTGCAATAAAGTAATTAAAACATTGAAACAATAAGAAGTTTGAATATTGTGCCTGGCTTCGTGTCGGCAGTTTCAATTTGTCACAACTTTGAGATCGATAATTAATGACATAAAACTACATTATCCTACTATTAGGGTTGTGTTTTCTTTCCCCTTTGAAAGACCATTTTTGGCATTCAAAACACATTAATGCATGAAAAAAGTTCGTAATTGATGGTATTTCGATTAAATGTTTTGAAATTTCGGGCCGTGAAAGTGCGGTGTCATAGTACTTCGGATGGTACATAATTTCGGATTTTTATTTTTTTAAATTTTTTTTTATTTTTTTTTTACATAATCGAAGGAGAAAAACTGTCCTTTACAAAATTTTATACATGTTGGTGGAAAGAAAAACGATATATAGATGACAGATACATAAAGTATATTTCTATTCATTATTTAATCCATCATTCTTTGTTTTATCAATGTGTAAGGAGTTCCTGGAATCCTACTTTTAAATTTTAAATTCTAGTCTAGGCTCCTACTTCTTTCACTTGGAGAAAGTGGTGACAAAAAGAGGAGCCAGAGGAGGCCCTGATAGTCTAATAATATCTGATTGAAAATCTGGCTCTTACGACTGACCAATTTTTCTTACGCATTAAAGTTGGCTATTATTTTCTTAACTAAAAAATGTGTGGCTATTAATTTAAAATGGCCAGTGTGAGCACTGATTATCCATACTTGAGTTGAATTTGCAGCAAATCATTAATATGTGACACTTTAACATTGGTGTCTATGGGGAAAATAATTAGTGCTTTCATACCTATAAGAGATGCGTGCAGTAATTAGGACTCGCTCAGATTCGTACCTAGGGACACTTTTCCGATTGCAGTTGGTAAAATAAGCTCAGAAATAAGTTTTCATGAAAACGTGTTGCAAACATGCAACCCTACATGTTGATACCAAAAAGACATAGTTCAACTGCAAACACTTCACCAATACGTCATTTTAAACACGAAAAAAAAAAAAGAAACTCAAAATTACGGCTTTTACATGACAACAGGTTTGGTAGGCATGAAACCACTAAATCTTTCCCCTACCCCACTAAAATAGGATACTGTGAAAAATGAAGATTTGTGTAAAAGGTAAAATATTATTCCTTATCATTCAAACTCGACTTGGTAGCGTTCAGCTAGTATCAATTCTGATTTTAGCGGTATTTTTGGCATTATTAAGCTCGTATTCGCTACTATAATCAGGTATGGTACCACCAATTTTGAAGAATTTGACTGAAAAATCAATTTTGGCGTGAAAATCGACATAAATTGGCATATTCATCATCCTAATTGTACCTAAAATGCATATTTTATTTATGTCCATTGAATGTTCTAAACATTTGATCTATTTAATATGGTGTATTGACAAGAAATGCCGTTTGGTATGACAATTCAGATAGAGTAAAATTAAAAAAAATATCTCTGACTTTTGTCAGACTATTGTCCTTGGTATTCACAAGACCATATCTCGGCAAATAATCATTCGATTTTCATGAAGTAGGTGTTTTTAAGCTTGTTATGAAAATGACAACAAAAACTCCTCATTTAAGAAACATCTGAACATGTTTTCTCCTCTTATAGGTTTACCACCACCAATTACATGTAAACCTCCGAGGTGTAGTCGAATGTAGTTCCTATAATAAAAAGTAATCCCTCCTTTTTCGATGGAAACGGGCATTACAAGTAGGGGAAAACTGCCCATTTCTATTCGATTTTGTGGTTATATGTATAAGAAGCGTATTAATAGGTTTTACTGGATCAATGATGAAAATTTTCGAAATTTCGACTCTATGCTTACACTTTGTGAGCAATGAAAACAGGCGATCAATAAAAACAGCTGTACCCTTGACCTGTTTAGTAAACAAACAAGAACTTTCTTACATGTCTTGTGACCCCACGTTTTCTGGTGATTTTTCAAGTGGAAAAATAGTTTTCTATATGAACATTACACTGCTGCATTATCCATACTTGAGTTGAATTTGCAGCAAATCATTAACATGTGACACTTTAACAATTGTGTATATGGGGAATATAATTAGTGCTTTCATACCTAAATTGTGCATGCAGTCAGGTCAGATACCAATATTGATTTGGGGCTTCTGATTGGTTGAAAAAAGTATAGGGTTTATTAAGGCATATAGTCAGATTGTAAGGCAGATTCTGATTGGATTTTATTACCCAAATCATAACAAATCCCCATAAAATATCAAAATATTATATTTCCATCATAAAACATGTTGATTTAGGATATTTTGACTGAAATTTGCATTTGAATGGATACAACTATACTGAGAGTATATTTGCAAAAAGTAAAATTGTTTGACTGCCATTCTGGGGGTGGCCACCTTCAGGGAAATACCAGAGGCTGAAAGCATCAAATTAACTCCAATTTGCTGGTCATTTTTAGTGTCTCTAAGACAGTTCTTTAAAAAAAGTAGGTTTCATCATCCGTTCTTATATAGGAATAGGTGTTGTAGGCCAAAAGGCTATAATGGAGGCCTATGGGAAATGCAATAGTGGTATATGACTGTCAAGCGACTCCGGTATCGAGATCGATAAAGTGGGTCAGTAGCTGTAACACTAACAGCTGTAAAATACACACAGATATTCATAACTTTCACATCTGGTCAACTTCCGGTAGGTTGAGATATTCAGTAGGTGAAAATAAAGGGGTTTACTCGGACTTTATCCTCAAACTCTATATGAAAAAGGAAAATATTAGACCACGATTTAAATTAAATGTATCCATATTGGTGTTTTAAAATCAGACAACACCAAAAGAAGATACACAGATGTACACAAAAAAAAAGCTTTTAATATAATTATCACTATAAACTAGTTTTATAAAGGGCTACAATCAGTTGAACACTAACGATAAACACCGAGTTTACCTCCTACCAGAATGTGGAGGTGTTTTAATTTATTGATCACTGATTGGTCAATTTATTTTGATGATGTCATGTAAAAGTTATGAATAGACAGACCACTTGTGTTTGCATAATTGGATTAAAAGTTAGTGGCATGTTGTTTATTGTTTTGATAGTCGGCAGACATTTGAGATAAGATAAGATGATGGTGTTTGAGGTAATTGGGTCCAGTTAGGGATAAATGATTTAACTAATGTAATTAAGCAGATGTTAACAGAATGATGATAATGAAGGGGGCTATATTGGATTTCTGGATGGTAGCAGTGTTTTGGAGAGTAACCAGAATCGTAAAATAAGTATGGTAAGTAACTGAATTGTTTTATTGTCTGTCTGTTTTTTTAACAACAATATCTCAAATAATGAGCAATTCAATTGTTATTTTGCATAATAAAAACAGGTCTTGATGCAGCCTCCTTCACATTGTGTTTATAAAATTTATTCAGTGCATTTGATTTCATAGTGAATTGAATTATGGATAAACACTTAGCAGGGTTGGACACTAACATTTTTTGTCTGGGATCCGACTGGAATCCCTACTTTGTACGTCTGGGTGCCCACTTCAACATTAGGGATCCCACATAAAACAAAGAGCATTTTAGTCTGGCCTAATAAGCTCCTAGCCAGAGAGATTAATATAAGGGATCCTCGATAATAGAGGCAGAACGAAAGGCAAACTGAATTACCTTTTCGGACAATTTTTGTGCTCGATTTGGGGGATTTTCGATTAAATAATCTATAAAGTGTGTTCTTAATAAGAACCTGCGGCAAAATCAGGGTTCCCAGCTTCTAGAAACAGGGATACCACCTGAAAATCTGGGATCCTGGGACACTGTTAGTGTCGAACCCTGCTTAGTGTTAAAAGAATTTGTGATTTAAATGGGTTAAATAATTATTTGGAGCTGCATGTACATCACTATTAACAGAGCATGACAATATTCATATTTACATATACTTTATATTAACTGTACAATAAAAACACTTTTCCTCCACACTGAAGAGGGTGAAGACAACTCACAGGTGCAACCTGTCGAACAATGCCCTCAACAGCCCTGGCTTCTCTCAATCTGCATGGATGGTCCAACTCTGGATGACTTTGATTTTGACAGAGCGGTAGTGGATTGGCACTCACAGAGAACAAGGAAATTGTCACTGTGATGATGAGTTAATGTGTTAGTTTAAACTTATTTATTTTACATCGATTGTAATGAAAGCTCTATGAACTTATTTGGATCACTCTCGATGTCTTCCTGGGTAGAACCAGTACTAAGCAATGCAGATAAAGTGTCTTGCTCAGGGACACAACGCATATGGCAATGACGGGAATCGAACCCACGACTTTTGGATCATGGGTCCAACGCTCTACCACTAGACCACAGCGCTCCACGTGTTGTTAATGTGTTGAGAATGGGACTCGGAGTGATGCGGTTAATGTTAACTGAAAGACTAATTGTTGTTTTTATTGATAAATAGATGAATAAAACAATAAATTTACATCAAAATAATATGTTTTAGTTTTTTATTATTATTTTATTTCATTTTGTATGATACATTGAATTGAGTGTTGTTTAACGGCTCATCAACACAGTATATGTTATTTAGAGCTGCCCCAGAGAGAGCGGAAGGATACATAGGAATCCGGGAACCTGCCCTACTCTTATTATCGAATAGATTCCTATGGTTCTTTAACGTGCTCGGAGGATAGACCGATACACGGGACCACCCGCTTTACGTCCCCATCCGTCGGACGGGGCTAAGGGAAAGTGTCTTGCCCAAGAGCACAGTGGCACCACGGAGGATTGAACCCGGATGTATGATACAAGATATATGCCAAATCTAGTCTTTCCACTGGTCAGTAAAAAAAACAAGAGGTCAATGACCTTGAAGCTCTACTGATTGATTTTGATTTCAGGAAGTAGTCGCTACAGACTTGTTTTTTGAAAATCTATTTTAACCGTGGCGGCCATCTTGAATTTCCGGCCGACCTGAAATTTTGCTAAGATCAATAAGACATTAAGAGCAACATTCCTGTGAAGTTTCATGAAAATCCGTCAAGTAGTTTCAAAGAAGTAGTCGCTACAAGTTTTCATTATATAACTGTATGTAAACAAAGCAGCCATGTTTAAGGTCAAATCAAAACGATTTTCGACAAGGACCAACATCATGTCATACTGATCATTTTAGAAAAAGTCCCATATCAATATCTCTTATTGTTTTGAAGAAGTAGTCGCTACAAACTTTTTTATTTTAAATCTATTTTTAGCTGTGGCGGCCATCTTGAATTTCCGGCCGACCTGAAATTTTTCTAGGATCAACTAGACATCAAGAGCAACATTCGTGTGAAGTTTCATGAACATCCGTCAAGTAGTTTCAGAGGAGTAGTCGCTACAAGTTTTTACTATATAACTCTATGTAACCAAAGATGGCCACTGGCAGCCATGTTTAACGTCGAATCAAAATATTTTTCCACAAGGATCTACATCATGTCATGCTGATCATTTTAGAAAAAGTCCCATATCAATATCACTTATAGTTTTCAAGAAGTAGTCGCTACAAACTTATTTTTAAAAATCTATTTTTAGCTGTGACGGCCATCTTGAATTTCCGGCCGACCTGAAATTTTGATAGGATCAATTAGACATCAAGAGCAACATTCCTGTAAAGTTTCATGACAATCCGCCAAGTAGTTTCAGAGGAGTAGTCGCTACAAGTTTTTACTATATAACTCTATGTAAACAAAGATGGCCGCTGGCAGCCATGTTTAATGTTGAATCAAAACGATTTTTGACTAGGATCAACATCATGTAATGCTGATCATTTTAGAAAAAGTCCCATATCAATATCACTTATAGTTTTCAAGAAGTAGTCGCTACAAACTTATATTTTAAAAATCTATTTTTAGCTGTGACGGCCATCTTGAATTTCCGGCCGACCTGAAATTTTTCTAGGATCAATTAGACATCAAGAGCAACATTCCTGTGAAGTTTCATGACAATCCGCCAAGTAGTTTCAGAGAAGAAGTCGCTACAAGTTTTTACTATATAACTCTATGTAAACAAAGATGGCCGCTGGCAGCCATGTTTAACGTTGAATCAAAACGATTTTTGACTAGGATCAACATCATGTCATGCTGATCATTTTAGAGAAAGTCCCATATCAATATCACTTATAGTTTTCAAGAAGAAGTCGCTACAAACTTGTATTTTAAAACTCTATTTTTAGCTTTGGCGGCCATCTTGGATTTCACATCAACATGAATTTTTGCTAGGATCAACTAGACTTTATGGGCAACATTTCTGTAAAGTTTCATGAATATCCATCCAGTAGTTTCAGCTGTGAAGTCGCTACAAATAAAAGTTTACGGACAGACAGACAGACGGACGACGGACGCCGCACCACGGCATAAGCTCCGCTGATCTCTGATCAGTTGAGCTAAAAATCGGTGCCAGAAGGGGGACACCCACTTCCCGCGCCCATCCCCGTTCGTCAACCGAGCAAAACCCCCTACTCCTTCCTTAAAAAATTCCTGTGGAAGACCCTGGCTAAGTTATTTTTAAGTGAATGACATTTACAAAAAAAAAAAAAACGCATGAAAACACAAAGTGAAAGTATTTTTGGGGTTTTGTTTTTTGAAGCATCCGAAATAAGGACTAGCCTGATTTACGTCAACTTTTTACGCTGACACTGTCTTACAAAATCTTACTGTCTAAGTGATTTTAATTGCATGAAGTTGTTAGCATTTTCGAAAAATACTGTTAGGAAACGGTTATATTAAGTTGATTTAAATGTTATAAAATTTCTGTCTTTATTCATAATTTTGCATTGCCAAAATGTTGAGATTTTACCTTATTTTCACTAGGTGATAAATGTGTGTTACTCGGTTTTTATCCTTGGGTTCTATAGTAATATAAAAATCTTTGGCAGAGGAAAAAGATGATAATTTTCAAGTTTAGATTTTGTAAGATACATATTTTGAATCAATTTGCATAAATGTGTATGAAATATGCAGGGTTTCAAAATAATCACACTGTAAATACCTTAATTTTAACAGTAAACTTGGTTGAACATCAAGGATAAAGACCGAGTTTATCACCTACCAGAATGTATTGTTATGTCTTATTTCTGGTCACTGATTGGTCAGTTTTTTTGATGATGCTCTATCAAAATTATGAATTCATAATTAATCGTTTTAGTTTGAAACACGGAAGCAAATTCAAAACCTGAAGAAACCTAAATTATATCTGCAACCACAAGGTTTTGATAATTTTATGTTATCAACGAATACAATTGCGTACAAGTAGATTATTTTCTCATCATTATATATTTAAAATCGCGATAAAATGGATGGAGGCACGTTAAATTCAACTTTACAATAAAATAAATTATTGCACATTCGATGACGTAACATTTTGACAGCTAGGGCCTAAATTAAAATATTGTTTGTTTGCAGTTTGCGACCGACCCAAGGCAAATCCGCCGACCCAAACAATTTTTTTAATTTTTTTTTTTTTTTAATATATATATTTTTTTAATTTTTTTTAAATTTTTCCCCCCCCCAACTTTCTTTGTTTCTTTTTTCCCCAATGTGTTCATCACAAATATTGTTGGTTGTCTCAATTATTTTGGGAAGTTTCATAATGCTCTGATATATTGGATGCTTGGAAACAATCTCTGCTGCTATAGTAAATTTGGAAATAATCTCTGCTGCTGTAGTAAACTGAAAGGGTCTACAGGACTGACCCTGTGAGTGAGAAAAATGTGAGGAAGGTGTCTGCAAAAAGAACACTTGAAGAGAATATTGTTCTTTGCAGTAACGTAAACTGAGAAGTGTCAAATTGACACAGAGTTCAATGTTTATACTTTAACAGGGCTTGACATTAACTTTTTTTTCTACTTGCCAGAACTTGGAATTCTTTTGCGTGGGAACAACATTTTGGGTTAAGTGCATATCTACAAATTAATAATGTTATTTTCGGGCAAGTCATTGTCTAATTCACTTGCCCGAACTAAATTTCTACTTGCCCCGGGCAAGTGAAAATCTGACCATATTTTTCAAATATTTCTAATGATGATGTGCGAATATTCACTTTATATGTTTTAGATGAAATATAAAAATAGTGTAGATTGTATGCACTGTATTTGATGTTCATATCTTGTACCAAACAAAAGATTTTGTCATTTGAAACATTACTTCGAAAAAGTTAGCGTCGAGCATTGTTTAATAGTTACTAAGTCTATTTCATGTGTCCATAAATGAACATTTGATCAATGTTTTGCATGTTCTGTTAATATTTAACTAATAAACCCTTTTTAAAAAAAAAAATCTATGGATAATACTAGTGAAGCACACGCTATTTGCATGCCGTCGATGGGCATGCGTTAATAATAAGAATGTTTTTGAAAGAAAAAAATATCCCTACCTACCGACCCACCCCTAATTGCCATGGGTCGGAAACTGCAAACAAACAATTTTTTAATGGTGGCCTAGGTCTGGAATACAGGATTGAATTCTTGAATTACATCCTTATTGTGGGGGTAAGTAACACCTCTGCTCCTCTAATACTTAGGAAAACACTCCAATCTAGAGCTAAGGACGTATGTTTGTCAGGAGTTTGTGTCTCAAGGCATTATTTGGTCTGATAATCACTAAGACCTTTGAAAATGAATGTTTTGATCCATTTTTAATGAGTCACGGCAATGTTTTAAAGGGTCGCGGTCAGATGAAGGGATCGCGGCATGTCTGTTTCAAAAGTAACGGAATCGCAGTGCTGCTATGCCATAAATAGCTGGGGAAGGACCTGAATATAAAGTCAAAGGTATGTTGTATGCTAGTTACTTTTGCTATAAATCAAGGTTCAAGACCCCTATCCCCCAAAAATAGAAATACTACTTACTGTGACTGAAGCTCTTGAAAGACTAACAGAACCTCTACAACCGAATGCAAGATCATTTTCCGATTTAAAATAACTCAGAGCTCCATCTTTTAACACTATATACCTATCCTGCCAACCGTGTAAATAATTCGTCCATTTGCTGAGAATTCCTTTTTTCTCAAATCTAACGTCATCTTCCTCGGATTCGTCTTCATCATCCGTGATGCTGAGTGCATCAACTTTTTCTTCCATCATATCTTTGCAGTGGTGTAACAATATCCGCCAAATCTATTTGCACCTCATTGCTTAAAATGTGTGTGAATTTGCAAAAATAAACTGGAAGGTGTTGCCCTGTCAAACACTTCGGCTATCGGTGATTCATAAACGGAAGTTGAATTAGCGCCCTCTTCTCTCGTAAGGGAGGTAAGTAACTTTATAGTCCGTGCTAAACCTCGGGATCCGTGTCAATCTCTACCCAGAGTTGTCGTTCCTTGCATACAATGTAATGGCCTCTGGGAGAGATTGGATCCGTGTAACTGCCACGCTGGTTATACTAGGGAAAGGGGATAGTTTCTCCCCCCACCCCCCCGCCAAACCCCCTTTTGGTAAGCAGTATTCAGAGCAAATTTAGAGAGTATTCAGTACACACGGCCAGGGTACCAGTACCCGCAAATTACATTATTTAGTATTCAGTACACATAAAAAAAAAGGTATATGCCTTCAAGCTATGTTTTCTACGTAACAAAAAAACCTGTTGAAATCCACAAAAATCGTAGGACATCGTATTTAGATTTCATGATTGACCCCAAAACAGCAAAACGGTGAGATACAACCTTTAAACAGTTTTAAATGTCCTTTTACATCACAATAAAAGTAGACGAATAAATAGCAAACTGGTTAATTTTTATGAAGAAATTCATGTTAAATAGTATTCAGTACTCGGGTCTAAAATGAAGAAGTATTCAGTACTCAGCTCTAAATTAGAGAGTATTCAGTACTCGTGGGGTGGGGGTGGAGGGGTTAAACACCCACAGTAGGTAAATGGAAATTTGGAGCGCGCGATTATTTTCGCACTTATTTTTTTTTAAAGCACAAATTTAAATTATTCATGCAATTAATACAAGTTGATGAATAGTTATAGAAAATAATAGATTAGCATACTTCGACATGCACAAAAATAAGCATCTAAAAATAAGGACTGCGTAATCCGGTTAGAAAGACTTGGTTTAATTTCTTCCACAACTATTTCTTCATGGAAGTACACAGATGCGTGCTAAGTCTTCATAACTCTAAAACAAATTATAATCATCGTACACGGCATCAGCTGTTATAATGATACCTACTCAATGAGTTGCTAGTTCCTCACACTTACTATTTCAATTAGCTTAACCCAATTAGCTTGACCAATTAAAACAGTCACATATATATTGCTGCTATTGCACATGTTGTTATGTCACTGAAGGAACTAAATATATCCTTAGGTGTGTTAACTGTATATTCAGTGTTTTTTTTGTGTGTTTTTTGTTTTTAAATTAGCTAATTCTATACCTGTTGTACGCGATTTGCTTCTAATATATATACTTCTTGATTGTCTTCCTGTGTAGAACCAGTACTAAGCAATGCAGATAAAGTGTCTTTCTCAAGGACACAACACATGTGGTTATGGCGGAGATCGAACCCAGGACTTTTGGATCATGAGTCCAACGCTCTACCACTAGACCACAGCGCTCCTCATGAAACTTTACATAAGGGTTTCCCGTAATGTCTAGATGTTCCTAGCTAAAAATCAGGTTGATGTGGAATTTAAGATGGCCTCCGAAGCTGAAAATAGACTTAAAATATGTTTGTAGCGACTATTCCTCCTTATCCTCCGAAACTATCAGTGATACTGATATGGGATCTTTACAAAAACAGTGACTGTATATAGAGTATATAAATAAAATTAGCTTGACATGATGTTTGTTCTTGACGAAAAACATTTAGATTCGACATAAAATATGGCTACCAGCGGCCATCTTTGATAATTATTGAAGTACAATTCATTTAGTTATATAATCAGCAAATAAGTTCTATTTAGCATAGAATTCTGTTTTAAAATATCTATTTTGCTTCAAAATGTAAGTCAATTTACCCCACTCACTATTGACACATTTAGTTTAATCGATATTGTTTAAATTATACGTTTTAACTTTTAAGAATCACTACTTTGTACAACCTTTCTACGATGATTTAAATGATATTATATGAAGTAGGGATTTTTAGGATAGACTAATTAAATTATTTACTTTGCAACGTTGCATATATTTGTTCAGTGATACACACGCTGGATTGAAAGTAGAAGCCTTCCTCACAGTAACTGCAACATCAATATTATTAAACTTTTCTGATATAGACATCTATTGCACAAACGACACAAACAGTTCAAAGGATTCTAGAAATGTGTAGTTTTACGCTTTTCATAACATTTAATTCGGTCTTATATTTTAGGTGTATGCGCTATTTCAATACTTATTATGATTAAACATTTGGATTCTGTATTACATATACATGAGTAAAGACATGAATTAAAACTAAAAAATGCAAATTGCAACACAAAATCTTATTAGATGTTTATTTTAACGGTTTTTAATAGTAATATGCATATAGTTTGAGGATTTTAACACCTGAATTACTCCACCCACATAAATAAAAAATGTTGCATATGAAATGTAAAACTATTATGCATTTGTTGAACCATTTTTGTGTCAGTAATCAAAATACAGTCGACGAGGAAGTTTAAGTTACCCTGGCCACTGTACTAACCACTTACCGTGGCCACTATTCCTTCGTATTGGTGCAGTTGTTACAATAGCCCCTGCTTTTAAAAGATATGTATCATAATATAGGTTGTGATGTCATTCGTATTTGATTTATAGTAGGATTGGGACTATTATTTGTATCAACTCTTTTTTTGCGCACACAAGTGCAACTTGAATGACAGGTACCTAAACAAAAGGTTTGTTTCCAATGCAGGGGTAACCATGCCAACAATGACAAATACGTGTATTGCCATAAACTGGTCACCATTTATCTCAGTATGAGTATTTACTCCAAAATATTTTGTGAAAATGCATAGTTTTTCCCACCCTTTATTTTGTGGTTGAGACTTTTCAATATGCACTTCTAAAAAACAGAATTAAATGTTGTTTAATGGTTCATCAACACATATAATGTTATTTAGATCCACCCCATGGAGAGGGAGGGATGGGTGGGGTGATACATAGCAATATAGGAACCTGCCCTACTTCCACTAATGAAAAAAATAATTTTTTAAACGTAATCGGAGAAGAACAAGAGGCCCAAGAGGGCCTGTAGACGCTCTACTTGTATGATGTGATTTAAAAACATAAACATGATAGAGGCCAACCCAAGAAACATGTTTCCTATATATAACTCTATGTAAACTTTGGGTTATCGTGGCGACCATTTTGAATATTTGACGACAACGAAAAACACAAACTTGATAGAGGCCAACAACAGGAACAAGCATATGATATTTAACTAGAATGGAATAAGTGTTAATATGTCGTTTGATAAATGTCCTTAAATTTGAACTAAGTTTAGCCATGGTGGCCATCATGGATGACTGGAGGCCCCAAATCTGAGGGGGACTAACCCAAAGATCATTGTGATTAAGTTTCATCAAAATCCTTTAAGCAGTTTCAGAGAAGATGTCATTTTTAACGTTTTCCTATATAACTCCATATACTCATTTTGATTATTCGACGATAACGAAAAACACAAACTTGATAGAGGCTAACCCAAGGAACATGTTTATGATATTTCAGAAGAATGCTTTAAGTGGTTTCGGAGGAGATGTTGTTTGAAATTTCCTTAAATTTGACCTAATTTTAGACATGGCGACCATCTTGGATGACTGGCGGCCGGGAAAAACACAAATCTGAGAGGGACTATCCCAAATATCATAGTGATTAAGTTTCATCAAAATCCTTCAAGAGGTTTCAGAGAAGATGTCATTTATAACCTTTTCTTATATAATTCTATGTAAACTTTGGGTCGCCGTGGTGGCCATTTTAATTATTAGAGGTAAACGAAAAGCACAAACTTGATAGAGGCCAACCCAAGGAACGTGTATATGATATTTCACAAGAATGGAATAAGTGGTTTTGGAGGAGATGTCGTTTGAAATTTCCTTAAATAGCCATGGTGGCCATCTTGGATGACTGGCAGCCGCAAAAAACACAAATCTGAGAGGGACTATCCCAAAGATCATGTGATTTAAGTTTCATCAAAATCCTTCAAGCGGTTTCAGAGAAGATGGCGGCCGCGAAAAAACACAAGTCTGAGAGGGACTATCCCAAATATCATTGTGCTTAAGTTTCATCAAAAATTTTCAGGCAGTTTCAGAGAAGATGTAATTTTTAACCTTTTCCTATATAACTCTATGAGGGGCCCTCCAAGTAACATTGTGATGAAGTTTCATCAAAATCCTTCAAGCGGTTTCAGAGGAGATGTCGATTTTATAAATTTGCTAACAGACGGACAGACGGACGAAGGACGAAAAGTGATCGCATAAGCCCTCCTGGCCTTTGGCCAGTAGAGCTAAAAATGCGATACACCAGCCCGCCCGGTTTACGTCCCCATTCGTAGGACGAGGGTAAGGGCAAGTGTCTTGCAAGGGCAAGTGTCTTGCCCAAGAAAGACACAAGAATACACAGACGAAATTTACTGGCGCCAATGAGGCTCGAACCAGTGTCCTCTGGATTTCAATACCCTAGTTTTATCTACTGCATCAACAAGCTGTATACGTATGGGCTCAATGCATTAACATACATGTATATACAATCTAAATGTTAAAACGTTATCATGAAGCTCGGTTCACAACGGTCAATTTTATCTAGCAAATTGGCATCAAGTTCATGTATGTCGAGTTGCAATTAAGGCTTTGGGATAATACAATGCAGTTAAAAATACCTTGTTAATATTATCTTATTTAAATAATATTACTTGATATTATAATATAGCATAACAAATAAGATATTTTTTGTAGACGCTTACACATAAGGATTGGTACCCAGACTACACTACAGTACTACTTCAGAAATACCTATCTGCTCTTGAGAAATGGGAAGAAGACTGACAAATGAAATTTCATCCAGCGACATAATTATACAGCTATCCAAACAAGAGCCAGCTGATCAAAATATCCTATTAACTACATGGCCACACACTTGAAGTAGCGGACAGTAGCACGTACCTTGGTTTAACGAAGACCTCACATGGAAGCAGCAAATCAATTCTACACTAGCCAAGCTCGACAGGACCATGGTTTTCATAAGACGTAACTTTGTTGAGTGCACCAAACCAATGAAGTATACCGCATATACTACAAGTGTACGACCTACACCAGAGAATGCATCCACCGAATGTGATCCCCATAGGACAATAGATATATACTCCTGGAACAGGTCCAGCGGAGAGCTGCACGGTTTGTACACAGGAAATATACTTATCGTATCCTAGGTTGTGTAGCACAGATGGTACAGGACCTGCAGGAGAAATCCCTAAAATACAGAAGGTAGAACAATTAACTAACCATGCTGTTTAAGATCCAACATGGACTAGTGGATGTAGACACACACCTAGTAATGCCGAACAACAGGCATATCAGAAGTCTCCGGCGACTATATCAACAGACTGCCAAGAAGGATGTATACAAGTAGGATGTATACAAGTACTACTTGTACACAAGTACTACGTGTACCCACATACGATCAGAGAGTGGAATCTTCTTCCAGCCCAAACCACTGACACCGACACTGTATATGTATTCAGAGCCAGGCTTATCTTGTAAGATGGTGGGAGGTAAACAGTACTTGTTCTACCCAGGAACAGGAATAAGGGAGTGGTCTGCCCCAACCACAAAATAAATCGACCGTCATGCATAGCCTACAATTTACCGAAAAATGACGTTAAACACCACACAAGCAAAGCTTCATCAACTAAATCACCCATATCTGAACAATTTTCATTGTAACATAGAGACAGAGATGATCGCCATTTTTAGTTTTAACCACAGAGTAAACCACACTCTGTGAAGAATACAACCCTTTAGTTCACATTTAGTAATCGCGGTTAGATTTATACTCTGTAAGCTTTGCCTGCTTAAGCTATGTCTGACATACAGGTTTTACTACAGTTAAGAGCGCAACTGTGTATTATAAACACCTACCGTAAAATGCCTTCTTTTTGTTTTGCCATGAGGTGAAAATGCTGTGGTCTCTTTTGTGATTTTAGTTGATGGAGTTGTTTAATATGCGATTTGTAAACATCGTTAAAATAGACATATACTTCAGTTTTTAATTATTTAAGTCTTTATAATGTAATACCTTATCACAAATCGTATTCTTCATACAATTTGAAGTGATTTTATGAAAAGTGTACAACTATAAGACCCACTGGGCTTGTCTCAAAATGCTCTCATGTTCTTAAATAACAAAAACATTTTATTTTATAAAAATCTACACAAAACTGTGAACATGTAGGTGCCATATTGACCCCATTGTCACCAATTTTAACCAAGATGTTCCTAAATAAATCAATGTAATAGTGTAACCGCCGGGTCACCATTTAACAATAACTTGTTAGACCTCTAGCTCTTGTAGTTTCAGAGAAAAAGATGCCTTTAGTCTTTCCCATAGAACTCTTTGTAAAACTGTGACCCCTGGGACCGGGCCTTATTTGACCCAATGGTCATGATTTGAATAAAACTGGTAGGGAACCATATGCAGAATAATAGACCGCTGGCTCTTTATTTTGATGTTTTTAACGATTTTTCTATATTACTCTATGTAAATATAGGCCGTCTGGGGCGGGGCCATTTATGAACCCATGGTCACCAATATATGCAATGCCATGAACAAATTTGCTAGTGAACCATAAGCGTATGCTTCATGCATAATATTAGACCGTTAGCTCTTACGGTTTTAAAGAAGATTTTTTTTTATTATAAATGTTCATTCATAACTCTATGTAAAACGGTTACCCCCGGTGTGTGACCATGTTTGACCCTATGGTCCCCATTTTATAAATACTTGATAGAGGACCCTAACCTTACTAAACATGCAAAATATTAAACCAGTAGCTTTTGTGCAGTTTTTTTAAAGAAACCAGATTTTTATTCAAAAGGGGGTAGATAACTCTAATAACAGGAATCAGCCATGGATATTTTGTTCGTCTACAAGGTACTCAATAACATGGTAAAAGTAAGAATTTGTCCCTTGAGATGGTAACAAAAAAGTGTATGCCATGAGCCAGGACCCAACATTTACGATTTTGTTACCAACTCAAGGGATACATTCTAGTATCACTTTTTGAAAAGAATATTGTATATAGATTACATTTTTCCATGATAGCAATGTGAAACAGGTAGCTTGTATAAAAAAAACGAAAATTAATAGGTTATCATCGTAACGCTTTCATAGAAGGTTGGATGTTCAGTTTTGAATGACATGCTTGTGTGAATAATTATTGAGGTGCTTTTTAAAGATGCAATTAAGTTTACAATTTATTTAGTTATTTAAAGAGTAAATAAGCTCTGTTTAGCACTGAATTCTGTTTAAAATCTCTATTTTGCTTCAAATTAAAAGTCAATTTACCCCACCCACTATTGAGACATGTTTATGCATTTAGTTTCGTCAATAATATTTACATAATATATGTAAACTTGTAAGGATCAGTAATTTACCACATTTCTATGCTGATTTAAATAATATTATAATATGAATCAATAAGGGATTGTTATGATAGATTGATGAAATTAAGTACTAGGCAATGTTCATGGCATTGCATATATTTGTTCAGTAAGCAGGCATATGCCAAACTGGCAGTATAAGCCTTCCTCAAAGTAACTGCAACATAAATAGTATTAACATGTTCTGATATATACATATACTGAAGTGAAAAAGAAATGCAACTCGGGAATTTCCGCTATATATTCTATATACTGCACACTTAATTCCACATAATATTCCAAACAAATCCCAAGATGTGCTGTTTTGTAAAAAAAAAAAAGTTGCAGTTAGTTAGAGAAAGGAGACAGCTGTGATGTTGTAGACGTTTTAATCAAAGTACACTTGTAACAAGAAGTTCATAATTTGTTAACTTGCTCTTTGAATAATTGAGCCCGTTTAGTACTCTATTTAACTAGTACTCTATTTAACGTAAAGAGTTTGCAAAATTTTGCATCCTAAGTTTGCTCACATGCTTGAGCCAAACGCGTACTCTGTCAATAATGAAACTTTGCAGGAATACTACAATGGATTCTAGATAAGGGAAGTCTGCGGTTTTACGCTTTTTATAACATTAGTTTATTTTAGGTGTATGCGTTATGACAATATTTATTATGATTAAACATCTGGATTATGTATTGCACATATATACATGAATTAAACGTTGACAATTGCAACACAAAATATGATTAGATGTATATTTTAACGTTTTTTAATTACAATGTAAGTATATCTGAAGGAATTAGCCCACCAATATACATCACAATGAAGATTCCTGCATATGAAATGTAATAATAGTGTATGCATTTGCATCCTTTTTTGTGTTACTGAACAAGAATCAATGAATAAGAATTGAATTGAATTTGCATTTTACTGCTCACAAAAAGGTTATATGGCACCAAACGGAATGAACATTCCAGGCTCACTCACCATTTATATCTAGACAAAAAATATGCAGAATGTGCCTAGCACCTTCTCACCTGCAGAACTACACTGTTGCTGCAACCTTCTCACCTGCAGAACTGCAGAGTTGCTGGTGCCACGATCATTGTTTACTGTCGCTGGAGCCACGATCATTGTTTACTGTCGTTGGAGCCAAGATCATTGTTTACTGTCGCAGGTGCCACGATCATTGTTTACTGTCGTTGGAGCCACGATCATTGTTTACTGTCGCTGGAGCCACGATCATTGTTTACTGTCGCTGGAGCCACGATCATTGTTTACTGTCGTTGGAGCCACGATCATTGTTTACTGTCGCTGGAGCCACGATCATTGTTTACTGTCGTTGGAGCCACGATCATTGTTTACTGTCGCTGGAGCCACGATCATTGTTTACTGTCGCTGGAGCCACGATCATTGTTTACTGTCGCTGGAGCCACGATCATTGTTAACTATCGATGGAGCCACGATCATTGTTTACTGTCGCTGGAGACACGATCATTGTTAACTATCGATGGAGCCACGATCATTGTTTACTGTTCGCTGGAGCCACGATCATTGTTTTCTGTTTGCTGGAGCCACGATCATTGTTTACTGTTCGCTGGAGCCACGATAATTGTTTTCTGTTCGCTGGAGCCACGATCATTGTTTACTGTTCTCTGAAACCACGATCATTGTTTACTGTCGTTGGAGCCACGATCATTGTTTACTGTTCGCTGGAGACACGATCATTTTTAACTATCGCTGGAGCCACGATCATTGTTTTCTGTTCGCTGGAGCCACGATCATTGTTTTCTGTTCGCTGCAGCCACGATCATTGTTTACTGTCGTTGGAGCCACGATCATTGTTTATTGTTCGCTGGAGCCAGGATCACTGTTTTCTGTTCGCTGGAGCCTCGATCATTGTTTTCTGCTTGCTGGAGCCACGATCATTGTCTGGAACCATGATCATTGTTTACTGTCGCTGGAGCCACGATCATTGTTTACTGTTCGCTGGAGCCACGATCATTGTTTACTGTCGCTGGAGCTCGATCATTGTTAACTATCGCTGGAGCCACGATCATTGTTTACTGTTCGATGGAGCCACGATCATTGTTTTCTGTTCGCAGGAGTCACGATCATTGTTTACTGTCGCTGGAGCACGATCATTGTTTACTATCCCTAGAGCCACGATCATTGTTTACTGTCGTTGGAGCCACGATCATTGTTTACTGTCGCTGGAGCCACGATCATTGTTTACTGTCGTTGGAGCCACGATCATTGTTTTCTGTTCGCTGGAGCCACGATCATTGTTTACTGTCGTTGGAGCCACGATCATTGTTTACTGTCGCTGGAGCCACGATCATTGTTTACTATCGAAGGAGCCACGATCATTGTTTACTGTCGCTGGAGCCACGATCATTGTTTACTGTCGATGGAGCCACGATCATTGTTTACTGTCGCTGGAGCCACGATCATTGTTTACTATCCCTGGAGCCACGATCATTGTTTACTGTTGTTGGAGCCACGATCATTGTTTACTGTCGATGGAGCCACGATCATTGTTTACTATCCCTGGAGCCACGATCATTGTTTACTGTTGTTGGAGCCACGATCATTGTTTACTGTCGCTGGAGCCACGATCATTGTTTACTATCGAAGGAGCCACGATCATTGTTTACTGTCGCTGGAGCCACGATCATTGTTTACTGTCGCTGGAGCCACGATCATTGTTTACTGTCGCTGGAGCCACGATCATTGTTAACTATCGATGGAGCCAAGGTCATTGTTTTCTGTCGCTGGAGCCACGATCATTGTTAACTATCGCTGAAGCCACGATCATTGTTTACTTTCGCTGGAGCCACGATCATTGTTTACTGTTCGCTGGAGCCACGATCATTGTTTTCTGTTCGCTGGAGCCACAATCACTGTTTACTGCTCTCTGGAGCCACGATCATTGTTTTCTGTTCGCTGGAGCCACGATCATTGTTTACTGTCGTTGGAGCCTCGATCATTGTTTGCTGTTCGCTGGAGCCACGATCATTTTTAACTATCGCTGGAGCCACGATCATTGTTTTCTGTTCGCTGGAGCCACGATTATCGTTTTCTGTTTGCTGGAGCCACGATCATTGTTTAGTGTCGCTGGAGCCACGATCATTGTTTATGTCGTTGGAGCCACGATCATTGTTTACTGTTTGCTGGAGCCACGATCATTGTTTACTGTCGTTGGAGCCACGATCATTGTTAACTGTCGCTGGAGCCACGATCATAGTTTTCTGTTCGCTGCAGCCACGATCATTGTTTACTGTCGCTGGAGCCACGATCATTGTTTACTGTTCGCTGGAGCCACGATCATTGTTTTCTGTTCGCTGGAGCCACGATCATTGTTTTCTGCTTGCTGGAGCCACGATCATTGTTTACTGTTCGCTGGAGCCACGATCATTGTTTTCTGTTCGCTGGAGCCACAATCACTGTTTACTGTCGTTGGAGCCACGATCATTGTTTACTGTTTGCTGGAGCCACGATCATTGTTTACTGTCGTTGGAGCCACGATCATTGTTAACTGTCGCTGGAGCCACGATCATAGTTTTCTGTTCGCTGCAGCCACGATCATTGTTTACTGTCGCTGGAGCCACGATCATTGTTTACTGTTCGCTGGAGCCACGATCATTGTTTTCTGTTCGCTGGAGCCACGATCATTGTTTTCTGCTTGCTGGAGCCACGATCATTGTTTACTGTTCGCTGGAGCCACGATCATTGTTTTCTGTTCGCTGGAGCCACAATCACTGTTTACTGTCGTTGGAGCCACGATCATTGTTTACTGTTCGCTGGAGCCACGATCATTTTTAACTATCGCTGGAGCCACGATCATTGTTTACTGTTTGCTGGAGCCACGATCATTGTTTACTGTCGATGGAGCCACGATCATTGTTAACTGTCGCTGGAGCCACGATCATAGTTTTCTGTTCGCTGCAGCCACGATCATTGTTTACTGTCGCTGGAGCCACGATCATTGTTTACTGTTCGCTGGAGCCACGATCATTGTTTTCTGTTCGCTGGAGCCACGATCATTGTTTTCTGCTTGCTGGAGCCACGATCATTGTTTACTGTTCGCTGGAGCCACGATCATTGTTTTCTGTTCGCTGGAGCCACAATCACTGTTTACTGTCGTTGGAGCCACGATCATTGTTTACTGTTCGCTGGAGCCACGATCATTTTTAACTATCGCTGGAGCCACGATCATTGTTTTCTGTTCGCTGGAGCCACGATTATCGTTTTCTGTTTGCTGGAGCCGCGATCATTGTTTAGTGTCGCTGGAGCCACGATCATTGTTTATGTCGTTGGAGCCACGATCATTGTTTACTGTTTGCTGGAGCCACGATCATTGTTAACTATCGATGGAGCCACGATCATTGTTTTCTGTCGCTGGAGCCACGATCATTGTTAACTATCGCTGAAGCCACGATCATTGTTTACTTTCGCTGGAGCCACGATTATTGTTTACTGTTCGCTGGAGCCACGATCATTGTTTTCTGTTCGCTGGAGCCACAATCACTGTTTACTGCTCTCTGGAGCCACGATCATTGTTTTCTGTTTGCTGGAGCCACGATCATTGTTTACTGTCGCTGGAAACACGATCATTGTTTACTGTTCGCTGGAGCCACGATCATTTTTAACTATCGCTGGAGCCACGATCATTGTTTTCTGTTCGCTGGAGCCACGATTATCGTTTTCTGTTTGCTGGAGCCACGATCATTGTTTAGTGTCGCTGGAGCCACGATCATTGTTTATGTCGTTGGAGCCACGATCATTGTTTACTGTTTGCTGGAGCCACGATCATTGTTTACTGTCGTTGGAGCCACGATCATTGTTTACTGTCGTTGGAGCCACGATCATTGTTTACTGTTCGCTGGAGCCACGATCATTGTTTTCTGTTCGCTGGAGCCACGATCATTGTTTTCTGCTTGCTGGAGCCACGATCATTGTCTGGAGCCACGATCATTGTTTACTGTCGCTGGAGCCACGATCATTGTTTACTGTTCGCTGGAGCCACGATCATTGTTTACTGTCGCTGGAGCTCGATCATTGTTAACTATCGCTGGAGCCACGATCATTGTTTACTGTTCGATGGAGCCACGATCATTGTTTTCTGTTTGCTGGAGCCACGATCATTGTTTACTGTCGCTGGAGCCACGATCATTGTTTACTATCCCTGGAGCCACGATCATTGTTTACTGTCGCTGGAGCCACGATCATTGTTTATTGTCGTTGGAGCCACGATCATTGTTTAATGTCGTTGGAGCCACGATCATTGTTTTCTGTTCGCTGGAGCCACGATCATTGTTTACTGTCGTTGGAGCCACGATCATTGTTAACTATCGCTGGAGCTACGATCATTGTTTACTGTCGCTGGAGCTACGATCATTGTTTACTGTCGTTGGAGCCACGATCATTGTTTACTGTCGCTGGATCCACGATCATTGTGTTCTGTTCGCTGGAGCCACTATCATTGTTTACTGTTTTCTGTTCGCTGGAGCCACGATCATTGTTTACTGTCGTTGAAGCCACGATCATTGTTTACTGTCGTTGGAGCCACGATCATTGTTTACTGTCGCTGGAGCTCGATCATTGTTAACTATCGCTTGAGCCACGATCATTGTTTACTGTCGCTGGAGCCACGATCATTGTTTACTGTCGTTGGAGCCATGATCATTGTTTACTGTCGTTGGAGCCACGATCATTGTTTACTGTCGCTATAGCTCGATCATTGTTTACTGTCGCTGGAACCACGATCATTGTTTACTGTCGCTAGAGCTCGATCATTGTTTACTGTCGCTGTAGCCGATCATTGTTTACTGTCGCTTGCGCCACAATCATTGTTTACTCTCGCTGGAGCCACGATCATTGTTTTCTGTATTCTGTAAACAATACAGGTTTCATAATGAAGACCTTTAATGAACATGACAAAAATGACAAAATGCATATGCATTTGGGGGAATTTTACCCCTCTGCCTGGATAAGCAGTGGTCCTATTATTGCCCGGCGAAGAAGGGTCAGATCACTGTACTAAAAACTTACCATGACAACTGTTTGTTAGTGTTGGTGCAGCAGTTACAATATCATCTGTTTAGGATATGTATCTAAACATAGTTTGTGATGTTCTCTGTGCTGTAACACTTGCAAAAGGAGTCGGCAGTACAACATAGATAGATTTAGAATATGGAATTAACCTAGGATTGGGACTATATATATATATAGTATATATAGGGTGGGGGAATGATATAAAGGAATTTAGGAACCTGTCCTACTAACGAATAGACTCTTATGTTTCCTTAACGTGATGGAAGGAAAAAAAAGAGATTCACTTGAACTCCTGGTTTACGTCCCCGTCCGACAGATGAGGGTAAGTGAAAGTGTCTTGCCCAAGAACACACCGACAAAATTCACTGGCGCCGATGAGGCATGAACCTGGGTCCTCTGGATTCCAATTCACCGTCTATCCACTGCATCAACAGGCTGTAAGCGATTAAGCAGGACGACTGCATTAAAATACATTCAGCTTAAATGTTAATCCTGCATTAAGGTTATGTCCATGAAGATTGGGTTCACAGCGGTTACTCTTATCTAGCAAGTTAGCATCAAGTTCATGTATGTCGAGTTGCAATATGCCTGCAAGCCCATTCATTGCACCTCGCACAACATGCTAGGCATCTCATTGGTTGAGTGCGGTCACGTGGTGACCCCCTATTTTTCTATAGTGGGTCAGTATATTTTATAGAGGGTCACTAAAACAATATGGACTACAATTCCGATTCAAAGTTTAAATCATTTGCAAATAGTTCTTTAAGGCATTAGTAACAAACGTAATAAGTAAATTAATTAAGAAATAGAACATCGTTTACTGTGAATTATCGTTTAATATATCATGGTTTGGAGTTCAATTGTAAACAATAATTTCACGAGCACGAAGGGCTATATTTAACAAATAAAATAAATAAATATAGACATCCTTTGGCAGCCTCTGGTGGGTTTTTGGTCACATTTTGGCGGCCATCTTGGGTAAAATAATTTCTTTAAAAATAAAAAAAACATATATCAGGTGTTAAGTTAGCCTTCGATTTTTATGCCATTTTTTTTCACTTTTCAAATCGATGTTACGCACGTGCGTAAGTGCATATCGCTGTCTACGCCCCTGGCAATAAATCAGTTGGGTTTGTTACTGGTCAGATATATAGGAGGACTCGGCTATTGCCTCGCCCCCTATAAATCTTACTGACCCCACATATTTCTGTAAGGGGTCAATAGCCGAGTCCCCCTATATATCTGAATGATGACCCACATATTTCTGTATGGGGTCAGTAACAAACCCAATAACTAATAATGTCAAGCTCATTGCTATTTTGATAAATTTGGCAGTTAAGAATTTGGTATAATAGAAGACAGTTAACCCTTAGCCCGCTAAGCACGACTATAATAGCCTTTGCGTCCATTGTAAACCAAGATAATCCTGCTGATCAGGGTTTACAATGTCCGGCTACTGATCAGTCATTTCCCCCAAAACACCCCTTTGTCACATAAATGGAATGGTTTCAATTCAAAGAAAGAACAGTCCATTTATACATGTAGCGGGTTAAGGGTTAAGTATACTCATTACATATTATCTTATTAAAATAATATAACTTAATATGACAATATAACATACAATATAAGAAAACGCTTTTTTAAACGCTTCCATATAAGGATCGGTACCCAGTGCATCGGGATAGGGGATCGCTCTCATGCCAAATTATCGGTACCAATCAGATTGCAGATCGTGGCATTTGTGATGTACTATTTAATAGCGCAACAAACCAATACAATATTAAGATATTTAAAAAAATATTATACGAAACTACTACGGAATAAATCTGATTGGTTCCGACAATTTGGCATTTGAGTACCCTGTTATCGTTAGATTTACAGACAGGTTGAAAATGCAGTATAGGCTACTTTGTGATTTTAGTGATCTTTTTTTTTTTTGTGGACAAACTGTGTTTGTTATATTATCCCAGCAAGCAAGGGTAAATGGGACCCATATGGGCTATATCCGGGCACGCCCATGTGGGATTACCCATATGGGTCCTATATGGGTCCCACATTCAGCAAGCCCATGTGGGATTACACATATGGGTCCTATATGGGTCCCACATTCAGAAAGCAAGGGTAAATGGGACCCATATGGGCTATATCTGGGCACGCCCATGTGGGATTACTTATATGGGCCCTATATGGGTCCCATATGCTTTGCTAGCTGCTTTGACCCATATGGGCTGCCCACATGGGACCCAGGTTAATCCCGGTTGCACTTTTGGTATGGGGCCCATGTGGGCAGCCCATATTGGGCCCGTATGGAAAACAACATTGGACCCATATGGGTCCCATATGCTTTGCTAGCTGGGATACCGTATCCATTTTGAGATTTAGAGCAAAAAGATAAGACGTGTTTTCAAGCTGTTGGGTACATTATTAACATACCCGATTTTTTGTTAAAATCGGACTAAATGTGTAACTATACATAGTGATAAACAAGAGACCCAAGAGGGCCTATATCGCTCTACTGGCTGTATGTAGTCTGTGGTTGCGGTGGGGGGAAACTAGTTGTTTCGGCACTTATGGCATAGCCCTTTGCCCTGCACTGAGCAAAATGGCAGTCGAACATATAACTAAACACTGCAAGTTCCCCAGGTTGTACCCATGTAGAGGGGCCCCTTTACACAGGAGGACACATCCTGTTTTATATATGTTGTGTATCGAGTCCATAAATGATCATAGCAAATTAGAATTAAATGCATTTACATTGGACAAGATATGCATTTATTTTTTACCTGATTACCCCCTAGGGAGCCCCAGAGGGTGGAGCCAAAATCGAAAACGTATTGTGCAACTGCACATCCTTAACTAAGAAATACACTACACATGAACCTGAAATCTATATAGGAGGAGAAACTCCATTTTACTGATGTTGTGCCTGGAGTCCCTAAATGATCATACCAAATTAGAATCAAATACATTCACATTTGGACAAGATATGCAATTTGTTGTATTTTTTACCTGATTTCCCTCCATGGAGCAGCCGAGGATGGAGCTAAAATATGAAAACTTATTGCGCATCAACAAATCCTTAACTAAGAAATACACCAAACATGAACTTGAAATCTCAAACGGTACAGAAGGCCTAGGAATTAACGTCACAAGCCCTGAACTTTTAGTAGTAACTTACTGGAAGTTCCCAAAGTTGTACCCCTGTAGAGGGGCCCCTTAATGCTGGAGGTCAAAACCAGTTATATATATGTTGTGCCTCGAGTCCCTAAATGACCATACCAAACTAGAATCGTAACCATTCACATCTGGACAAGTTGACTTCTTTTTTTGTGAATTTTGACCCAACTCACCCCACCCCAGCCCCCAAAGGGGCCCCAGTCGGCAGAGCCAAAATCATAGAACTCAATGCGCATTTACATATCCTAACTAAGAAATACACCACACATGAACTTCAGATCTCAAAGAGTATAGAAGGAGTAAGTGTCATAAGGCCGAAACTCTCTAATAGTAAATTACTGCAAGCTCCCCATATTGTATCACTGTAGAGGGGGCCTTATATGCAGGAGGACAAAACTCATTTTGTATATGCTGTTCCTCGAATAACCTAAATGACCATACACAATTAGAATCAAATCCATTCACATCTGGACTGATTTCGAATTTGCCCGAGCTTTCATTGATATTAACAATCTATGCACGTTTGGTAAAGATCAAATAATAAATGAAGGTGCTAGAGTGCTCGCAAGGCAAAATATGGCATTTGTCAGCAAATCAAGGGCCATAACTCTAGTAAAACTAATCCGATCTGGCTTGTTTTTGAAATTGTCCGTGATTTTATTGATATTAACAATCTGTGCAAGTTTGGTAAAGATCAAATAATAAATGAAGGCGCTAGAGTGTTCACAAGGTAGAAAATGGCATTTTCGAGAGAGAAAAAACAAGGGCCATAACTCCGGTGAAACTAATCCGATCTTGTTGGTTTTCGAACTTTTCCGCGCTTTGATCAATATCAACAATCTTTGCAAGTTTGGTATAATAATATAATAATAATGAAGGTATTAGAGTGTTCACAAGCAAAATATGGCATTTTCGGTAAATCAAGGGCCATAACTCCGGTAAAACTAATCCAATCTGGCTGGTTTTTGAACTTGTCCGAAATTAATATAAAGACACTGGCAAAGTTTCGTAAAGATCCGATTAATAATAAAGGCCCAGAGTGTTCACAATGCAAAAGTTAACGGACGACGACGGACGACGAACGACGGACAACTCGCCATTAATTAACCTCTGCTGGCCTTCAGCCAGTAGAGCTAAAAAAAAAACAAGAGGCCCAAGAGGGCCTGTGGACGCTCTACTGGCTAAAACAGCTCTTATAGATTTAGATAAATATAGCTAGATATAGCTCTCTTCTCCTATAGATTTAACAAAGGAAAATACAATATAGCATTTTTCAACATATCAAGGGCCATAACTCTGTTATTACTAACAATATCTAGCTAGTTTCCGAAATTGTCCCAAGCTTTCATTGATATACCGCGCTTTGCACAACTAGACATTATACGGAGGATTTCGTAGAAATCCAACAAGCCGTTTAAGAGGAGTAGCGCCGACAAGAAATTTAAAATAAAAATGTCAAAGGGCCATAACTCAGTCAAAAATCAACGAACTGGAACAAAAGCGTGATATGCACAACTAGACAGACACCTTACCGATGCTTCCTGCCAAGTTTCGTCGAAATTCAACAAGGCATTTAGGATGAGTAGCGCCGACAAGAAATTTTAAAGTAAGTGTCAAGTAATTAAAAAGATAATGATTTTTTTTTTAAAAAAAATCAAAAACAATTTAAAATCAATCAAAAAAAAAAAATTTAAAAAAAAAAAAAAAAAATAGAAACAAAAATCAAAAAATTAAAGAATTGAAAAAAAAAAAAAAAAAAAAAAAAAAAAAAAAAAAATAGAAACAAAAATCAAAAAATTAAAGAATTGAAAAAAAAAAAAAAAAAAAATTGAAATGGAAAAAAAAAAAAATGAAATTGAAAAAAAAAAAAAATCAAATTAAAAAGATTTTTTTTTTTTTTTTTTTAAACTGTTACCTCCGGGGCGCGTCCAAATTTGACACCAGGGTCACCATTTGAACAAACTTGGTAGAGGACCATAAGCTGATGCTACATGTAATACATGAGAGCTCTGTGCCATGTGGTTCCAGAGAAGGAGATTTTTTTCAGTTTTTGCCTATACAAGCCTAAGTAAAACTATGACCCCCAGGGTGGGGCCAAATGTGACCAAACCCCCAGGGTGGGGCCAAATGTGACCAATGACCAATGGGTCACATTTGGAACAAACTTGGTAGAAGACCATAAGCTTATAGCAAATGCAAAATATTAAACCTTGCAGTTTCAGAGAAGATTTTTTCAGTTTTTCCCTATACATGTTTATGTAAAACATGTGACCCTTGGGGCGTCACCATTGAACAAACTTGGTAAAGGACCATAAGCTTATAGCAACAGCAAAATATTAAACCTCTGGCTCTTGCAGTTTCAGAGAAGAAGATTTTTTAAGTTTTTCCCTATACATGTCTATGTAAAACATGTGACCATTGGGCCGGGGCCAAATGTGACCCCAGAGTCACCATTTGAACAAACTTGGTAAAGGACCATAAGCTTATAGCAACAGCAAAATATTAAACCTCTTGCTCTTGCAGTTTCAGAGAAGAAGATTTTTTAAGTTTTTCCCTATACATGTCTATGTAAAACATGTGACCCTTGGGGCGGGGCCAAATGTGACCCCAGGGTCATCATTTGAACAAACTTAGTAAAGGATCATAAGCTGATGCTACATGTAATACATGAGAGCTCTGTGCCATGTGGTTCCTGAGAAGAAGTTTTTTTCAGTTTTTCCCTATACAAGCCTATGTAAAACTGTGACCCCGGGGTGGGGCCAAATGTGACCCCTGGGTCATCATTTGAACAAACTTGGTAGAGGACCACAAGCTTATAGCAAATGCAAAATATTAAAACTCTGGCTCTTGCAGTTTCAGAGAAGATTTTTTAAGTTTTTCCCTATACATGTCTATGTAAAACATGTGACCCTTGGGGCGGAGCCAAATGTGACCCGAGGGTCACCATTTGAACAAACTTGGTAAAGGATCATAAGCTTATAGTAAATGCAAAATATCAAACCTCTGGCTGTTGTAGTTTCCGAGAAGAAGATTTTTTTAAAAAAAGTCCTATATAAGTCTATGTAAAACTGTGACCCCCGGGGCGGGGACAAATTTGACCCCAGGGTCACCATTTGAACAAACTTAGTAGAGGACCATAAGCTGATGCTACATGTAATACATGAGAGCTCTGTGCCTTGTAGTTTCAGAGAAGAAGATTTTTTAAAGTTTTTTCCTATATGTCTAGATGAAAAACATGCAAAACCTCAAAATACAAACTTTGGACCCCCGGGGCACGGCCATTTTTGACCCCGGGGATTTTATTTGAACAAACTTGAAAGTATAGGCGTTGGCGATCATTTTAAAAGAAAAACTGTTGAAATCTGTTCAGCGGTTCTGGAGAAGAAGATTTTTTAAGGTTTTGACCATATATGGTAATGGCAGCCATCTTGGATGTAGCGCTGGACCTAATTTTAACAAATCTAAAAAGCATTCATCTAAGGATCATCCATGTGAAGTTTGGTCAAAATTAGCCAAGCGGTTTCTGAGGAGAAGTCGTTTGAAGAAAAGTTAACGGACGGACGGACGGACGACGGACAGACGACGGACAGACGACGACGGACAGACGACGGACGACGGAAGACGGACAACATACCATCCCATAAGCTCTGCTGGCCCTTGGCCAGTAGAGCTAAAAAGCACTGCTTGAATCAAATGCATTAACGCCATCACAAAAAGATAAAGTCTAAACGTTGCGGCATTTTTGCTCTCTTTGGTGAGTTGTCTGCATGCAGTTGTAGTATTTAAGGTTTGTTCTGTTGAAATACGGTGGATGTTTATGCAGGCATTGCCTGCTGCCTTCAGAAATCTCGCTGGAAAAGTGCGTATGGAGGTCGGTACGGGGTCTAATTACTAAATACACAGGAATCGTGGCTCTGTGGTAGGTACATACTACCATAAAAGCCATGATTCTCACGTCTACCGAATTCCATGAGATATTGCCGACATGAACTCCAGAATCAAATTTTCAAGTGTGATTTTATCTTTTGAAACAAAAGAAACACCTACAGTATCAATATAGCACGTATTAGGCATTGGAAGACCCTCCTATGCAAATAATCGCAAATAATCGCTTCACTTATTTACATATGAGTCGCCGATAACCAGAAAGTCGCTAAAGCCAACCATCTTGGCTAAATATAAGATCTGAAACATCCCGGATGAGATATTCTTGCATACCGGACAAGGATATCCGCCATTTTACCGGGGCAAGATATTTCCATCTCACCCTAGGGTCGAGATAAAATTCACGCGCGCCAACATCCGGTATGCAGGAAAACATGCAAAACTTTAATAGCTGGCGGCGTCAATGCACAACATTTCTCTGATATGCAAGAAAAAGAATCTATCATGGGTATTCGGTTCAGATAGGGAATTCCAACCCTCGGTATAAGTGTTTTAATCGGAACCTCGGCAGAGCCTCGGTTCCGATAAAAACACGTATACCTCGGGTTGGAATTCCCTATCTTCACCGGATACCCATGTAAGATTCTTATAGTCTCTAGGTGTACCGGAAGTAAAACAAATCCCATCGAGTCCTGTCAATATTTTCCAAGCTTTCTAGTTAGCCATTTTTCAAAATGAAGTTCAAACTAAGATTCACTTACATATTCTAAGTCATGAGACCTTCCTCTCAAAAAAACTGCTGAGTATAGTAGGGGTCATGCGGCATATAAGAAAATAGAATTCTGATCTTTGTTGACACCGTGACAAGCTGCATTCATTCGGCACCTCTTAAATGTGTTCTACTTTCACTTTCAAACCTTTCAAGTTGATAAATAAAATCATCATACAACCATGCAAAAGTAATGGTTCTTAGCTCTCACAAACAAGTCAATACAGTCATTTCAGCCAGAAAAAACAGGCCTTAAATACTCAAAAATGTCTTTTATCACAAAAAAAGTTAGGGATTATATATTTGGGAACTCCTTTCGACTACAACAGGCATGAATACCACAGTGATTTACTTCCTGTATGCCTCTATCACCCAACAGCATGCCCACATTTTCTGAGCTAACGAATTGCGTACGTCTGGGTGACAGAGACCACGGATGAGATTGCACAGATTCGAAGCATCCCGGATGAGATTTGTATATTGGTACCAACTCAAGGGACAAATGTTACCATCACTTTTTGAAAAGAGCAATGTATACTGGTTACATTTGTCCATGATAGCAATCTGAAACAGGTAACTTATATAAAAAAAAAATCGAACATTAACAGGTTATCATTGTAGTGCTTTCATCTAATTGTTTGATGTTCATTTTTTGCATGTCATGCTTATGTGAATAATTATTGGGGTATTTTTAAAAGATGCAATTAAGTTTACAATTCATTTAGTTATATAATGAGCAAATAAGCTCTGTTTAGGGTAGAATTCTGTTTAAAATCTCTATTTAGCTTCAAGTTGTAAGTCAATTTACCCCTCCCACTATTGACAAATTTTTTATGCATTTAGTTTAATCGATATTGTTTACATTATATGTGTAAACTTATAAGAATCACTAATTTACAACCTTTCTATGATGATTTAAATGATATTATTATATGAAGTAGGGATTTTTAGGATAGATTAAGGAAATTATGTACTTTGCAACGTTCAATCGTTCATGGTATTGCATATATTTGTTCAATGATGCACACGCTGAAATGGAAGTAGACGCCTTCTTCACAGTAACTGCAACCTCAATATTATTAAACTTTTCTATGCCACAAACGACGCAAACAGTTCAAAGGATTCTAGAAACGTGCGGCTTTACGCTTTTCATAACATTTAATTCGGTTTTATATTTTAGTCGTATGCGCTATTTCAATACTTATTATGATTACACATGGATTCTGTATTACATATAAAGACATGAATTAAAAATTAAAAAATGCATCTGCAAGGCAAAATCCTACTAGATGTCTATTTCAACGCTTTTGAATAGTAATATATGTATAGTTTAACGATTTTAACACCTGAATTACCCCACCCACATAAATCACCACGAAGAATTTTACATATGAAAGAAAAATTATTATGCATTTGCATGAACCATTTTTGTGTCAATACTCAAAATACAATATACGAGGAAGTTTAGGGATAATACCCAGACCACTGAACTAACCACTTACCGTGGCAACTATTCGTTAGTATTGGTGCAGTTGTTACAATAGCACCTGATTAATATATGTATCATAATATAGACTGTGATGTCCTTCGTACTTGATTTATAGTATGGAATTAATCTAGGATTGGGACTATTAGTAGTTTTTTGCGCACACAAGTGCAGCTTGAATGACAGGTATCTAAAAAAAGGTTTGTTGCCAATGCAGGGGTAACAATGCCAACAATGCCAACAATGACAAATACTTGTATTGCCATTTGTTGGTCATCATTTATCTCAGTATGAGAGTATTTACTCCAAAATATTTTGTGAAAATGTATAGTTTTACTCTTTATTTTGTGGGTGAGACTTTTCAATATGCACTTTTAAAGAAACAGAATTATATATTGTATATATGTTCATCAACACATATAAGGTTATTTGGAGCCACCCCAGAGATAGGGAGTGGGGGTGATACATAGCAATATAGGAACCTGCCCTACTTCTACTAATGAAAAAAGTCATATGTTTCTTTAATGTAATCGGAGAAGAAATATGCGATTGCCCGCCCGGTTTACGCCCCTATCCGTCAGACGAGGGTAAGGGAAAGTGTCTGGCAAGGGCAAGTGTCTTGCCACAATTTACTGGCGCCAGTGAGGCTTGAACCAGTGTCCTCTTGATTTCAAGACCCTAGTTTTATCCACTGCGTCGAAGGCTGTATAATAAAATACATACAAGTAAAATATTAAAATGTTATGAAGGTTATAGTCATGAAGCTCGGTTCACAACGGTCAATTTTATCTAGAAAGTTGGCATCAAGTTCATGTATGTCGAGTTGCAATTAAGGCTTTGGGATAATGCAATGCAGTTATAAATACCCAGTAAATATTATCTTATTTAAATAATATTACTTGGTATTATAATATAGCATAAAATATAAGATAAAAAATGTTGTAGACGCTTACACATAAGGATCGGTACCCAGAATATCACTACTACTTCAGAAAGACCTATCAGCTCTTGAGAAATGGGAAGAATACTGGCAAATGACATTTCACCCAGGTGATCAACACATCATGTCAACTACATGGCCACACACTTGAAGTAGTGGACAGTAGCACGTACCTTGGTGTAACTTTTAACGAAGACCTCAAATGGAGTAGCCGAGCTTAACATGACCATGGGGTTCATAAGACGTAACCTTGGTGAGTGTACCAAACCAGTGAAGTATACCGCATATACTACAAGTATACGACCTACACCAGAGAATGCATCCACCGTATGTGATCCCCATACGACAGCTGATATACACAACCTGGAACAAGTCGAGCTGCACGGTTTGTACACAGGAACTATACTTATCGTACCCCAGGTTGTGTAACACATATGGCACAGGACCTGCAATGGAAATCCCTAAAATACAAGAGGTACAGCAATTGACTAACCTTCTGTTTAAGATCCAACATGGACTAGTGGATATAGACACAAACCTCGTAATGCCGAACAACAGGCAAATCAGAAGTCCCAGGCGACTATATCAACCTACTGCCCAGAAGGATGTATACAAGGACTACTTTTACTTTATCTTCTTCCCGCCCAACCCACCAACACCGACACTGTAGAGCTTTTCAGGGCCAGGCTTATCTTCTTCGTCAATTTGTAAGAGATTTTAACAGATGGTGGGAGGCAAACAGTACTGGTTCTACCCAGGAATAAGGGGGTGGTCTGCCTCCACAACAAAATAATCGACCGTCATACATAGCCTAAAATGTGCCGGGAAATGACGTTTAATAACACACAAGCAAAGCGTCATCAACTACATCACCCATATCTGAACTTTCATTGAATTTTATTTGAATTTTCATTGTAACATAGAGACAGAAAAGATCACCTGTTTTTATTGGGCTAGGGCAGTTTTAACCACGGGTAAACCACATTCTGTGAAGAATACAACCCTTTAATCGGAAGATGAAGTTCACATTTAGTGATCACGGTTAGATATACAGACTTATACTCTATAAGCTTTGTCTGACATACAGGTTCTACTACAGTTAAGAGTGCAAATTTGTATTGCAAACATCTAAAACTAAACATTATAACCGTACAATGCCTTCTTTTTTTTTGCCAAGAGGTGAACATGTTGTGGTCTCCTTTGTGATTTTAGTTCATGGATTTGTTCAATATGCGATTTGTAAACATCGTTAAAATAGACATATACTTAAGTTTTTAATCATTTAAGTCTTTATAATGTAATACCTTATCAAAAATCCCATTCATAATACAATTTGACGTGATTTTATGAAAAGTGTTCAACTATAAGCCATAAACAATAGACCCACTGGCCTTGTCTCAAAGTGCTCTCATGTACTTAAATAACAACAGCATTTTTTTTTTATAAAAATCTACGTGAAACTGTGAACCTGTAGCCATATTTGACCCTATAGTCACAATTTTTAACCAAGGTGTTCCTAAATAAATCAATGTAATAGTGTGACCGCCGGGTCACCATTTTAAATAACTTGGTAGGGGACAATACTCTTACGCTACATGCAACTTTTTAGACCTCTAGCTCTTGTAGTTTCAGAGAAAAAGATGTCTTTATTCTCTTTGTAAAACTGCGACCCCCGGGACCAGGCCATATTTGACCCCAGGGTCATGATTTGAATAAAACTGGTAGAGAATCATAAGCTTATTTTACATGCAAAATATTAGACCGCTGGTCTTTATTTTGGCTTTTCGGAGAACAGTTTTTAAAGATTTTTCTTTATGACCCTATGTAAGTATATGACCACTGGGGCGGGCCAAATATGACCCCAGGGTCACCATTTTAACAAGTGGATCATAGGCTTATTCTGCATGCATAATATTAGACCTTTAGCTCTTCCTTTATAACTATATGTAAAACTGTTACCACCTGGGTTGGGCCATGTTTGACCCCCGGGTCACCATTTTAGAAATACTTGATAGAGGACCCTAACCTTATTAAACATGCAACATATTAGACCTGTAGCTCTTGTAGTTTCGGAGAAAAAGATTTTTTAAAGAAACCAGATTTTTATTCAAAAGGGGTGATAACTCTAATAACAGGAATCAGCTACCCTGTTAACACTGTTATCATGGATTTTTGTTTCTCTACAAGGTACTCAATAACATGGTACTGGTAAGAATTTGTCCCTTGAGATGGTAACAAAAATTGTATGGCTCATGGCCGATTTGAATAGCTTGTTTGAGTGAACCATGCGCAGTGAAAGGTCCAGACTCTATTGTACCCATCTCGGGGTAGATATCCGATAGGCTAAACCGAGTTTGTTGGTGGAGGGACTATAAACCTTAGAACTACACACACACACACACACATGCGCAGTAAAGCAGTCAAGCACAGCTGCCGTTTGAATTTTCCAGATGGTATTCACTTTGTATGCATTAATACATTTAGCATACCCGTAGTTTCATGGTGTTAACACAATATGTTAAATTTGCCAAAAGGTAGATTAGTATTTTTTATTTTTCTTGGAATATTGTTTACAGGTAATAATTACGATAATGTTGTATCTAGTAATTCACTGATCTTTTTCGTAATACTTCGACGTTTCAATTATAAGAGGGAAAAAAACATTCATTTTTAACTTGAAAAAACATCAACAACCGAAGACAACCAAAAAACATTGCAATTTGTCTTCTTCACTCGATAATTTCAATTTAAAATGCAAGAATGTTTTTTTCCGTTTATAATTCTTAGTGTGTATTTAGCTCCGCCAAATGTTAAAACTGCGCTAAATGTTATAACATTTAACATATAGCGTTTAGTGGAATCCGTTAACCGCTAAAATGTTAAATCTAATGGTATGTCATCGACTCAGTTGCATGCTATAATGATATCATTACGAAAGAAACATTATTAAAATGCTTAACTGGGTCCAAATGTTGAACTCAGAACTGGCTTCGAATGTCAACCGCGGAACTGGGTCCGGATGTTCAACGCCGAACTGGATTCGAATGTTGAACGCAGAAATGAGTCCGAATGTTGAACGCAGTACTGGACCGAATGTTGAACGCAGAACTGTGTCCGAATGTTGAACGCAAATCTGGGTCCGAATGTTAAACGCAGAACTGGGTCCTAATGTTGAACGCAGTACTGGAATCGAATGTTGAACGCAGTACTGGAATCGAATGTTGAACGCAGTACTGGAATCGAATGTTGAACACAGAATGCAGAATGCAGAACGCAGAGCCAACTTCACACGCATACAATGTGTTTTCATCGTCGGGATCAGCTTCCTTGCATGTTTACGACTAAAAATATATCACGTCACACAGGCATATATATTGTTTCAGAGTAATCACATATACAATTATAGGAACAAATCAGATTAATTCGATTTCATGAAAACAAAAAAAAAGGATAAACTTGATAGTTCAGTAGTTAGCAATCATTTCTAAAATAACTGTTGTCAAATATATCTTGGCGCTCTGGGGAAGAATATGTTTTCAAGGTATTGGCTATATTTAGCAACGGCGGCCATTTTTAATGTTGGATAGCAAATAAAATCATCTGTAAGGTCCCAACCCACTCAGGAATATTCATGGGAAATTTGATTAAAACTGGCTGAGTGGTTTCAGAGAAACTGCTGCTAACGGACGCCACACCAATTCCCACATCGCCCGTAGAGCTAAAAATAAATGAGAAACAATGTATTTACTGAACAATGTATTTACTGAACAAATGAATCGGACCCTTTCTTATGAAGGAACAAACAAACACAAGTATGATAATACGAATAATAAAATGGAGATAAAAAATGCCACCAGTGAGATTTGAACCAACGTCTCCCAAGAACTGCTCCAAGAAATTATGGATATGTAACTTCAAAGAAAGAATTATAAGCAATCAAGTCTGGCTGGTTCAACAATTCGTCCTAGTTTTGTAGAGGTTTAAATACTGTGTTAGTCTCAGTAAGATTGGATTAAAATGCAGGGTCTAGAGTGCCCACACGTCTAATTTATATACATTTATATAAATAACTAACAGATTTTGAAAATTCGAACTCTATAGACACAATATAAACGGCTAACCAGCCTAAGCCAAAACCCATAAATGGAACGTCGAATTAAATGTTACCACTCATAATTCATTTTACGCAGTCAATCTCGGGTATTTTAAATATCCGTGAATAAGCCTATACTTTTAATCGGCACATATATAATAATTTATGACTAAACACCTGGATATAGCTTGGAGTTTCGATATATGATTTTTTAGCGTAATTTGCCGTTATTTTGCGGACAGTGCTTTTGTCTTTCTTGATAATGACTTTCGCACACACACGCCAGTAATACTATTTTCCGATGTATATATCGTTTTATTGTACATACAAATACATACAATTATTTCGGGATTGCCTCTAGTCCTTTTAACAAAAGAAATGCAATTAGATTTAGAGTCATTGTTCATATGCATATAAAGGTATTATGGATCGCCATTTTTATTTACATGTTAACGGCAGATCTTCATTGGATAATTTAACTAGAAAGGTTTTCCTCGGACTGTCTTATTGTTATTCTCGGTTGTCCAAAAGGCGAACTACCTTCAGTATCATACGATGGCCCATTTGGCTCACATTTACCTCACTTCTATTTCCTGACTTTCGCATTCCGCATTCCGAATTCCGCATTCCGCATTCCCATTTCGTTTATGCGTGCACTTGTATGTATGTGTGTTGTGAAATCTCAGTGTTACTGTTAAAGATGCAATTACTTCTCATATGTTATATTTAATAACCATGTAATATAAAAGTGTATGTATAAAAGTGTATGAATATTGCCAGTGACCACGATTGTTGTATTTTTACTACTATATAAACCTATTTTTACTACTTATATAAACCCCATAACATTAAGTTAAATTCCCTATAACCTGAGGATCCGTGTATACTTTGTATAAATACACCATAAAACGTATATACTATTATACCCTATAAATATACACTACTTGAGTATCTGCTTTTCCTTTGTATATACTCATACTATAAACTTCAATATAAAATATAAGCTTTTCAAAAATACTCTTATTTATTGTTTATGCCAATATGAAAAAAAAACTTATTTTTTTGCTTTTTATTTTTTCATTCTCTCTGAGGCGAAGCCATTACCTTCTCTTAAAATCTAAGTGGTGCGAATAAGCTTAAATAAATACCGAAACTTAAAAATAACATAATTAAAAAAGCAAAACATTTTTAACTCCAGTTTGATAGATCAACATACGCGGTATTTTCCAGTATTTTAGAGAGAGTCTAACTTAGACCAAATGTTTTAACAATAACAACCAAACATTTGCGACTTTTCACGGGTGTGGGGTGTGGTGGTGGTGTGGGGGGCTTAATATAATATATCTTATATAATTTAGAAAATCTCAGTCAGTCCATCCCACACGGGCTTCCCTCTGGATCCGCTAGTGATCCACTCTGAGTTTATACATCATCCTGGATCCACTAGTGATATATTGAATTGAACTGGGTTTTAAGGCGCACAAACACATGAAAGGTTATATAGCGCCTAACAGGCATGGACATGCCAGGCTCATCCTCCATGTACATCGAGATAAAATATGGAGAATGGGCCCTGAACAAAACAGGACAAAATGAATAAGAATGGTGTGTGGGGGCGGGGGTGGGTGTGTGTGGGGGGGGGGGGGGGGGCTGGGGTCCTAACCCTCTGTATGTGACGGTGTGTTTGCAGTGGTTGTATTCACCCCGGCAACCACACGGGGACCACTGGTGATATATAGCGCTGTGATATATAGCGCTGGCAAATATTACTACGAAATGCGGAATGCGGAATTCGGAATGCGGAATGCGGAATGCGGAATTCGGAATGCGGAATTCGGAATGCGGAATGCGGAATTCGGAATGCGGAATGCGGAATGCGGAATTCGGAATGCGGAATGCGGAAGTCAAGAAATAGAAGTGAAGTAAATGTGAGCCAAATGGGCCATCGTAGTATCATGTGTTTAAAAGCCTACGGTGATATAGAGATTTTGTTACGTCGTAATAGGCGCTAACAACAACAACAACAACAGCAGCAGCAGCAGTAGCAGTTCCTGAAAGTATGGCGATTATACGGGGGTTTTCATAATTACATCGTCGAGTCATTTAAACAGCACTGTTATACAATTCGACGCTTTACACGTATACTGAACAAAAAAAGAAACTTTTCTGCTGGTATTTCCATAGGCCAGTTTTTGAGGGCGTATAAAAGCTTAAACAGCGTTTTAATAAAACAGTGTTTGATGTTTGTAAGCCCACTTACTAAATGTCCCATTAAACAGTTTCAAATTTACCAAGCAATAATCTTTTATGGATGATATGGAAATGTTAAAGGGAGGAAATTTGATGAATGTTGATAATCAAAAGCTGCCATCTACACAATCTGTGTTATGTTTTTATGTGATTTTTTTTGGTAAGGAACATATAGAGAATATTGTTTCGGTAATTTTCGTAGATTTAATTTTTTTGTGTGGCCAAAATGCATGTTTTAAGAAAAAGGGGCTAACTCACTTGTGTACTGAACTTTTCAAAAACATCTTTGTTTGCACTATTGTTAAAGAAAAGCTGCCATCTACACAATCTGTGTTATGTTTTTTTGTGATTTTCTTTTGGTAAGGAACATATAGAGAATATTGTTTCGGTAATTTTCGTAGATTTAGTTTGTGTGGCCAAAATGCATGTTTTAAGAAAAAGTGGGCTAACTAATTTTTCTACTGAACTTTTCAAAAACATCTTTGTTTGCACTATTGTTGGCGGTCTATCTAATTATAAGTCATTTTGAGTGGTCTACAAATCGAGGACTTGGTGGAAAACGATTGTAACTACATATGAATAATAAACAAAATACGATAGTTTTCTACCAAGCCATCTAAATAAGTTCCGTCTTATTAATTGTTTGCCCTCCGTTTAAAAAAAGAAAACAAAAGTACAAACACATGTTTAATTTCAAAGCATGTACTCTACCTGTCACCAGTGTTCATACTTTCCGTTTTTCACCGAGTCTTTTCAATACAGCTGATAGCTAAATGAACAGAACACACATATAATTGTATTCAAATTGTACATAGTACATCGTCATATACAATTTTAATTTTTTACATACATACACTATTATTAATATTTTCTTTCTGGTTGCGAGCAAACATTTGTAAATTAGTCATCGATGATGGGAACTTATAAATAAATAAATAAATAAATAAATAAATGCATATATTTAATTCTCATTAAGTATGGAGTTATCTAGCAATATTTCACAATGAAGTTTTATCACGTGTCTGCAGTAATTCTAAGAATATAAAATGCTAGGTCTAATATAATACTAATTTTTTAAAGCGATGTTTTCGTAATTCTACATAAACTGAACAAATAAGCATGAAGTGATATTCGTCTTCAAAATCTAACATATTACATATCTGATAGTATCTTTCATTTCTAGGAATTCTATATTTCCTGTATCGCTCTGTTTGTATTCTAAGATAATTTGTCGAAATTCTTAATCTAGTAATAAATGGTCTGAGAGATTTTGGCATCGCATCAAGCTACATCTCATAATCAAATGTAAGTTCAACATTATCATATAGTTCAATAACTCCACTTCCTTCTTTGTCAACATGCCATCTTTGTATAAAAAAATCCATTATTATATAGTTCAATAACTCCACTTCCTTATTTGTCAACATGCCGTCTTTGTATAAAACAATCCATGACCCCACCGCAGAGGTCACATGTTTTACGAAGACTTGTATAGGGAAAAATCTTTAAATATTTTCTTCTCTGAAACCGTTATTATGCACTTATTGAGCATAAACAGACGATTACAACTATCCAACCAGCATCGGCCCTGGGATCTATAGCACTGCGGACATAACGCTTGGGTCATAACTTGTAAACTGTTGGGGTCCCCATCGGCCCTGGGATCTATTCCCAGCGCTTGGGTTATAACTTGTAAACTGTTGGGGTCCCCATCCTAAGTCATATATACACTTACTGGGCATGAACAGGCGGATTCAAACATCCAACAAGCATCAGCCCTTGGGTCCACCCCCCATCCCTTTAGACGTAGGCCCTGTGTCATAACTTGAAAAGCGATGAGATCCCCAACATATAACCATAAATACACTTAATAGGAATGAAGAGAAGGATACAACCATCCAACCATCTTTGGCCCCTGAGTCCATCCCCACCCATGGAAAATTTATAACCATATATACACTTACTGGGCCTGAACGTTTCAAGGTTGGCGTGCCATCTACTGCATGATCTAATTATGTTATGAAAGTATAAAGTTGTTAGACATTTGTTTTATTTTTACAAAGACGAATTTTGGACTTTTATTTTTAACATACTTTTCAACAATTCATTGAAAGGTGGCATTTGTATGCAATGAACATTCCCGTGAGCGCAGTGTACCATTGTATCAACATACAGCGTAGTTGTGCATGATACCAATTCAATGAGTGCTTACTTTGTGGCTTTCTAGGCTTTTGGGTTTTAGATTATATATACATGATCATTTATGAGTTTTGCTTATATTGCCTATTAATGTTGCCTTGTTTGTAAGAGATTAGAACCTGGGGATATCTTTATTTACACTGTCCCGTTTATTGTGATAACCATAGGATAAGAGTGAGGTTTAGTGCGCCCTAGAACCTAATTTAAACCCCAGCGGCTTTTTTGCCACTGACCGTTCCAAAGGGGTAGCCCTATTGTCAACCCTTTTGTGTTTGTGATGTCTTATCTTGCCTTTTATTCATCTTTAAAGTCTTTCTTTGTTTCTGTGTGTGTTTGTGGTTGACTGTCGTCCTTGAATGCTACTTTTCCTGTTCGATTTTTATATCTACTTTTAATGAAATAATTAAGTTTGTAAAAATCTAGTCACTGGGATTGAATTAAAATGTAGATTAAACACTAACCCTAACGTAGGCTACTTAAGAAATAATAAATATGTACCTGTGTTTTATCTGTCAATAAAATACAGTTAGAAGTTCGGATGCGTAGTAATTAAATCACGAGTGCGTTAGCACGATAACGCTCGAGTGATTTAAATAACTCGCATCCGAACGACTAACTGAATTTTATTCACCGATAAAATACAGATACGTATTTATTATTTCGATTCTAACACAACAATAACGCCATTGTTTACGCTATTGTTGGGGCACTATATATTATCTCGGAGGTCAAGGTAATCAGGCTGCTATGTTTACAGGCTGTTCCATTGGGCGCCCCCGTATGCAAAGTTCTGCTTTTCAATACACTAGTAGTCACGTGACAAACAATTAAGTCATTGCTTACGTCATATAGCTTGCGCTGTATGACGTCGAACGTTCTCACCTTGTTCAAGATGCTTATTAATGTATATAATGTACTGATGCATATGATGGGTTTGTATCGGGGGTCTGCACGGTTTGGGAGCATGGCAAGTTTGCTGTAATTAACATTTCATTAAAATTACTGTTGAGTTTGTCATAGTGACGTATATTTACCAAATGACGTCATGTAACGTTGCGCTTCCAACGGATGAAATATACACGGGGAATTAATGGAACAGCTGTATTTTATCGTAGAATAACATACAGCTGTCCCTCTTCTTTGTGTATATGAAAGACTGCGGAGGTCGTGTTAGAAGTGTCGATAGTGCTCAGCTTCCCGCAGTCTCGCTTCAATTTTTAGTGTTTACCCTACTTTTGAAGAATTTGCTATAAGCTTTCCTCACAGGTTAAAGCGTGACCTATATAGAGACTATCTATACATCTACTGCAAACACTAAGCCGGATAAAGTCTTTGAAGAGAAATCTTCACCATTAAGAAACCGTGACGGTCGCTACGCTCCCTCCCTTTCGGTTTCTTAATGGTGAAGATTTCTCTTCGTAACCTCTATCCTATCCATAAATAAGAAAATATAAACAAGTGAAACACCAACAGTGGTGCGTGCAAACGCCGGATTTTCACCATTTTAACTGAAAAATATAAGTAAAAAGTGTGTGTGTGGGAGGGGGATATAATTCAAGTAAAAAACAGTGCTATGGTTCTTGTGTTATATATCACCATTTTAACTGAAAAACCTAAGTAAAAAGTGGGGGTGGGATAATTTAAGGAAAACACATGACAGCGTTATGGTTCTTGTCATATATATAACAGTGTGTAATGACAACGACCATGTGTGCCAAGTTTCAAAGCTTTCCGACTATTCGTTTTCGAGAAATGAGGAAAAACAAAAACATTTACCAAAAACTTTAACCAAAACGTCAAACCGTGTAGACGGAAATACGGACGGACGGAAATCGCCAAACTATCAGCCTGGAATTGCTACGCAATCCGGCTAAAAATAAACGCAACACAGCCAGTAATATGTCTTATAACGGGTCAAATTCGGCATTCCATATATAATACATATTAGACATTTTCCTATGATCATTGGACCTGCTTTGTTACCATATTCCTTCGTATTTACATGTATATACAAAATAAGTCAAATATTGAACATCTGCCAGATAACAAACACGCCACTTGCTCAATAAATGCATCAGGTGTTGTAACACTACTAATAATAATTGCATTTGCATGTTTTAATCATTTTTATTATAGTAATATACTGATAAGGTATAAAGTTACATTTAATGTCAAATTGTCTTATTGTTCAGAAACTTGCACATCTGCCAAATGTACTAAAAACAATCATTTCCAGTATTAATGGAGGCCTTTGCCGTCAGTATTATAATTAACAACTAGAACCAAAACATTGAGTGAAAACATTCCTACTTTGTCCAAATTCCTACTCTGTGCATGGACGATTCCGGAATTGAACCGCGCATTTTGAGATTTCCGAAAATGCCGCGCATTTTAAAAATTCTTGCTATGCGCAGAGGAATTCCGGAATTGTCCATATTCTCATTTTGCGCATAAAATAAATGTTATATCGTTTAATCCCTTGCGCAATTCCGGATTCGCCGAGCATTTTAAGAATTCTTACTTTGCGCGGAGCAGTTCCGAAATTGTTTATATTCTCTTATTGCATATACAAAGTACTATGAGAAAATAAGAAAAGTTGTAGTTTTATAAAAAAAAATCCCCAAAAACATCAAAAAACTAGCGCTTATAGCAAACATACCATCGTATATACAACTTATATATATATATATGTTGCGTAACTTCAACAAACCATCGCATATACATTTACAAACTTGTCTAGATTCCAGAGAAATGAGCATTTAAGACAAATATAAATAACTATTTCGGTATATACTACTACAGTATACAATTTCCCTAAACCAATTTAAAGGATACAACATTTAAACAAATAGATTTAGAACAGTCTTATTATGTCTTATTATGATAATATTATCAAAAGTGGAATATATTGTAAACTACAAGCAATCCTTATTGGTGCAGATGCTCGATTTTCAATGTCTAGTCGCTTAATGGTAACTAAATTGAAGGAGATAATTTAATATAACGAATAGTGTGCAATATACAAGCACATACAACAGAGCTACATATGAGCTTTTTGATCAGTTGGGTATTTACCCATTGATATATATTTATTTGGGTATTTCGTGATTTCAATTGGCTAAAATAAAACGATAACTTTTTATGAAATTGTTTTGGGATGGCATTCCCCTAATATTTTATAGTATTACACAAAATATAATTCAACTTGTTTTATAATAAACTTTATACAAGATGACTTGGTGGTGCTTCAACAACCCATTCATTGCTCAATTTGCATTGGTTGCTTATCATTTGACAATTTCGATTACTTTATTGGAGCTCAAAGCAACACCCTGCTTATCTGTAGCTCTGCATACAACGTATGGCAATCGTGACATTGAAATAATTATTTATCCAGTCATTACGTGGTCCGAGTATTAACTGTCATGCCCCATCCAACCCATCCTCCAAGAAGCGAAAACGGGGTTTGTTGGGGTATGAAATGAAACCTTTCGGCTTAAAACGTTTGCATATTGTAAAATTAAAACATTTCATAGGTAATTTTCAACAGGTTATCGCATTTTGTTCAGTAAATGTTTGTTTAAACATGCTTTACTGCCGAAATATCCGTTATAAAATCCTGCTAATATAAGCTTTCCCATCGCTTAATTGCAGTATGTAAATACAAGAACGAAACAAGTGAAGCACCATTGCAAAGTCTGCCTGTTACCTTGAAAATATAAGTATAAAAGGCATTTGACAATGTGTAATGGTAATGAACACGTGTAGGCCGTGGGCTGCTACCCAAATGTTGACATATTGGTACCACTCAAGCTGGCAAATTCGGAAAGGTCAATGTCTTACTATTCTTTTCACCCAGGGTAGTAGTTTAAGTTCGGTAGCTTAAGTGTGTAAAACTATTGTTTTAAAAAGGGAGATATTTTTTAAGAAAACGTTCTAAATTGATATAAAAATGAATGTATGGCATGGATTAACTGCACCAATTGTTTGTATCTATTTGACTGCATTCAAAATGGTTACGTAAGTCATGTACATATATAACAGTTCATTAATTCAACCCTTAGAAACGTATAAAAACATATGGAAGCAAACATTTAACCATTTTAATCATTAAACGCACATTCTATCGAAAGAAGGTAAGATAACTAAACAAATTAGAATATATTTATCCTTTTTAAGCAAATTGCATGTGAATATAGTTTTTTTAGATTATATATATACGAAACAATACGAAATAATATAAACGTGTAACCCCTCTGTAATAAAGGTGTTGCTATAAAGTGAGATAATATAAAGTACTCTTTTAAGTTTTTTAATTAAAAAGATTGAGCTAACATTAAAAAATGATTCACAGGAATGTTACAATTCAAAGTTCCATGTTATTTGTCTTTGTGTCACCTTCGTAGCATGGCAGACATGTAGGGATCTTCATCTCATCCCAATGAAAGTCGTTACACATGTCTAATAACTTTGTCTTTCATTTCGGCAAAGTTATGCCCCTTTCCATTAAATATTTGCCTGCAATCTGACCTAGCTCTTAACGTTAAATAAGCACATGACAGCCTAAAAAAGTGTTCTGTGGAACACCCTTCTAGTTAGTTATTTAACATATGCAAAAGCCTATGTGATTATCAGCCCTTGATTTCATCATTGAATTATATACTATTATTAAATTCACCTTCACACTGAAAATATGTATAGCATAATTGTAAAAGTACACCACTGTAAAAAAAAAGAAACATGTTCTTTACATCCCATGTGCCTTCAATACACAAATGATACACATGAAAAGCGTGCACTTACATTGTAAACTGAAACATGTGGTATGGTGAAACGTTCGGATGAACAGTTTAATAGATTTGTTATTTGGTTGTTTTCTTATTTCTTTCACTTTTTCATAATGTATGCAAAACATATTTGCTCCAGAAGCTATAACATACCAAAATCCCGTAGTGGTTACTTCCCCTTTCTGTTACAGTAATCACTGCCACCACACAAATGTATAGCTGAAATCCACTAAATTTAATTTTTTGGTTAAATATTTGTTAGGTCAATATTTCATTTTGTTTTGTTTATAATATAGGGAAATAGTGTGAAAAACGGTATCTCTTTTTAAATTTATTTATTAAAAAAAATCAATTTTAGCGAATATGAACATCGGTTACTTGGTTACTTGTAAACAAACTTAACATGTATTCCGTTGAGAACATTACAGAAGCTGTGCGTAAATTTAATAAAGATATTACACCCAAGCATAGAACTACATACGTATTTAAATCTATGACCCAAGCCAATACAGGTTGAATGTTTTCAACATCTTCTCGAGGTTGATGAGGTTATTGCCAATCGGCAGGGGTTTGCTGTACGAAGCATCGCCATTTTTTTGTAATCACATGACCTCAGCTATCGTCACGTGATTTATGTGGTGACAGGGATTATTGTCTATAATATTACTGCGCGGAGGTTGATAACGTACCTGCATTGAAGTCTGTAGTTCTTACTCTCATGGAGTGGGGATCTTTCTTCTAAGATCCGACGTTTTCAAAATGTCGTAAACAATAATAAAACTCCTTAACCGATGACAAATCGCCTCGGATAACCAAGTGTTGACACTACCAAGTAACGAGTTATCACATATAAATTCGAGTTGACAGTTTGGGAATAATGGCTACCAAAACACAATACATAATTAAAAAATGGGCATATTGTGTCATATTGTGGTGAAATAGACAAACACACTTACCATATTCGGCCTAAATGATAGCATCAAGATTCAAATCTATTTAAAAATGGTTACAAAGACATACATAACCCAATTAGTATCGAATTCATGAATCAAAAAGGACAATCGTTTATAAAACATAATAGGAGTATAAGTCGTTGGCCTTATAGATGGTGAGCATGTGGTATACATATGAACTGAATCTAAAAATAAGGTCACAACATTACACCATTTATAATAAAACTGATATTTATGTGTTGTTTATACTTTAAAAGAGGAGGTACTTTGCTGAAATAAATAACATGTTTGGTAGAGCAACCTGAATTTCCAATAAAAAATTCACCAAGAATTTTTGTTACCTTTAGGGTATAGGGATGTTACCTTTAGTGTATAGGTAAGAAATGGTGTTACCTTTAGTGCAGCAAATGTGACCTTCAGTGCGATTTATTTTATTATCTTTAGTGTGTGTTGTTACTTTTAGTTCCAAAAGTATTACCTTTAGTGCAGCTAGTTACCTTTAATGCAATTATTGTACCTTTAGGGTTGTGCTGATTGTAAAGAGCGCACCTAGCGCTGTAATGCTTCTTCCGCCAAATATTGCATATTTACAAAACTTATGGATTATTTATACATGTAAACTACCTCTGGCGCAAATGTTTTGCATAAATTAATAAAAAATGCTCAGAAACATCTCTCATAAATGAGAAAACAATTAATTCAAAATTGTGTGTTTCGCTGAAATAGTGTTGTGGACTTAGCGAAAAAGTGTGTGGTCTTTAGCGACAATATGTTTTGTGGCCTTTAGCGGGAAATTTTATGGACTTTGGCTTTCGTTTTTTTTTTGTGAACTTTAGCGGAAATGTGTGTTGTCTATAGCGGCGTTGTGGACATTAGCGGAAATGTATGTGGACATAAGAGGAGCTGTGGTCTTTAGCGGTGCCGCAAGGGTCCACCAACGATGAGAATAGTTCCTGTGCTGGAATTCACCAGCCATTTCTTAAACTATTCTTAGATGGTTGGTGAATTCAAGACCTTGACTATATTCTTAGACATTCCAAGTATGCAAATTTCAACAAAAATATTTGTATAAATGTTCGTCAATAATCCAGTAAAACCAATGAATACACTTCTTATACATAAAAAAAATCGAATAGAAATGGGCTATTTTCCCCCTACTTATAATCCCTATTCCAACAATAGGAACTACATTCGATTTCTACACCTTGGTGGTTTATATGCAATTGGTGGTGGTAATTTCTTTTTTCTATTTTCTTTTTCAAAGCTGCAACCAGTTTACCGAAATTCTGGTATCAGACAATGCACTATTTCATTATTTAATAAATAATCAAACATCATTATTATATCAACAAACTATTGTATATACTGCACACTTAATTGCACATAATATTCCAAAGAAATCCCAAGATGTTTTGTAAAAAAAAGTTGCAGTTAATTAGAGAAAGGACACAGCTGTAATGTTGTAGGCGTTTTAATCACACTACACCTTGTAACAAGAACTTCATAAATGTTGAAGTTGCTCTTTGAAAAACTGAGCCAGTTCAGTACTGCATTTAATGTAAATAGTTTGAAAAATTTTGCATCCTAAGTTTGCTCACATGCTTGAGCCAATAATGTAAATAATGATACTTTGAAGGAGTACTATTTGCTGTATTATTTGTTGTTTTAGTATTTTTTTCCAAAAGGAAAGGTCTTACGTAGCCATGTACCATTCGATTAAATGCAGCATATTGTACATACAATATATAGCGGAAATTCCCATGTTGCGTTTTCATATCTCTTGAGTGTATAATAAAACAAATATAATTAAAGATACGTGGTTCCGGTTTCAAATGTTTTTTTCTGTACAAAGGAGAAGACGTTTGTATTTAGTAAATGATGCTCTCTTTACAGGCTATTTGGTATACAAGATACAGATCCATCATTTACAACCACAACAGTTTCCGTCTGTAGCTGAGAAGACATCAGTACATGGCGAAGTACATGTAGCTGAGAATAAGCCTGTATATAACAAAGAAGATATACTCCTCATACCCGAGGATATACAAAACCTGTCAAGGGATGATCGTCTGCTTCTTTATGGAAGGTAACACACACAACAGTTTGGGTTTACACAATTTCCAATTCTGCTTCTTCATTCTCTTGGTTGTATTAGTTGCTTCCAAAGGATCCTTTATCCGTATATATTAACATTCACACTAGCGTTTGTTTAGTGCAGTGTGGCGGCTGTAAAAAGTCTCCCCGTGCTACGAATCAGTAGTGTTATTTTTACTGGTCCTTTGGAACCAACGAGCCCAATATAGGTGGCTTTGAAGTGGAATACCGCTTAAGTCGGTTCTAGGGGGCGTGAGAAGTGTTGCTTCTTGTATTACCTCTCATGAACATACTCAATAAAGCCGAGTCTGCTACCATATTCTATAGTTGTATGTGTTGCTTCCAAAAGATCACTTAATCAGTATTCAAACGTGTGTTGATATGTTCGTTAAAAGTAGGTATAAAAGTCGAACAGACCATGTAGCTTTCACAAAACATAGGCCACCAACATCACGCGTTAAAACAAACATAGCCCACCAACACCACGCGTTAAACCAAACAAAAAATACAATGTTAATAAGGAGAAAGGCACGTGACAACGCAAACACAAACGGACTGTTGTCAATAAGGCTACCGCCTTGCAACATTCAGTTACAAAAAGACCATTGGTGGTTAAAACTAGGTTCTAGGGCGCACCAAACCTCACTCTTACCCTATTGTCATCCCAAAAACCTTGGAACAGTGAAATTAAGTAATCCCCGCCAGGCTATATCATCTAACAAACTAGGCTGCATTAATAGGCAATGTAAGTATAACACAAAGATGACCATGTACATATGACTATAAAAAAAATAAATAGAAAGTTATCAAACTTACTTAAATTTAAAGCGTGAATACTGTTAGTTGATTTACCTAAATCTGAACACACCTGCAGTAAAAGGAAACTTTCTCTTCAATAGCTTTATTAAACTAAATACATGGGTACAATTATTATGTTTTATTGGAATGTTTCAGTTTTATTTCTTGAACAGAAATAATTTCCATTTCATCTGAAAAAGCAGATTTGTTTTTCTAATTTGTTGTTGTAGGTTAAATCAAATGCATTTTTAAAATCGTATTCTTACATTATTAAAATGCAGTTACCACTACTAAAAAAACGTAAACAATCACTGAATATGTGAGAAGGAGTTATTTAGATATTCGAAAATGTTTATCTCTGCGTAGGCATTTTGTAAGTGGAAAATGATCTGAAAATATATTATAATGGAGGTATTCAGACAAATATTCAGAAAATAAAGATTTCTGTCAATTTTAATTAAATATTCCAATTGAAAAATACATTTAGCTTATTCTATGTAAAGAAATATAAAAAAGACCGGACAGGGAAAGTAGCATTCAAGGAGGACAGTCAACTTAAGGAAAAACTAGATCAATGAATGTCATACAATCCCTGTAGGATGTAAACTCATCCTGTAGGATGTAAACTCATCCTACAGGTTCAGTTACAGGATGAGTTCATAACGGATGAGTTCATAACTCATAACTCATCCTGTAGCGAACTAACATTTTCTATCACCAGGTACACCAGCACCTTTCAGTATTTTTGCCAAAATCACCAACGCCTTGGCAATTTAAAGGACGGCGGTAAAGAAGCATGCGTCGATTCTGAAGTCAAACCTGGTCCAGAGTGTCTGGTGTACTCATTTGGGTTTGTATTTGTCCACTGACCCGCAATAAGGTGGCAGACAACAGTTTTTTCTCCGTATAAGATCAACGGATTGCCCCGGATTCAACTATTTCCCTCTGTACAAGTTAGTCACACACCTGAAAAAGAAATGGCACACCGATGAATCTACAACACCTACTGCTTTACAAATCAGACATAAGTAACATTGAACCACAGCTCTTACAACATACTGACACACTCAATCTGTCTAACAAAGTCGCGAAAACTGTTGCTGGTCCGAGTCGATGTGGACTTTTGTCACAACACACACACAGGTTAGGCGCCAATTATAGGACAAAGTGCTGCATTTATTCTTGCTGTCAGCATAAGTACAACCTACAGATCAATACCAATATACCCACCATCCCTTGATAATTTCCAGTATTTCAAGCTGTTTGTTGACATTTTAAAAGAAACACAAAATTCACAGATTTTCCACAAAGTCTCAATTTCGCGTTTCAACCCTATATAATTCTATGAGAATCAGTCAGGGTGTCAGGGAAGCTTGTCAAATTGTTTCTCTAACTCCATTCTCACCTGTCATAACAGAAATAAAGCATAGACAAATGTTTTCAAGAAGTGATAAGCATTCAATATTCACCTTTACCCCTTATTTCAGAATTTCAATTCGAAACTGATGCTAAAAACTGTTGTCTGCTACCTAAGTGTGCCGGTAGTGTTTCGTCCGGTTACAGTTTCGTGTTCTGATATAGTTCCGACTGAAAAAAGAAATTCTTTCTATTTACCCATATAATATATACTCGGTTACAAACGTAAATAGGTTGGAGTATCTAGGTGCTGAATTAAAGTTTGGTAACAAACGGAAGAAGCAAGCAAACGTAGTACTAGATATGTTTGATACCACTGTGACACATAGTATTATACAATTGTGGTTAATAACTTTCAAAGTATAAGGTCTACAACAATGAAACTTTGTATATATCTTCAGAGGTCCAATGAATACATCTGACAAAGACACATAACTCCCTGTTAATAGTTTTTGTTATTATTCCCGTTTGAAAAACAAAAAGAAGCAAATGGAAATTGACCTTGACTTTTCTATAAGTGATTGTGGCTAGTAACCTTCAAAGCATTAGGTGTACAACAATGAAACTTTGCACACCTTTTCACAATGATCCAATGAAAACATCCTATAAAGACTCATAACTCTCTAATTCATTTTTTAAATGTTATTTCCATTAAAAAAGGTTTAATGAAACAAAGGGCGTATAATTTTATGCTCCGCTAGGCAGTGCTCATGTTCTTGATTGTCCTAATATGAAAGATTAAACTTTTTCATTACGTTACTGTTCAAATGTTAATTTAAAATATTGTAAACTGTTCCATCAACGGCCCATGCGTGATTAAATGTTATACTGAAGAAATATGACACGTTTTGGGGACAACATTCGAAAATCATCATTTAATAGTCGCATAATTACCAAAAACAGATAAATGTCAGTTATCGGACTAGACTAAAAGAAATCACACTACTAAACCATTTATCAAAACTTTATCCAGGTTTTCAGGTCATATAATTTGTGCCGATGAAAATTACAGGTTAATTCGCGTGTTATAAATATACCAGTGATTTAATATTCGTAAAATGAATCAAAGGTTGGTAACTCTAAATTCGACGCTCCTGTTTTGGGGTTTTGCCTGGCTGGTTAAACTCGTTTATGTTGTGTATATAACGTTTGGATCAAAATATGTAAGTTATTTATACTCACGGTCAACAAAAACGCATCACAAAATAAATCCTTTTAAAAGTTGGAATTTGAGGCATTTTAGACAAAAAATGATATAATCCATATAACAAGTCGACATTTAACATGTCTGGATTTAGTGCATTCTACATTAGCGTAAAGAAATGCACGGTTTTCTTCAGTGACATCGCACAAAGAAATCATTTTCACAAAAATATTCATGGCATAATACCTACTTGACATTTACATCTTGTTTCAAATGACATACAATTTAACTCATTGAAAATATTTGTAGAAGGTGTAGGTAAAGGTTTTATCAAAATCCAGCGTGCAATACTTTTTTGTAAAGTAACAACCTTTGTAAAATTTGATTTAGTACAATTACTCCAGAGGATAGAGCAATAATCAAATATTGGAATATTTTTTATATCAATTAAGTGTCAAATATTTAGATATTTGTCTTTAAAAAAATGTAAATGTACTCTATATATGATTACAGACTTTGCTTAACTGAACATCCCACTTTAGATGTTGATCTATTGTAATTCCGAGAAGTTTTTAAAAAGACACTGATTGTATCGGGCAATTATCTATCGAAAGCGAAAGTTTTCGAGTATGGTTTATTTTATATTTTGAACCTAATAGCATGCATGTTGTTTTTGTAGGATTTATAACCATGTTATTTATAGTGCATCATTTATTTATGTTATTTAAGTCTGCTGGTAATTTACTCTCAGTGGATGACACATCCGTACGTGTTGTATGTGGCAAGGAGTCATCAGCATACATGTCAACTGAAGCATCTTTGGAAGTTAAAGATAGATCATTTACATAAATCAAGAACGAAAGTGGTCCTAGTATGGATCCCTGAGGGACACCTGATTTGATGGTTATCTCCTCAGATTGATACTTGTCCAACTCTGACTACTTGTGTCCTGTTAGAAAGATATGTCCGAAACCAACGTATTGTTAAAGGCGAAAAATGATCAAATGCAGTTTGTAAAATATCAAAAGCCTTTCTCATGTCAAGGAAAAGACTGCCCACAAAGGTTCAAAAATCGATTTGTTTCAACCAGCTATCAACATGATGAATAAGTGCTGTTTTGTAAGAATGATTTTTACGAAATCCTGACTGAGCCGAGTGCAAAATATCAAAATGTCGAAAGAAAGAGTTTCTCAAAGATTTTGGAAATATTTGGTAATAATGAGATTGGTCTATAATTGTTCGGGTCATCTTTTGGTCCATTTTCTGTGTATAGGTAAAACGCATGCCATTTTTAGATGATCAGGATATATGCCTTGATCTATGCATTTATTAATGATAGCAGTGATAGCATTAATGATGCAATCAGATGCTGCTTTTATAATATGAGGTCCAATACTATCTTTACCTATACCATACGTTGTTTGTAATTCAGCGTAGTTATTTGCATATACTGGAGTTTTGTTTATTGTATTAGCAATATTAACAAAGTGCTCATTTAGAGGGTCAGCTATACTTTTCTCTCCCTCAGTTATTAATATTTAAAATTGGTGGTCTGAGCAGATTTCGATTTAAGATGCGACCAAATAAACTTAGAGTCTTTTTCATCTTTCATTGCATTCGCAAAAAAACGTTTCTTACCTAAAGAAATAAGATGGTTAGTTTTATTCCTCCATTTTTTATATTCTAGCCATTTTTTTTTAGCTTTATTGAACTTACCACGTAATTTTCTTACCTCTTTAATTTTTATCAGAGTACCATTCGGGCTGTTTTGGGCGTTTAATTCGTCTCTGTTGTAAAGGAGCATGTTTAGAAAGAGCATAGTTTAACACTGAGTATACATATTCAAGTGAAGTGTTTGGATCAGTGAGTGTTTCAGCAGTATTTATTCCTGAATTATAAAACTTATTTTAAATTCTTGTTCATCAAAATTGCCAAATGATCTGTAATTAATATTTGTATGACCGTGTAGCGAATCTTGATTTTGTCGCTTAATGTACCTGAAAAAACACGGGATAATGATTACTCATGCATATGACTGGTACATTTATTTCGATTACGTTTTCAGGATGTGTAGTATAGATATGATTATTTTAGAACTTGAAATTGTCACTCTGTTAGGCATGTTGATTAATTGCACAAGACTTTGATTAATGAGAAAATCTGACCATTTTTTTATTGTCAAAGCCAGACGTAGGAGAATAAAATGACAAGGTAAATAACTGCTGTTCATAAACACTTACCACTTTTTTGATGGGGAGAACAATGCTACTAGTATGTAAATAGAGGTTCTTACATGAGTACTCATTCATTATTGAATTTATTAAACGAGTAGGCAAAATGATATAATGCTCGGCTCTTAAAATGATATAATGCGAGGCTCTTGCCGAGCATTATATCATTTTTGCTAACGAGTTTAATAAATTCAATAATGAATGAGAACGAATGTTAGATTCTATTTATCAAATAACTCACATATCGACTTTTATTGCATTTTTCCTGTCGCTTTAACACGCGAAACCGACATAAACCGTGGGAATTGGATCATAATCATTATCGATTTTTTTTGACAGCGCATACTAGGCTTATGTGCATACTTATATAAGTAGTGGTATATCGAATATATAGAATGGTGTTTTATTCCACTCCCAACCCGTAAGTTATGTTATATATTGTGTATACATTATTCGTGCAGTTCGCACTTAACGTTTTTCTATAAAAAGTTTCTCAATATTTTCAGCTCCAATAACCAATTTGATTTTGAGAGTCACGTCGTTCGTTTTTTCAGTTGTGAAGTCCATGTGTTTGACCCAAGGTAATTGGCTATGTATAGCCTGTTTTATTAGCTTATTATTAAACAGAATGTGGTTACTTTACCCAGCTGAGAAAATACAAATATACTCAATTATTTCAATAATGTTAACTTGGTAATATCGATCTAATAACACTAGAGGAAGTGACGTTTAGTCAGGTTCGCTATGTCCATTTTTTTTTATTTCTTCCAGTGTTCTTGGAGATTTACAAACATACACATGTTTGGAAATGTTCTATAAGGAATCAGAAAACTAACGTTTCCATTTTCTCAAAAGCAGGTAAGGCGGCCATCTTGGATTTTAAGAAGGTCATATATTAAACGTGTATTACTCGATACCTCAGCATCTAAACATTCAATGCATTAGTAGGCGTAGAAGACAGTAAATTGTATCTGTTGATTTTTACCTTCTGTTATTATAATTATTAATGGCACCGCTTTACAACGGACTGGGACAAACAAGTCGAAGACGTTTAACCCAGGTTTTAATGGAAACTAAACCACTCTTTAAAGGGACACATGGCAATCTTGAGTTTTTTATCAGGCAATACAATTGGTACAGCAATTTATTAATCCTGCATCATTTTCACTTTAAAACTGCTTGTATATAATTGAGAATTATATTTCCTTCATTATTCTACACATTTTTAAAAATATTATTGGTGCAATATTATCAAAAGTCAAAAATATGTAAAAACCCTTTGCTTTGAGAGAAAAACTAACGGGACGCCGTGATGCCCCTTTAAACTAGTGCTGCTGACTGAACCCCATAATTATATCGCTACTGCACCGCTAACATTACATACGGTAATCTAATCGTAATTGTCATCGAAGATGTATAAGCATATGAAACGTATGTCAAAGTGGTACGCACTCGTGAACATGTTTGATGTTTTTTTCGGAAGCAAGTCCATTTATATCTTATAACTGCAAAGACACAATTTCACATTCAATAAAGATGAACCATAAACAGACTGCGAATTGCTAGATCAAGTTTGACTTTGCTGTGACTACACTCAGTACATTTGAAAACGCAACACTTCGGTTTTTGTAATTTTTTGAAAAGTAAAAAAGCTAGAACAATGCAGTTTCATATAGTATATATTTAATCATTATTTAATAGATGGTCAACATTTCATTTCATTGATCCAACATCAAAATATTTCATATAAAAATCAACGGTTCAATTACACCTATCAAAATTTAAAAAAAACACTTTCAATACCGAGTGTGACCACCACGAGCGTCTATTAAAGCTTGACATCTACGGTGCATGGACAGTATTTTGGATGCAATCACTTGTTGTGGCATACGCTGCCATTCGTCTTGTAGCGCTACACGAAGTTCCTGCAGCGTGGTAGGGGGTTTACGCGGGCATAAACACGTCGCTTCAAGTCATCCCAAACGTGCTTTATGGAAGACATATCAGGCGATAGCGCTGGCCACTCAAGCACATCGATATTGTTCCTAGCTAGAAAGTTTCTCGTTACTAGTGCCATGTGTGGTGGAGCACCATCATGCTGTAAAATTCGACGACCCCTACGGACATTGTGCTGAAGAAAAGGTACCACTACCGGCTGCAGGACATCGTTAATGTAAGACTGAGCATTAACGTTCCTATCAAAAATGACCAACCTTTTCTTCTCAAACTGTGTTATCCCGGCCCAGAAATGGAGAGATCCTCCGCCCCATGTATTGTACTCCATTATGCACACATCTGCATACCGTTCGTTCCGGCGTCTCCAAACACGTTTTCGGCCATCTGCACGCGAAAGTTGAATCCTAGATTCATCGGAGAACAGTATAGTGCCCCATTGTCGCCAGGTAAACCGCAGGTGAGCCCTCGACCAGCTCCTGCCTATGCCGAACAGTAAGTATAGCTGCCTTGAGTGGTCGTCTTGCCTTCAACCCAGCGGATCGAAGCCGTGACCGGACAGTATTAGGGTGTATTCTGCGTCTGAAAAGAAACGAGCCATCAAAAATAAAATAATCTAACATTTTCACTTTTTTTAACATTTATGACATTTATGCTGTTTGCAGTTGTTACGTTTACTGGCCTACTTACAAACCAGTTATCGCTGAATTAGAATGCATTCTGCACAAAAAAGGTAACGCACCACCATTTAAAATTTGAAAAGAAGGCATTTTCATTTTTAATAATTTGAAAAAAGTGACAATGCTTATTGGTTATAGTGGATGAAGACACATACCCATGTGTACCAATCGTGTGTCTGGCTGTATCAGAAGCTGGCAGGAATCTGTTTCTGAGATGTGATACCCTCATACTGATGTCCTGTCTGGGGGTGGTTACTCGCTGCCTACCCGGTCTATGACAGTCCCTGACAGTGCCTGTCTGTTGGTAGCGTGTCTGTAGCCTAGATATAGTTGAGACATGGCAGCCAAGTCGTCTCGCTACCTCTCTTTTAGTGATACCAACAGCCATCATCCCAATAGCCTGATTTCGTACATGTTCAGCTAAACGTGGCATAATGATTTGTGGATAAAATCAAATCATGTTGTGATTTTATACCATACCGATGTTCACGCTTTCAAGATACATGAAAAGAAACTTGCTTATATCGTGATTATTGGAATTCTCGTTCAAAATGTGTTTTCAGTGTTTCAGGTAGTGTAGCTCTTGTGTAATTCAAAATTGTTAAATTTTAACAATAGGCACAAAGAAATACGTATAGTTTCGTAAAATACCATGTTTGTTTGAAAGAAAACCGCGTGGATAAAAAACATATGAAAGTCAAAAATGTTGCGTTTTCAAATGTACTAAGTGTATATCCTTTGACCTTGTGACCTGAACATTAACATAAGTCTCCGTTCAGTCTCAAAGAAACCACTGACCATAACCATGTCATAGCTTGTAAGTTGGTTTGCGACACAGGTATTGTCGATTATTCACACCCACTTTAAGTTTCTTGCCATTATTTCAAGCGGTTTAAAAGTCATGGAACTGAAACGACAACTGCATTGCGCTGACTCATGACCTTGACCTTAAACATGTACTTGCTTGTCTGTTTTCAGTATGGGTAACAAAAGAATAACCAACCCAAAAGGTACCGAGTTTCACGATTTCGGACTGGGTGATACAGATGAAATATGGAAGCTGTATACCCTTAGTACCATTATGAAAACCTTGAACCATTCTCAGGTAAAACATGCTACATTGTGTGTGCGTCTGTCACTTCGGCAGGAATTTAAAATTAAGTTAAAGGTACTTTAAAAATGTTGAGATGAACGTAACGATAACTGCATTACCTGTGTTGCAGCGAAAGTAATAACTAATATAACTACTTGCATGTTATTTTACAAATATCGGCATGGAAATAACAACCACTGCTTTATGTGTGCTGTTGTAGCGTCTCCGTGGTCGAGGGGTTAACGACGTTGCGTTGTAACCCTTCTCGCCTCTCACAGCTGCGGGTTCGAATCCCACTACAGTGTTTTATGCTGTTTTTATAGCCGATATTGGGCCATAGTCCCAATGCCAAACAAAACATTATTTTTTTCCCAATTTTGAGACAAAAAATCCCAAAAGCAAACCAGACAGAAAAGTATCAAAAGTTTGACAAGTATGGAGTATGACATGCTTTTAAATGCCGCTGTTTATCCTGTTTTACTGTAAACAACTTATTATGAAAGATACAATTATGAAATAAATGTTTTATTGTTTTGTTTTCCAATTTTATGAAAAATCGCGCTGTAATTCCCAAATCTGACAGTATGGGCTATGCTCCCAACATATAGAAAAATACAACTGCACTGGGAGCTCGACTTCAAAATGAGGAAGTGTTTTACGGATGGCGGGAGGTGTACAGTACTGGTTCTACCCAGGAAAAGTTGGTGGTCTGCCTCTACCACACAAAAATCATACCTTACATGTTTTGAAAATGACGTAAAACGCCATATAAACAAACAAACTAACTAACTGTTGTAACTGATAAAATGTGACCTAACAAGTACTGCTTTTAACTGATGGCAGGGGAAGTAATAACAGTCGGCAGTGTAGAGACATATAGCTGCATTTAGTGGGTTGTTTGAACTATTGGCAGTAACGTGTAGTTTTCAGTTTGTTGTTAAAATGTCAGCATAAAAGTACTGCATTTAGTGTGCGGTTTGAACAGAGGGTAGGTAAGAAATAAATAACTGCATTTATTTTGCTGTTGTAACAGAGAGTAGGTGCGAAATATGGTACTGCATTTAGTGCTCTGTTATAGCAGAGGGTAGGTGAGACTTATCAGTACACTAAATGTAGCATGTGTTATTACCCTGCCCACTTCCCTGTCGTTAGCAATATATAACAGAACATTGAATAAACTAAATACTAACATTGTTATTCACATTCAGTTGTTACTTCATTGCAGACAGTTTTAACAGCGCACTAAATGTTACATTTGATATTCTCAGACCTTTAATTATATTATTACGCCAAAGTAGCACGTATTATTTCCCCTCCTTTCGGTTATAACAACACACTATGCAGTTCCTGTCATTTCGCAGCTGTAAGATAAAACAGCACATTACAAGCAGTACATGATAAATCCATGCCGTCAGTTATAACAGCATATTTCAGTACGTGATACATCCATGCCATCAGTTACTACAGCACATTAAATGCAGTACGTGATACATCCATGCCATCAGTTACTACAGCAGATTAAATGCAGTACGTGATGCATCCATGCCATCGGTTATAACAGCACATTAAATGCATACGTGATACACCAGTGCCATCAGTTACAACAGCACATTACATGCAGTACGTGATGCATTCATGCCATCAGTTACTACAGCACATTAAATGCAGTACGTGATGCATATTCATGCCATCAGTTACTACAGTACATTAAATGCAGTACGTGATACATCCATGCCATCAGTTACTACAGCATATTAAATGCAGTACGTGATTCATCCATGCCATCAGTTACTACAGCATATTAAATGCAGTACGTGATGCATATCCATGCCATCAGTTACTACAGCACATTAAATGCAGTACGTGATACATCCATGCCATCAGTTACTACAGCATATTAAATGCAGTACGTGATGCATCCATGCCATCAGTTACTACAGCATATTAAATGCAGTACGTGATGCATCCATGCCATCAGTTACTACACCACATTAAATGCAGTACGTGATGCATCCATGCCATCAGTTACTACAGCATATTAAATGCACTACGTGATGCATCCATGCCATCCGTTACAACAGCACATTACATGCAGTACGTGATGCATCCATGCCATCAGTTACTACTGCACATTGAATGCAGTACGTGATACAACCATGTCATCAGTTATCACAGCATATTAAATGCAGTGCGTGATACATCCATGCCATCAGTTATCACAGCATATTAAAAGCATTACATGATACATCCATGCTATCAGTTATAACAGCACATTACATGCTGGACGTGATACAACTATGCTTTCAGTTACAACAGCACATTAAATGCAGTAAGTGATACACCCATGCCATCCGTTATAGCAGCATACTAAATGCAGTACGTGATGAACCCATTCCATCAGTTATAACAGCACATTAAATGCAGTACGTGATACACCCATGTCATCATTTATAACAGCACATTAAATGCAGCACGTGATACAACCATGCCATCAGTTATAACAACATATTAAATGCAGTACGTGATACATCCATGCCATCACAGCATATTAAATGCAGTACGTGATACATCCACGCCATCAGTTACAACAGTACATTAAATGCAATACGCGATACAACCAAGCCATCCGTTACAACAGCACATTAAATGCGGAACGTGATACACCCGTGCCATCAGTTATAACATCACATTAAATGCAGTACGTGATACATCCATGACATCACAGCATATTAAATGGAGTAAGCGATACACCCATGCCACCAGTTATAAAAGCAGATTAATTACAGTATTTGATACAACCATGCCAAGAGTTATAACAGCACATTAAATGCAGTACGTGATACAACCATGCCATCAGTTACAACAGCACACTAAATGCAGTACGTGATACATCCATGCCATCCGTTATAACAGCACATCAAATGCTGTTCGTGATACATCCATGCCATCAGAGCACATTAAATGCAGTAAGCGATACACCCATGCCATCAGTTATAACAGCACATTAAATGCACTACGTGATACATCTATGCAATTAGTTATAACAGCACATTACTTGCAGTACTTGATACAGCCATGCCGTCAGTTATAACAGCATATTTAATGCAGTAGTGATACATCCATGACATCAGTTATAACGGCATAATAAATGCAGTACCTGATACATCCATTCCATCACAGCACATTAAATGCGGCACTTCACACATCCATGCCATCAATTATAACATCATATTAAATGCAGTAAGTGATACATCCATGCCATCACAGCACATTCAATGCAGTACGTGATACATCCAGGCCATCACAACACATTAAATGCGGTACGTGATACATCCATGCCATCAGTTATAACATCATATTAAATGCAGTAAGTGATACATCCATGCCATCACAGCACATTAAATGCAGTACGTGATTCATCCATACCATCAGTTTTAATAGCCTCATGTTTCAGCTAATTTCAATAATCGACCCATCGCCTCAGTAATTCCAGAGATATGCCCTTTGGCATAGTAAACATTCATAAATTAATGTTGTCGGTACTCTAACTTAGGTAATTAATATTCCTTCCTCTCCAAACATATTCAAATTGTATAATGTCTCAATGTCCCGGCCAAGTTCGATAATCGGTCCGATCGCCTCTATAATTTCAGAGATATGACCCTTCTATTAGTAAACTAAAAATCACGAGCTATATGCCCGAATGAAAACTTCGTTATTAATATGTGAGACAATTACCGAGGAAGCCGTGTCCTATGAATATATTTCTAGTTTGTTCTTTCCTTCTGTTTTTTTTGTTCTTTCTTTCTTTCTTCCTTCCTTCCTTCCTTTCTTTCTTTCTTTGGGATTTGTCCGTCGTCGTCGGTCGTCCGTCACACTTTAATCTGCAACATAACGTTGGCCATAACTTGGGAGGTATTTGACCTATGTCAGTAAAACTTCACGCAAATGTTCATCTTACCTCAAGGAATGTTGTAACCCATGGCCAATAACTCTGACATTCATTTGGCAGAGTTATGCCCCTTTTAATAAAACACTAACCTGCAACTTAACCTGGCCCATAACTTGGCAACATATTTTGACCTATGGTTATGAAACTTTATACAGTTTATTACTTATCAATTATCCAATGCAGAGTTATGTCCCTTTTCATAAACTTCAACAATTTAAAAAAAAGCTGCTCCATAATTCATGACGGATTGCTCCCCGTGTCTTCAAACTTTATAGTTGGTTTGTACTTCCTGAAATTAAAACACGGCAAGTGACACAAGTGTACCGTGGACCACCATTCTAGTTTGCTTAACGTATATGTTCATTCACTTCACACTCCATAATGTAATAAACCATTGTTAAAAATACAACCACAATCCCGTCTTAAAATGAATTATTATATTGTAACAGACGATAGACATTCTAAAGATAGACATTGGAGGTGGTGAATGGGAAGCCATAGAACAAATGATGAAAAGTGGAGCCTTGAAGCAAGTCAAACAGTTACTTGTTGAATTTCACATCGCGGACAACGGGCCTGCTTCGCAGCTTGCCGTTTTTCGACACCTGTATGAGTATGGATTCCGGACGTTCAGCAGAGAGCGCAATGTTTTCTGTGGCTCTGCTTGCAACATATTCTTCTTCAAAGACTTTGGTATCGAGGTTGCTCAGCTTGTCGAAATGTCATTTATAAATACTAATTTTCTGAATTAGATTAGTTATTTTTTTTAAACTTTGTCATTTAAAATTAATGCCCACACATGCCTTTGTTAAAAACAAACAAGCACTGGAAGTAAACAGTTTACACATTTTCTCACAGAGAACAAGAGAAGAACGCGGGGAAATATAATGTAATTGTCCATTGCTATTGTGTTTATGTAACGCATGTCCATTACTCGCATGTCCATTGCTATTGTGTTTATGTAACGCATGTCCATTGCTATTGTGTTTATGTAACGCATGTCCATTGATATTGTGTTTATGTAACGCATGTCCATTGATATTGTGTTTATGTAACGCATGTCCATTTCTATTGTGTTTATGTAACGCATGTCCATTGCTATTGTGTTTATGTAACGCATGTCCATTGATATTGTGTTTATGTAACGCATGTCCATTGATATTGTGTTTATGTAACGCATGTCCATTGATATGTGTTTATGTAACGCATGTCCATTGATATTGTGTTTATGTAACGCATGTCCATTGATATTGTGTTTATGTAACGCATGTCCATTACTATTGTGTTTATGTAACGCATGTCCATTGCTATTGTGTTTATGTAACGCATGTCCATTGATATTGTGTTTATGTAACGCATGTCCATTGATATTGTGTTTATGTAACGCATGTCCATTACTATTGTGTTTATGTAACGCATGTCCATTGATATTGTGTTTATGTAACGCAATATTAACATTACTCATCAAATAATTGTTGAGCGCATCGATTCTATTGATGACCAATTCCATTCAATTGTTGAGTTAATCGATTTAGTTGCTGAATGCGTCCAGTCAGTTGTTGAGCTAACATATTCGGGTGTTGAGCGCATCCAATCAATTGTAAAGCACCTCCATTAAATTGTTGAGCACATACATTCAATTGTTGAGCACAAACAGTAAACCAATCATACTCAAGACGCTATGACTTATGAACATTGATATTCATATCTATAAATACTGTCAACATGAATAACTTTTGCAATGGTATAGGTCTGTTTTATATTGGAAGATATCAATCTATACAATTATAGTATTTTAATAGCTCTTAGATAACTTAATAAGTTTCCAGGAACCACTATACTTCATAACAATATTTATTCAATTTGAAAGCTGAATATGTTGATAAAAATGTAACTAAAGCGATATCTGACACCATTGTTTTCTCAATTGCATACAGTTTTTGCATTTGTAACAAATGATTCATGTTCATGACCTATTACTAAGAACAAGGAACTATGGGTTTGTAGGATAACAGGTATATTACCCCCATGCAACCTGCAATTAATAAGTCACAAAACGAAGTCACAGGTATCGGGTCCATCATATATTTAGAACTCATTAAACCATCTCTTTATGGGTCCTAGTTAAGTGCATTTACACACTGAACATGCTACTGAAACACATTATAAAGGGTATAATCATATTTCGATAGACACCTAGTATTCTTCCAGATCACTTGCAGTACCTTTAACTGTTATCATGATGTAGCTCAACTTCTCAACTGATGGCTATAAATTAAGGAATGTCGGATTGAGTGAAAGAGTGAAGACTATGAATGAAATTGTGAGCTTTCAATTAACTACATTTGCTGTGGTTTATCGGCATAGTACTCAGCAGATGAGTTACACTTGTACACGGTATTAGTGGTAGTACTACAATTTGTAAAAAAAGCACATTTGGATAAATGGATAATATAGAGTCTATATATATATAAGAAGATATTTGTTGTTTTGGAGTGAATAACAGATTTTATTTATCGAGAAGTGTGAAAACTTTATATTTTCACGAATGCGAAGCATGAGTGAAAATATTGAAGTTTGATCACTTCGAGCTGAACTAAAATCTGTTATTCACGACAAAACAAAAAAAAATCTTTTTATTTTATGCTTTCTAATCAAAATGTACTGCAGCATGGAGAAAAATAAATAAAAATTGACGACGTCATTAGCTTAACTATGATATAATAAAATACAGTCTTGGCATGAACGTATAGAAAGTTCATCAAGAGCAATATTTTTTAAAGAAATTGTTAATTTTGATTTTCAATTATTTCTTAAGTGCATAAACATACCAAAATTTAGAATATCGATGACCAGGTTAATTGTCTCGTCCCATAGCCTTGCTATAAAGACTGGTAGGTGGCATAGACCTAGAAGTATACCATTAGCAGATAGAATATGTTTAATTTGCAATAAACTTGAAGACGAGTTTCATTTCATTTTAGATTGCGATCTGTTTAAAGACATCCGAAAAATATATATTAAAACATATTTTTGGAATCGACCGAGCATGTTCAAATTAAAAGAACTTTTTTACAGCAAAAATGAAAAAGAAATTAAAAATTTAAGTGTGTATATTTTTAAAGCATTTGAAATGAGGAAAACGCTAATGAATTGATTTGATGTAATTGTAATTCCATGTCTCATTTTCTCCTTCTCAATTGTAATGTTTTGTATTGTTTTAATATTGTAATATTTTATTTTCACATAGTCATGCATATTTGTGTGTGGTGGTTTTGTCACGCTTGAAAATTCAAATAGAGCAATTTTGTTATTGTGTTTGAAACGTATGTGTATGTGCTTATATGTTTATGACATGGATACGATTAAGTATAATACATCAACCATAACATTGATATACTTATATATGTTTAGTCACCTTCTCCGTGAAATTTTAAATGGAAACACTGACGTGTTCATGTGTTTGTTTCTATTTTTGTTTTCTTTTTGTGTTCTCTAAAAAAGAAGTAAACAGTATAACTGTGTTTATTTTTGCATCTGATATTTGTTAATACCATATATGTACGGATCTTGCTACGTCTGTTATAATGTATATGTATAATATTGTATGATCACAGGGGCCTATGGCTTACTGATTTTGAAATAAAGTGCTTCCATATAATTGCTGTTTTTTAATTCCCAATAATTCTAAACTACTTAACCGATTTCAATAATCTACGACTCATTTTCTTAGTAAAGTTATTTCCAACCCGATGATATACTTTCATAGCAACTTTCGGAAAAAGTCAATTTTTGAAAAAAAATTACCAATTGACATTTTTTACTGTAAATGACAACAAGTCTGAAATACTTGACCAGCTTTAAAAAACTAACGCTAGTTTTCTTAGTTAGACCATTTACAGTCGAATGATATAAAACAGTTATTTTCTAAACAAATAAAAAAAAAGTTTTTGATATTGAAAAAAACGTAGTTCCGGCAGTGAAAAAATAAAACTCTATATTTCACACGTATGAAATACCGCTTTTATTTCATTGCTAAGCAGAACATAAATAGCGATCGTTTATCAAATGTCAATCTGTTCTATGTGCAAGTAACCAAGTTTGACATTCGCGTTTGTAAATATAAAAGAATATGCACAAATGCTTCATATCAGGTAAACTCTTCACACTGAATTAAGGGAAGTTTTAAAAGTGTAAATGGCATATGACAGCCTACTAACAGAATAACAGAGCACCAACATTGTGAATGTTTAAATATAGTACGAATTTGACCCCAAAAGTAGACATAACTATGACAATGAACTTTGAAATACTGACATACCTTATCGACTTAAATACAATATACAGTTACTTTGCTGAAGATAATTTCATAAGTATTTGACGTTGACCAGTGACCTTGACATCCGAATGACAAATGTAAAGTATTTGACACACTATCTAGCCATGATACATACAGTTGTAAAGTTTTACCAAATTATCTTAAACAATAAGTCAGAGTATATTTTTACGGATGTTAACTTGAACAGCACTGGCAATGACTGTTAACAAAACATTAAAGTATGAGACACACATTTAATCACTACTGTGCAAAAGTTGACAGATGACAGATAACGGACAGGAAAGTTTTGATGTTTCCTATATTCCTGTAGTACGTACACACGGCTTGAGTTGAAAATGTGTATTAATGAAGGTACAAAAGAAATATAAAAAGATCGGACAGGGAAAGTAGCATTCAAGGAGGACAGTAAACCACAAAACACAGAAACAAACACGCAAACAGACAAACAAGAAGGCAAAAGCAATAATAAATGCAAACGACATCACAAACACAAAAAGGGTTGACAATAGGGCTACCGCCTTGGAACGGTCAGTCTTACTATAAATTGTCACAAATAAAGCATGTACAAATACACTGGGACAGGATGAAATTAACGTATGCTGTCGTGAATCTCGCGCGCTTGGAGGTAGGGAGGGAGATGGGAGGGAGATTTAATATTTCCATTTTCATTTAGAAGTAAGAACAATTTAATTTGCTCACAGTGCATAGTTTTTAACTTCAACATTTCAATATTCGTGGTTGTGTCAGGTTGTGTAGCGATCCCATTAGCCTTATTTGGGATAACGAAGGGATATTAATTACTAGTGGTATGTCTTGTGTTGACAACTGGAGTGTGTCTTTGGAAATCAACACCTTAGTGAATGCAGTTAAGATAACGTAATGGAAGCTACAGCCTCAGCAAAATGATAAAATTCCATCATTTATCTGATTCTATTAATGAAATAAATTTAGAGTGTTTTTATTTTAAATGTTAAGACTGATTTTTTTTAAAATATCTTAAGGGTATTATTCAAATCAATTAATATTATTTTATTAAACAGACTAATAACTTACTTTTTTAAAATGGCTTCTGTGTGTTGCTGACTTTCTGAAATAGGTATTTTCGTCAACTTCTAAATATGTATACTCTTCTTTCAGTTTGTATTCTCCTTTTCCAATCAACGCGTCTTATTTCGTTGTCCTGCTGTTTGACCTTTTTCTCCATTATCTTTGCGAATTCGTAAGGGTCACATTGAGACTCAAGATTTGATTTTATTACAGAGTTTATATACATTCATTTGCATTTTGTGTGTAAGTTTTAGGAGGAAATCCAAGACCATATAGACTTCGTAATTCCGCACTCATACTGCTTTTGATAATGAGATTTATATTCTATTAAATAAAATGGAAATTTATCATCCTTCCACAAATTGCTGATATTTTCTAATTCTATATCAAATTCCTCAGGAGAAAAAAAGTCTACTAGACCTGGTATTTTTGTTGAACCTTGGATACTACCGAAGATATCAGTTAGACATTCTTTAGCTAGTTTTCCTTGAATTTCTAAAGACTTTAATTTTCGCTCAGTGTTGTCGTACATATGCAAGTCGCACATTAAATGTTTACTTTATGGAAAACACACTTGAATTGCATTTGATAATTTAAATTCTCCATCTGTTTCAAACACTTTCAAATCAAATAATTTTGGACACTCTTGAAGGATGGTGGATGGTAGCTAAAATAACTATCACATGTTTTACGCTGGTGTATTAATGATGGGCCTATCATCACAAGCTCATTACCAAAATTATTCAATAACATGAGATGTTTGTATGTAGAAACTGTAACAAAATAGTTGCCAATATTGAAAGTTGTGTCGACTCCGAAGTCTGAAAAGTTTTTATTTTGTGTACAAAAACATATAAGTTCAGTTAGTTGCCTATCTGTCGACATGAAAATACTGAATTCTGGTGCTGTTCTTACATGTGACATGTACTTCTCTTGAGATGTTGCTAAATCTGTACATTCTAGGACATGCAGTTTTGCTATTTACATTATAAATTTGTTTTCTGTAGCGTGGAAAACATGCAGAACTCTTTAAACTTTTCAACCTCCAGATTCTGTCAGAATTGCATCAAAAATGTTAACAGGCTTGGTATTTTGTTTTCGAAATTTCTTAATGTTATCAAATGTGGAACGGTGTGATCTTTTGTATGATTAATCCGTTTCATTTGAATTTCCATTTGGTTTAACTTCTGTTCGCATTATTTTTCCATCGAAGTAGTATTGCACAAAGAGTCGTTCGTTAACCACCTCAGAATCTGGGTCCTCTATATGAAAATCAATACGGACAGTCGGTGAAGACGATTATTCGACCCGTTTACATATTTGTGCCTTATAACTTCCAATGATGATCCACTTAGCTGAGAAACAATTTGAATATCTTCATTTTCTTCGGAGGCGTCCACAAATTTGTATCTTTTCCAGTTTGTTTCCATGTTCCCATGCCATCACATAACGCATTTTCATCTATGCAATTAGGAATAGATTTTGCAATCATACTGTCCTGCGGCTGATTTAGTTTTACAATGTCTAGTTTTTATCCCTACTTTAAAATTTGAAACCGGAAGAAGTGGATCTTCTTGGTATAAGTTAATATATTTGTTCTGCTTATCATTTCCTTTGTCTTTTGGTGTGCCAAAGAAGGAAGCAAGAGGTGGCAATGACCCCTCAGACGCTGATGATTATAATGTTGATAATAACCTTTCAAATGACAATTTTTTTTTCGTAAGTTCAACAACAACTGTGACATGCGATTGATTGTTATTTGAGGAAATAGGACTCGAAGTAATTTCAATTATCTCTATCTTGGCAGGGCTTTCCTTCTTCTTTTTGGAGTTGGTAGCAACTTTTTAATTGATTTTCTCTTCTTTTTTTGGCGTTGATGCCTTTGTTTCACCACCTTTGTCAGTCCTCCTGTACGGAAATATCATGTAAGTTGGTTTGATGACACTCTCTCCTTCAAAGAATACCTCTTCATCTCTATCTTTCCACAAGTCATCTCCATCTTTCCCTAAATCATTTTCATCTTTCCCCAAATTATCCTCATCTTTCTGAACCTCTGAAAAAACAGGTCATGTTTATTAATGTTTTGTAAAAAAAAAAAAATGATGATAAAATGAAAGCAAATGATACTCTGAACATATTGATTTAAATGTTGATACAAAAAAAAATCTGCTTAGTACATAACTTGGATAAATAATTATAAGTATACAAGTATATTAAGATAAAAAAAACACTAGATAATGAAATCGCCTATTGCCTTCTGGGATCCTGACAGCATCGGCATAAGTATTTTGCAGGAATATCTTTTTAGACATCTTCAACAACGAAGCGAGCTTACGATACAAAAATAGCCAAATCAATGTTTCCATATAAAATAACCTGACCAAATGAAAGTCACAAAATGCTTTCTTTGCATGACCTGAACCGAATTTAACCTTATACCTTTTTGGAGCTAATTAAAGCTTAAAAGGAGCATTCAGAACATGCCCAATCCTTAAGAAAATGGAAACACTTGGGGTTTGTGCGTGCGTGTGCGTGTGCGTGTGCGTGTGCGTGTGTGTGTGTGTGTGTATGTTGGGGTGGGGTAGGGGTGCCTATCTATTGCCTTAAATATGCATTTTGCAAGTTATATGAACTTCATTACACGTCAGGTTAAATGTACAATTCACCTATGAGTCGTAGATTATTAAAATCGGTTAAGTAGTTTAGAAATTATGGGGAATTAAAAACAGCAATTATATCATGGTTAAGCCAATAACGTCGTCAATTATTTATTTATTTTTCTGCATGCTGTAGTACATTTTGATTAGAAAGCATAAAATAAAAATAAAAATTGTTGTTTTGCCGTGAATAACAGATTTTATTTCATCTCGAAGTGATCAAACTTCAATATTTTCACTTCTCGATAAAATAAAATCTGTTATTTACTCCAAAACAACAAATATCCTGTTTATATATTATATAAATATTAACCATTTATCCAAACAACCTCTGTTTTTTTTACAAATTGTAGTACTTCCACAAATAGAACAGAACAGAACAGAACATATATTTTATTTAACTTGTACATACGTACATCGTTATATATACATACATAAATTTTCATGCATAATAAGTCGAGTAATTTAGACAAAAGTACAGTTGCTATGAGCAACATTAATATTAAATAACTGATATATGAGAATGAAAATACAAAAGAGCTAAACATTGTTTAATTAATCAAGATTGTATTCCTTACAGCTAAAGCTGTACTAATGTATTTAGCTAACTTAATAACAATATTCTTATCCTGTGTCTGCATTAATTCTAAGAATTTAAACATACTAGGTCTATTATAATAATATTTTTTAATATAAATTGTCCGGATTCTTGTGTAACAAGGACAAATCAAAATAAAATGGTATTCATCTTCCAAATCAATACTGTGGCAGCATTGACAATATCTTTCATTTCTAGGTATTCTATTACGAGAGTATCTACCGGTCTGTATTCTTAACGAATGTGCTGATATTCTGAATTTTGTCAAATATGGTCTGAGTTTACATGGTAAAATATCAAGGTATGATTCATAATTAAAACTCAATTTACAATTATTATATAATTCAAGTACATCACTTGATTCCTTATCTACAAACCATCGTTGTATAAAACAATCAACAACTCTTTGTCTAAACGTATTTATAAAGTATTTAGCATTAACAGAATTTGGGTCATTCCAAACATGTGTAAAACCATATTCGTTTAACATATTTTTTACATTCGATGCCCAATGTTTATAACCATTTTCACAATCTTTTAGTGTCGATGTGTAAATGCTTTTAAGTATTATGTTATCTGTTTTCAATAATTTAAACCAGTATTTAAGTATTCTTACATTACGCGTTATAAATAAAGGATATCTTCCTAATTCACCATATACTCCTGGTGTACAAGAACTATTTCTTACTTTTAAAATTTGTTTACAAAATTTTACAAATTTTAAATGTATTCATTCGATTTGCTTTGATTTCGTATATCCCCAAATTTCAGAAGAATATTTTAAAATAGACCCCACAAATGAATCAAATAGTTGACATAATACTTTTGGTTTCAACCTTATTTTTCTACAGTTTACTAAGAGAACATTTAATGCTTTCAAAGATTTTCCAGTAAGTTGTTCTTGGTTCAGAGCAAAATTTCCAGTATATTTAAAAACTGTACCTAAATAGTTGAAATCATTTACTATCTCTATGTTCTCTCCATTATAATGCCAAGATTCATTGTTTAATAAACCACCTCTTTTTCTAAAAACCATAATCTTTGTTTTAACAGTATTCACCTCTAATCCCCATTTGTTACAATAGTCATAAAGTAAATTAATAATTTTTTGTAATTATTCAGGTGATTTCCCCATGATAACCATATCGTCCGCAAATAATAGTAATATAAGTACAATATCCTCAATTTCTAAACCAGTATTAATATCATTTTGTAAATACAGTTCTAGGTCCTCAATAAAAAGAGAAAACAATATCGCCGAGTTTATCTCCCCTTGCCTTAACCCAATCGCATATTCGAAAAAATCTGAATAATTTTCACATTGTCTTACAAATGATTTTACTTTTTCATACATATCTTTTATTATTCTTAGTAATTTACCCTGTATCCCCATTTTGTAAAGTTTCAACCACAATGCGTTTCTATAAATTGTATCAAAACATTTCTTCAGATCAACAAACACACAATATAGTCTTTTCTTATCATTCAGATATTTTTGAAAAGTATTTAGTAAGACAAACAATGCATCAGTGGTTGAGCGCCCTTTCCTGAATCCAAATTGCGCATCAGATAAAACATGGTTATTATCACAAAAGGTCACAGTTTTTTTATTTAGTATTGTGGTAAAGAGTTTAGATAAACAACTTAATAAAGTGATACCCCTATAGTTATTAACATCATTAAAATCTCCCTTTTTATGCAATGGGATAATTATACCTTCAGTCCACCTTTCTGGGAAATATCCAGAATCAAATATAATATTAAAAATGTCACACAAATGTCAAGATAAAATATCAATGCTTTCAATTAAATATTCTTTCATTATATAATCACTTCCTATAGCTTTTTCTTTTTTCAGATTTTTAACTGCGTCTAATTCTTCTTGTACATCTATGGGCTTGTCAAGTTCCTCAAAATTACAATCTAAATCGTAAAAGTTATGAGTATTGCAAAAATCTTCGGCTTCATCATTTTTACATTGGAAAATACCTTGTACAAGTGTAACTCATCTGCTGAGTATTATGCTGATACACCATTTACAGCTAATGTAGTTAATTGAAAGCTCACAATTTCATTCATAGTTTTCGCTCTTTCACTCAAACTGACATTCTTTAATTTATAGCCATCAGTTCAGAAGTTGAGCTACATCATGATAACAGTTAAAGGGTCTGCAAGTGATCTGGAAGAATACTAGGTGTATATCGAACTATGATTATACCCTTTATTATGTGTTTCAGTAGCATGTTCAGTGTGTAAATGCACTTAACTAGGACCCATAAAGAGATGGTTTAATGAGTTCTAAATAGATGATGGACCCGATACCTGTGACTTCGTTTTGTGACTTACTAATTGCAGGTTGCACGGGGGAATATACCTGTTATCCTTGCTTAAAACTATAAACCCATAGTTTTTTTGTTCTATGGTAATAGGTCATGAACATGAATAATTTGTTACAAATGCAAAAACTGTATGCAACTGAGAAAACAATGGTGTCAGATATCGCTTTACTTACATTTTTATCAACATATTCAGCTTTCAAATGGAATAAATATTGAAATGAAGTATAGTGGTCCTGGAAACTTATTTTATTAAGTTATCTAACTGCTATTTAAATACTATAATTGTATAGATTGATATCGTCCAATTTAAAACAGACCTATACCATTGCAAAGTTTATTTTTATGTTAACAGTATTTATAGATTTGAATATCAATGTGGAGCGTTGTGGTCTAGTGGTAGAGCATTGGACCCATGATCGAAAAGTCGTGGGTTCGATCCCCGCCATTGCCATATGCGTTGTGTCCCTGAGCAAGACACTTTATCTGCATTTGCTTAGTACTGGTTCTACTCAGGAAGACATCGAGTGTGATTCAAATAAGTTCATAGAGCTTTCGTTGCAATCGATGTAAAATAAATAAGTTTAACCTAATGTTCATAAGTCATAGCGTCTTGAGTATGATTTGTTTACTGGACCCAACACATGTATTACTTTGACTATTTGCGAGTCATATCAGATCTGCACTTAGAGCAATATGTCCAGGAACATTCACTAAATTTTGATTTACTGTATTTTTTGTTAACAGATAGTTAATTATAATGAAATATTTGTACTGTATATAAAATACTGTTATGAAAATTGAATAAACTATAAAAAAATTGTTTTGTTATTGTTTCTATGTGTATAGTTACAATGACCTTTGTGTGTAGTGCTAAGGTTTGTATTCTCATATCCTATTTAATAACCAGTTTTATGAGTAATAAGTAAGAAGGGCGGGAACGTATAAATTACGAGGCCCTCATTAAGATACTATTATAAACTGGGAGTGTGAAGCTTTAGAATTTAAAAACAAAACCTCCACCACTCCACAAGGTTATCGTTTTGGAGTCGACTATGCTCCACTCCAATACTCCACTTTTTTACAGTTTTGGAGTCGATTTCACTCCACTTCACCACTCTACCACTCCACTTTTTGTTGTCAACGGTACCATTATGGAGTCGACTCCACTCCACTACTCCACTCCACTCCACTCCACTCACTCCACTCCACTCCACTTCAAATGCCTGTTTATTGCTGGTCTGCGGACCGGCTTTGCAAGAATCGATGTAAGATCACAGGTGGAGTGGTTTTGCTCGAAATCACTATCACTGTCATTTCGAACTTAAAACTTCAAAGGTTAACGAAAATTACGCAAAATGTATTCATTCGATGCTATTACAAGTAATACACTTTAATTTAATTCAGCCATTGTAGCACTATTTTGTGGAATGGCAATCATTGAGCGACATTTAGGTAAACTTTGGAGTGTGTAAGTGCTCTATAATCTATAAATTATCGGCTTCGAAAGAGAAAACACAATGCCTTAGTAAACAGAGCATATTTTACTAAGAGATCAGTGATGACAGCGCAAACAAATTGCGTGTTCCCAAGTTGACAGAGTTTATTCTTTGGAAAATATCTATATCTTCCATTTTATCTAATTAATTTGAAGCATCTTAATAAAGTGAACTGTGTATGACTCGAGAAGATCAAACAGCAAAACATTACGCGTGGAACCATGTTAATTTATGACGGCACAAGCATTTCTGAACGAGGTATTTCTACTCCCAGTTTCAAAGATCCTTTATCAGAATAAAAACGTTCAATACAAGTACTGCATGTTATTAAGCAAATTAGGCTCAATAGGAGTGACTTATCCAGTGTGTACTATTTCTCAATAAACACAGGTGATAAATGACTTCAGTGTAATGAAATATTAGACGGAGAATACGAGTGAATTAAAACCCGTATATCTTTTTACATAGTTATCCTATAGTATTATATGGTACACTGTCTGAAAGATCACACATTCAGCTATACTTTTGTCGCGGGGCATACTCTGTTTTATACGACAATAAAATGTTTTATAACAGGTAGAAAGAGGACACTGTCGTACGTAGACTAGTTTTCCCTAATAAAACACGCTGAAAGAATTTCTTAAAATGGCTGTAATACTAGTTTAAGTGTTAAATTATGGCAGTCTTGTCTCATACCATTTAGATAAAATGAGATTACAGTTAATTTATTTTAACACGAGCCAGTGGCTGGATAATTGGTTTACTGCAATTGGCATATGATTTACCACTGAGCTTTACGAACTTTGACACAAGAAAAACATTATATTTAATGGTATTATTTACTAGCGCGTGTGAGTGTGTTTTTGTGGTATTTTGTAGATTTGTGATTAATACAATACTTATAGTATCTATTTACACTACACACAGCATAGTAAACATATATAAAGTGTACCAAATATTGTATAGCCACTTCATTTTTGAAAATCTATAGGTAACGAATAACTGTTCTCTGATTTGTTAACGTTCAACAGAAGCCATAGTTAATATATTTCTGGTACGCTTGTTTAAATCTGTCAATGTATAGTTTGAAATCTGCTATTCAATGTGAAGTAATTGTGATTGACATGTCTAACTACTGCTGCTACTACTAAAACTACTACTAATACTGCTACCACACACACACACACACACATACACATACACACACATACACACACACACACACACACACACACAAATACTGGAACAAGACCACATCCACTACGAGGATTCTAGAAAGCGACGCAGAATCTATTGGTTTTACGGACATGGGAAGATATGTTTAGGGAGATGAAGAGCTCATTAGGAAAAGATATTTGCTTAGAGAAGGTGTACCCGAATTTCAGTCTGACCTGAACGACCTTGACAACATCGTCATACTGGATGATCTTATGGATCTCGCGGTGGACAGTTCCATCTTTTCCAAATTGTTTACGCAAGGGAGACACCGAAACACGAGCGTCATTTTACTTTTACAGAACGCATTTCCAAAAATGCAAACACAATACCAGTATCAGCCGAAATGCCTAATACATGGCGCTCTTCAGATGCCCGAAAATCGAAGGCAGATCGGAATCATGGCTGACAGAATCTTTGACAAAAAAAGCCCTCATTCATGCAACTATATAACGACACAACGGCTAAACCTTACTCGTATGTGCTAGTTAACAATAGAGCGGATACACCGGCTGACAAGCAAGTCATTATAGATGTATTTGGATCGTGCAAATCGTGTACGCCTTATAAGAAGTCGAGTCACGATTCACCAAATAAAGATAACGGTACACCGGATACAAGCAACAACAATGACATTGACAAAGAAACAGTTATTCTGCAAAAAGATGGCAGACCCGGACCTATTCTTGTTCGTTTAAACCAGACTCAGTGGACACTAGTGGAGAACAATTTTCGTTATTGCGAGATGGGTGGAAATATACCATGTGGGTGTACTCTAGGGAGAAAATATGTGGTGCCAAATATATCTAGTAACACCTACATACCGGTACTACCCAAAAATACAAACGGAGACGAGTTTCATCCCTACAGAGTGTCGAGAGATTGGCTGATTTCTACGTACAGTCAGTTTAAACAATTAGTGTAAACTTTAAACTACGGTGTGTATACATTTTCGAATAAAAAAATAGCTAAATCAATAGTGTGTTGTTATTATTTCATCGACTAGGCAAATGTCCGTATATTTTCAAATGTGTGTAGTGTAAATCGATGCTATATGCATTGTACTTATACATATATGGCAATAAAATATGTTTAAATCATAAGTATTGTATAGTTCCAGCCGCTAGAGTGGCAAATCTTTTTTTCCTGTAAATTATTACTCTACATGTGTAGAGGTACAATGTGCATAACTCGACGTTTTCTGCCCCAAAATCATGATTCAAGTGACAGGTTTAAACGTGCGTACACAACTTTATAAATTACGAGAATGAACACGTTCAGACTTGTAATACTGATTTATCTAAAAACACATTTCTTCAATAATTCATTCAAATAAACACACGTTATTTCAGAGATGCTACGTTAAAGCATCGTGTTTTATTAGGGAAAACTAGTCTACGTACGACATTGTCCTCTTTCTACCTGTTATAAAACATTTTATTATCGTATGAAACATGGTATGCCCGCGACACAAGTATAGCTGAATGGGTGATCTTTCAGACTGTGTAACATTCAATACTATAGGATAACTATGTAAAAAGATATACGGGTTTTAATTCACTCGTATTCTCCGTCTAATATTTCACTACACTGAAGTCCTATATCACCTGTATTTATTGAGAAACAGTACATCTGGATAAGCCACTCCTATTGAGCCTAATTTGCTTAATAGTATGCCGTACTGTGATTGAAGATATTTTATTCTGATAAAGGATACCTCGTTCAGAAATGCATCTGTCTGTTCATTTCACAATCGGCAGAAACATGGCAATTTCACAATATTGCATCTGAACCATTTCGCAATATGTCATCATCTGATTACGTCAATTCCGCGCATGCGCAGTTGTGGGGCCCATCCGTCGCATTTACTACTGAAAGGCATAGCGTCTTAACGAGGCAAAATTTAATATAATACGGACGGAAAATGGACATTTCGACATCCCATAAACTCTGCTGGAATTCGGCCAGTAAAGCTAAACATAACAAGAGGCCCACGAGGGCATGCATCGCTTTACTTGTTAAAGAAACCATGCACGTTTGAGCAAAATACACACGTAAAAAAAAATAACGATTAACATAGCCAATGAAACAAGTTTTCAAAGAAAAGGCTTCCCCACTGGGATTTGAACCCCATGAAATATTTTTTAAGAGAAAACAAAACAACAAGTTGGTCATTGGTGCATGAGTAGTCGTTTAAAGATTTTCTATGGTAAGTAAAGGCGGCCATATTTACTGAGGGTATGGAACATCTACATAAAACCGAGAAAGTGTAATAAGGCAATTATTTTGATCAAGTTTCAAAACAACTGGTCATGAGAATAATTCGTTTAAAGATTGTTAGCAGAGTTTATATAATAGCGAGTTGTTCGTCGTCCGTCGTCGTCGTCCATCGTCGTTAAATTTTGCCTCGTTACCCCGATAGGGCCTTTTTTTTTCATCCGATATTTACCAAACTTGGACAGATTGTTCATAGCTGTTAAGGCCTATGGAAGTCATGAGTGAGATGGGGCCCAAAGCGTGATTGCCTCTTGGTTAAGGGGTCAGTGGGTTGAATCCAACTGAAGACCGAGACGGTCTACGTTTGATTTTCATGAATTTTAGATTTGAGGTATATTCGTAATACAGTTTATATGATCATACACTATTAAGTCACACGATATCGATACTGAAATCCTGGTTAAACTATACTAAATTTTAACGATTTTGGTATAAATATACTAACTTCTGTTACAAAAATCACAGAGAGAAAACTTAGATCATTTTTTGTAGAATGCGTGAGAACGTAAAATGTGTGCGTGTTTTTGGCCTCGTCAAGGCATTAGGGTCTTCTTTTTTCATCCGATCTTTACCAAACTTGACCAGATTGTTAATAACAATGAAAGCTCAGAGAAGTTTGAAAATCAGCCAGTTCTGACCATTAACACTGGAGTTATGGCCCTTGATTTTATGAAATAAGCTATATTTTGCCTAGTTAACACGATAGGGCCTTCATTTTTCATCAGATCTTTACCAGCTCGGACAAGTTCGAAAAGCAGCCAGATGGGACCAATAACACCGGAGTTACGGCCCTTGTTTTACTGAAAATGTCATTTTCAGCCTTGTGAACACTCTAGCACATTCATTCAGTACGTGATCTTTACCTAACATTGCCAGATTGTTGATATTAATGAAAGATCATACAAATTGGAAACCCAGCTATATCGGATTAGTAACACTAAGTTAGTAATGGCCTTTGATTCATTGAAACATGCCTTATTCTGCCTTGTGAACACTCGAGCATATTTATTTTGTGCTTGATCTTTACGAAACTTAGCCAGATTGTTGATATCAATGAAATATCGGATCAGTTACATCAGAGTATGGTCCTTGATTTCTTGAGAAATGCCATATTGTAACTCATGAACACTCTAGCTCTTCCATTTTCCATTTGATCTTTACCAACAGTAACAGTAGTTATATAAAAATACTATTTCAAACGAGTTCTTGAACCAACCAGATTCGATTGCTTATAGCTGAATTACCTGCCCATGAATTGGCAAACATGCTTAATTTCGCCTTGTGGGCACTCTAGCAACTCCGTTTTTCATCCGATCTTAACCAAACTTACACACTTTCACAGGAAGCATCTTTGCGTGGTCTTCTCTCAGATTTGTAAAAATCGTCCCGACCCGTCAATAAATATGGCTGCAGTTACTAAAATAGAAACATATTTAAACGACTTCTTTTTATGAACTGTTTGGTAGAAACTTTAGAGGAAGGATCCTTGCATGATCCTCTCTCAGATTTACACAAATTGTCCCGGTCCGTCAACAGATATGGCCACCGTTACTAATACAGAAACAAATTTAAACGACTTCTCGTGAACCAATGGCCCACGTGTTCTTTTATTTAAGAAATAATAAATGAGTACCTGTGTTTTATCGGTGAATGAAATACAGTTAGGAGTTCGGATGCATAGTAATTAAATCACGATTGCGTTAGAAATTCTCATAAAAATAATCTTGGTTCAAGGGGTTCAAATCCCAGTGGGGCAGACTTTTTTTTGGAAACTTGTTTCATTGGTTATGTTAGTCATTATTTTTCACTTATTCAGTTTTTTTTTCAAACTGTCTTGGCCTCTTCATATAGCCATTAGAGCGATACGTGCCCTCATGTGCCTCTACTTACTTTTAACTCTACTGGCCGAAGACTCGCAGAGCTTATGACTGTGATGTCAGCTGTCCGTCCGTCGTTTGTTAACTTTTGAATCGTTAAGACTATATGACGCCTTTTATTTTTCATCATTTTTTTACTTTTATTTTTCATCGTTTTTCATCTGAACTTTACAAAACTTGGCCATAGCATTAAAAGCTCAGACAGATTTAAAAACGAGCTAGGTCGGACTATTAACGTTATAGTAAAATATAAATGTTAACACCAGGAAGGTGACCACACCGGGAATCGAATCCGTGACCTTCGGATTTGGAGGCGAGTAGTACCACTCGACTACATCGTTGCATATGAGTCTATTAACAATTGAATATCAAGAACTCGTCTAAGATATTAGTTATAAATGTGTATAACTACTAGTGTATGTTTGGTAAAGATCAAATGAAAAATTGAGGGGCTAGAGGGTTCACATGTCACAATAATGCAAAATGAAGGCCCTAGTTAAAGAAACTAAAACGCCAAATACAGCAAAATTACACTACAAAACCGTTTATCAAAACTCTATCCATGTGTTCAGGTCACATAATAATGCATATGTGCCGATTAATAGTATAGGATTTTTCACGGGTTCTAAAATACCCTTGATTGAATATGCAGTCTAACATATAGTGGTCCAAAAACTGCTCATTTTTGCTGGCCAGTGCACTGCGTGAGCACAGCATGGGGTAGATATTAGCACTAGCTGGTTGATTACCAGGAGTAAATGATAGCCATAAAATATTCTGGGGCGACCATCTGTAGTGAGGTATGAGCTTTGGACTTGTTTGTTAAACCTAACACCGATATTGAAAAAAAATATGACCTATTTGCTCCTGAAAAACTACAGCTTAGATACTTTAAATACGTGTTAGGAGTTCACAAATATGCATCGAATGATGGTGTTAGAGCTGAATTAGGAAAATACCCTTTAGCTATTTTCAGTCTTAAAAGTTCTGTCAACTTTTGGTTTCACATCATCAACTCCTATAAAGATTCTCTTGTTCGCAAATCTTACCTAGATAGCATATCTAATAATAAAGGATATGGTCCAACGATGCAATTTTTTCTTACACACATAGGTTTCTCACATTCTTGGGATAACCAAAACACTTTTTCAATCAATGCATTGTTAGCTTCTGTTACCAAAAAATTGCAGGATAGATACGAGTCATTTTGGAAACGTAACTTATATAATGATGCTAATAAACCCAATGGTAATAAGTTACGTACCTATAGGACTTTGGAGAGTTCTTACTATATGGAAAAATATCTTCTAGCCAATGATAATTTAAAAATTGAAGTTGCTAATCTTGTTAAACTCAGAATAAGCTGTCACAAGCTTTTTATAGAAGAAGGAATGTATACTAAAATAGATATTAACACAGAATTTGTAAGATGTGTAAAAATGGGATTGAGGATGAATACCATTTTATGATAACATGTTCCCAGTTACATATTGTAAGGGCTAATTTCTTTGCAGAACTAACTGCTATTATTCCCAACTTTTCAACGTTGGACGATAAGAGTAAATTTTACCTTCTTCTCGGTAGTAATGATCATGATATCAACAATATATGTATATCATTTATTTCAGAGTTTTTCAATTTTAGAGAGACAGTATTAGGGATATAACATTTACTTGGTGAAGTAACACTATATATGTGGTAGTATTTAGATATGATCTCCCTCAGGAGTGGATTTATATAAGATAACAATTGACTGTTATTATAAATATAAATAAGCATATATGGAGAAAGATATATGACTTATTTTCTTGCTTCTTATTTTGTACATGCTTTGTATTTCACTGTGTATGTCTGTGTGTTTTGGTGATATTCCTATTGTTGGATTTTAGACCAATAAAATATTTGATTTGATTTGATTTGATTTTGTAAGTTGCATATTGAGACTGAAAATGTACCAGGCTTAGCTAGTTTTATTTAGGGTTTACATATGACGGGGCTTCATGATTTTCATGATTTAAACTCCTTTGTTTAATACACTGAGTGAGGGATCAACACAGCACTGTTGTAACTATATATATATACAAAAGAAGATACATTAGTGTTGTGTTGAAACTCGATTAATTTGTTATTTATGTCATGTAAAAGTGAATTGAAGGGAAATGAAATGAAACGGGGGTTGTTCGGTTATATTGGGATAGCAACATCAGATGCAAATGAGATGACGTTTTCAGACATGACATCGCTAGAGACCGAACCCGTGCGAGGTATGGGTCTATAGCTCTTTAGTGTTTACTCTACTTTTTAAACCAATGAGATGGCTCAGAAATTCAGATACTTGCACCATTTATTCATGAAGATTTTACTACCAGCGCTCTTCATGGTTTAGAGTGAGACCTATATAGAGAGTATCGATAAACCTATCGTAAACGCTAAGCCGGATAGAGTCTATAAGAGAAATCTTCACCACTAAGAAACCGCGGTCGGTCGCTACGCTCCCTCACTTTCGGTTTCTTAATGGTGAAGATTTCTTTTCATAGCCTCTATCCTATACAAAGTCAAGGCTTTAACCATGAGCGGATTTAGGCGGGGACGCTGTCGGCGCTTCCCCCATCCACTACAGTATAGCAAAACGTTTATACAGTTTCTATATAGGCAGGCAGGGCTGGCGTGAACTTGAAATCTAGAGGAACTGGGTTCAAACCTCACCGGTGCAACTGAGTTTTGTCAGTGTGTTCGTGGGCAAGAAACGTTTTATTAGCATCCGAGTGGGATGGTGGGGAGGAGGAGGGGGAGGGGGGGTAGAGGATCATGAACAAGACAGACCTCTCGGAATAGATCCATTTTTCGGAGTCTATCCACCGAGCACGTTAAAGAACCATTCATTAGTAAGAGTAGGGCGCAGGTTCCTGGATTCCTATATATCCTTCCCCTCTCTCTGGGGCGCTTCTAAATACCCTATAATACTGTGTTGATGAGTCGTTAAACAATATTCATTCATTCTATAGGCAAATACATGGATTACATATCAGTCCGGCTATTAAATAAATAGCATGTACTGAGTTTTGTTTTTATATCTATTTCTACATTATAACCTTACTTAAAGGGACATATGGCAATCTTGATTTTGTTCAAAACTCGCGGATTCCCGTTAGTTTTTCTATATAACTTGCATTTTTGTAATCATTATAATAATGGTTCAAATAACTATATATTATGTTGTGCCAATAATATAATTATATATTATTGTTTTTTAAAAAGTAGAATAACGAAGACAATCGAAATCTCAATTTTGTATTTGATTATAATACAGGTATAATAAATGGAGTTGCTCATTGAAATGCTTAATAATAAACAATCAATGTGTCCCTCAAAAAAAAAACGGCAGATGTAACAGTGAGTTGTGCTATAGGCCTATATCAGTCATTTTTTCTACATATTACATGAATACACAAATGAAAGGTTGAGTGTTATTTGTTTACAAAATCAAGAAAATATATTTCCACCAAATGTCAAAAATGGAAACAATTTGGACGAAGTAAATCAGGCTAATTAATAATGACGGAAGTAAGGTAGTGTGTACTCTTGCTTTAATATTCACCTTTTTATCTCATCTTTTTTTTTTGGTAAAAGAAAATATACGTTGTTTTCATTGCAGTTAGAAACAGGTCGTTATAACCACAGACCTTGTATACAGTTTTTATACATATACAGGCTTCATCAAGAACACATGTGGTAATAGGTAGGCCTGGTCAGTTTTATTGATATCAATGACTAAACCCACATTAACAGGTCAGTTATAATAGCCTTCATGCTGTGATCTAGCAGTAAAAGTGTTCCTCAGTTTTGAGCATATTTTAGACCACTGTATGTTAGACTGTATGCGTAAAATGAATGATGAGTTTGTCACTCTTAATTCAACGCTACAGTTAGGAGAGTTTGAACTGACTGGTAAAAGCCGTTTATAGTATGTCTGTAGAGTTTGGATTCTCAAATATTTAGTTATATATATATATAAATTGTCGTCGGCAGGTTTAGGAACGGTGTGTATAGACAGCGCTTTAACTGTAAACAAACGGGCGCCATTTTGTTTTCTAAAAATAGAAACGCACGTTGTATAAAGTAGATCCCGCGTCTCCCAGTTTCAGAGATCCTTTATCCACGGGGTCAGTGTGTACTTTTTGAAAAAATAAACACAGGTGATATATGAACTTCAGTGTGATGAAATTTTAGTGAATTAAAACTCGTATAATTTTTTAATAGATATCGGATTTTATAGAATTTTACACTGTCTGAAAGATAAATAATTCAGCTACACCTTTGTCTCTGGGCATAATATGTTTTAACGAAAATAAAGAAATGCATAACAGCCAGAAAAAGGTACTGTCGCCCGTAGACTAGTTTTCCCTAATAAAACACGATGCTTTAACATATTAACTCTGAAATAACGTGTGTTTATTTGAATGAATTATTGAAGAAATGTGTTTTTAGATAATTCAGTTTTACATGTACACATTGTAATAGACGAGACAATATTGTATGAGGAAAGAAAACATTTTAACATTAATAAGATCAGATGAAGATAATTTGTTCTCCACAATATACGGTGAATTATGACCGATCGATAACAAGTCTGTACGTGTTCATTCTCGTAATGTATAAAGATGTGTATGCATGTTTAATAAACCTGTCAGAAGATTCATACATTTTCTCATTTAAATCTATCACTTGAATCATGATTTTGGGACAAAAAACGTCGAGTTATGCACATCATACCGGTACACATGTAGAGTAATAATTTACAGGAAAAAAAAGTTTGCAACACTAGCGGCTGGAACTTTACAATACTTATAGCATCGGTGTAAACTACACACATTTGAAAATATACGGACATTTGCCTAGTCGATGAAATAATAACAACACACAGCGTAGTAAACATATATAAAGTGTACCAAATATTGTATAGCCACTTCATTTTTGAAAACCTATAGGTAATGAATGAATGAATGAATGGAGTTTTACGGCACGTCGACACATAAATAGGTCATATTGTGCCCAAAAACCGACGAAAGATGAAGAAATTAAGTAGTATTTAAAAAATTAATGTAAATATGTAAAGATAAAACTATTCAAAATAAGGGATGATATGGTTGTAATATAAAATATATATAAATCAACAAATGCCCGTCAACGGGTATATAAACAAGTAAATATATATAAGAACATATTATAATGATTTATATAGTCTGATTTCTTTTACGAAATCTAAAACAAGACTAAAATCTATAGTATCAAATTACTCTTTCATAGTATTAACATTGTAGTACCTTTGACGCCGTTAACGGTTCAAAGCAGGGTATACATTCTGGTACTTGCTCAGCTTGCAATAAAAACTTATTTGACCTATCCTGCACCGGGCTAGGATAACTTCTTCTCGGCGAATGGGTCTACTAGAAGAAGGCCATTCTCCAAGTAACGGTTTAATTGAATGGAGTTTATTGTTAACTGACGAATCCCAATCGGCTTGCCAAGATTTACGAATAAATGTGTTAATACAATTTTTAAAATCAGTATAAGGTAATTTAGCATTAGATATATGTAAACATAATGCTGCTTTAGCAGCACTATCAGCTATATCGTGCCCACGTATTCCTACATGGCTTGGAAGCCAGCAGAAAATAATAACTTTATCAACTATAAGAGAATTGTACTTTTCTAAAAGCTGAAGCACAACTGGGTTATCATGTTTCATATTATCCAGTGCTTGAAGAGATGCAAAGGAATCAGAAAATATTACAAAATGGTCATCATGCGATTCCTGAATATAGTTTAAGGCAAGTTCGACTGCCTTAAGTTCAGCTGAAAAGATAGAGGCCTTGTCAGGCAGGCGGCTCTTTATGCTGTGTTTGTGAACAACAGCTGCTGCAGCTACCTTATCTTCATCTTTAGAATCATCTGTGTATATATGTTGAAAGTTACCGTATTTCGATTTAATTTCATTAAATTTGCTTTGAACGACAGTAGGGTCTGTACTGTATTTGTTTCTATTACAAAGTTCAAAAATAATTGTTGGTGTTTCTAAAGTCCACGGTGGAATTCGTGGTACTTTTCTCTGATTTGTTAACGTTCAACTGAAGCCATAGTTAATATATATGTCTGCTATTCAATGTAAAGTAATTGTGATTGACAATAAATACTGATAAAGATGATCCTTTGGGAGCAACAAACACAATTAAGAGAATAAAGCAGCAGACTCGGTTTTATTGAGTCTGTTCATGAGAAGTAATGAAAGAAGCAACACCTCTCACGCCCCCTAGCACCGGCTTAAGCGGTATTCTACTTCAAAGCCACCTATATTGGGCTCGTTGGTCCCAAAGGACCGGTAAAAATAACACTACTGATTCGTAGCACGGGGAGACTTGTTTAGCTAACTACTGTCTAACTACTGCGGCTACTGCTAAAGAAAGATAAAAATATCGAACAGGGAAAGAAGCATTCAAGGACGACAGTCAACCACAAAACACAAAATCAAACACGCAAACAGACAAACGAGAAAGCAAAAGTAATAAAAAAATGCAAACGACATCACAAACACAAAAGGGCTGACAAAAGGGCTACCGCCTTGGAACGGTCAGTGGCAACAAAGGCCACTGGGAGTTTAAACCGGTTCCAGGGTGCACCAAACCTCACACTTACCCTACTGTCATCACATTAAAACAGGACAGTGTAAATAAAGAAATCCCCGCCATGATCTAATCTCTAACCAACAAGGCAGCATCAATAGGCAATATAAGTAAAACACAAATATACTCGTGTAAATATAATACAAAAATAAACAATAGCCTAGAAAGCCACAATGAAGGTACTCACTGACTTGGCAGAAGCCAGAGCAACACGAGAATACACCATTAAGGGCACGACAGGAAAGATCATAGACAAACATCAAACGCCACCGTCCCAATGGGCTTTAGGTAGGTGTCATCAAAGGGTCCACAGCCTGTCCGCTCATCGTACAATTAAAGAGGAAAGCATAGTGGCGAACTGTAAAAGGGTCCACCACCAAGCATGCAGTTTTAACAAGTTTAACAAAGATAGTATGAAAGTGATCATGACCAAGACTCTTACGAAGTTTATAAATCACATCACAATAGAAGTCAGGTTTTGATAGTGCTCGGGGAACATCCCCATCCAAGTGGGGGTAATTAGCAATGTCAAAATTAAAATCGTCTCTCTTGTCATAGATTTTGCTAATTATTTCACCATTTTCAATCGAGAGATCTTAATCAAGAAAACTACTACAACTAATACTGCTACCACACACACACACACACGCGCGCACGCAGGCATTCACATACATACATACACACATACAAGCATACACTCACACTCACACGCACACGCACATACACAAACACGCACACACAGAGGGAGGAGGGGGCGGAGGAGGAGTACTGGCGTTATCTGTCCTTGGCTATACTTTTAGAAACATAAATAGAAATAGCTATGACGTTTACAGGAATTCCCGGCAAAAAAACAAGTGCAGTCTTTTTAACACCCGTAACTTCCGTCCACCTTGGAAAACACTTTACTCGACGCGCTAAATTCAAAGGGAGAAATAATAACTTAATACATGTATATTGTTAAACATAGCAATATAAAAATGATGTATTTTGGTAATGGTTACCTTCATCTCTCGAAAGGTTATGGAAATTGCACACCACTGGTAGATTTGTTTTTATTAAATTAAGCAAAAACCAGAGTGTCCGAATTTTCCCTACAAAAGTAACGAGTTGAAAAAACTCGGACAGTTGGGGTTTTTTTCGTTTTTTTTCTTAATCTACATCTTACACTATAGCACATTTTGCTTGTGTTTTTTTAATTATTTTTGCGAGATTCGTAATTAGATTTAGAGTTTCTATGTTTATGCAATGTATTGAGCAACAAAGGTTAAATATGCATCAACATGATAAATTTAGTTTAATTAATCTATATGATAGCTAATAAAGTAGGGCTCTTTAACTTGAGGATTGTTCTATGTTTGACAAGAATGCAGCATGCATGCAAGTTAGGATTTTTTGCCAAAAAAAACTTTCTGCTTTAATCTTCATTTATTTTTTTAAAAACTACAGAACTTGATCTCGAAAAACTAGAGAAGAAAAAAATAAATGAAAGTAAAAGGCGCAAAAAAGTAGACCTAATTGACGATCAGTTAAAATGAATGACTTGAATTAGTGTAGACTTTAACTAGTGTTTATGAGTTATTTACTTTGCTAAATGGTGTCTTTAATTAAATTTCGTATATTATAATATAGAGAGTAGATATATAAAAACTATTTTAAAAAGAAAAAAAATATTTAAAATAAATATCCTAAAATATGAAATTGTATTTGTTAAGCTTTAAAAAGAATTTTAAAACTAATTTAGGGGACAACATATAGGTCAAAAGGTCAAATGAGTGCAACAAATGACAATTGACAATTTTGGTATAACACACATAATTACAATCCAAACAATTGTAAGAAAGAGTGCCCTAAAAATGATTTTAAATTTGACTTAAGTCAAGGACATACAGAGATATCCAAGATGTCGTCCAAGATGGCGCCAACTTACAAGTATTTATTAATTACGCAAAATGTTCAAAAATAATAATTTAAGGTATTTTATATTTAAAAGAAATATCCTTAACTATAAAGTGATATTTGTTAAAGTTTAAAGGATCGTGTATGGCATACAAAAAAGGTCGAAACCAAGGTCAAAGGGTAATTTAAAAATGCACTTTTATGGAATAAACCCTTTACATACCCATTTTTTTAATATTAGGATTTTTTTTAATAATGTAAATGTTAACGCTTACCAATGTTAACACTAAGGGAGTAAGAAAACAACAACATAAGTAACGTTTATGCTGCTTATGGCATAGGTCTGCGTTTCCTTAACGTTTCGGTCTTTGAAAGAAGATGAACTATATAGGATTACATACAATACTTGCTGGTGATAGACGTCTTTCATATATGGCTGCGTTCCTGAATTAACACTGGCAAAAGAAACAACTTGCCTCACATTGTTGGACGTGGACTTACTAACAAAAAGCATTAGAAGATGTTTGGGAAAGAAAGATGAATTGAAAATTGGAGAGCAGTGATAATATATTAACGAAGTACTTCATAAATTCCGAATAAATTCAAAAGATGGAGTGACAAACGGCAAATTTCTTATCCCATAGAATTTGCTGTAAGATTGGCAGGCTTTAGAAACACTTTCTCCACAAACTTTCAGGAAGAGTCAGTAAGCAGTCGTCTCATCTGCTTGAATCATCTGTTTGATCTCTCTTTGGTGAGTCGTAAATTATCACACATGTTCAGATTTTGAAACTGGCGTGGCCCAGTTTATAGCATGGTAGATTTGAAACTAGGGGACATTAGTTCAAGTCTCACCGGTGTCACTGAGTTTAATCATTGTGTTTTGGGGTAAGACACCTTGCCATTAGCCTTATCCGTCAAATGGAGATGTTACCAGGGTGTTCCCGTGTATTGGAGTTTATAATGAAAGCACGTTAAAACATTGTTTCATTAGTAAACGTAGGTTTGGTTTTGAGGCTAACTCCTATGTATCCTTCTCCTCTCTCTGGGTGGCTTTAAATAATCTATTTTGTGTTGATAAGCCTATGAACAACATTCAAACACACTTTGGGATTATTAAATAAGATTTATATAGACGATAATACCAAAGTATTAACTTCAATACACCGGCTAAAATAATAAATCACAATGGGCTTTGGCGTGAGTAGAATGCATGTAGCGTTAAACAGCAACATGCATTATGGCATCCAAGCACAAATCCAGGCTACACATGGTGAGGTTGATTCTTTGAACACAAACACATATTATGTCACTATCTACCCGATTTGAAAAAAATATATCCAGATTGAAATATGATGCTGACTGACAACAAATTCAAGGATGAGCTTTGGAGTTCTACATCTTGTATTCTCCAAAACACTCCCGCTTTCTTGAATGAAAATCTTTCTATGGTAATTTGTGATGGTATTCATGATTATGCCTTATAGTTTTATCAGTAAAACATAATAATGTTGGTTACGCTGAAGAGCCCTTCTCTATTAAAAATGAAGCTGACAGATTGCTATTGTATGCTCGCTATGCAGCAAACATGAGTGTAACACATGCAGTTATTGCAAACTCACAGCAGAAAAAGAAATGTGCTTAAAAAGAAATGTGCTTTTCACACTGTATACTGTTTTACTCAAAGCGGCACATGCAAATGTAAAAAGTATGCATTGAAATTAATAGTCATAGATGCACAGCAGTATCAAGATTTAAAGGAAAACATGACTACTGTTTTTAATAATGACATATGAACAGAGATGAATAGAGAAGGTTATGAACACGTTTTGAACATTACAACTATATTAAACCTTTCTTTTAAGGAATTCTTATTTTACATATTATGAATTATATAATGACTTGATGAGTCTATAGTCGAATGTTCTAAGAGCATATATGTTTTGTCTGCCATTGATAAGCTTTATGTAATGTAATACTATAGCGGAGCCATTTAAATCTCATATTAAAAGACACATTCCAGCAAAGCATATTCATAACTGAAGATCCTTTATAATTATGCCCTTGACAGAAGTGAGATTTATAGGGAGGGTTTCATTTCATTTATTCTCCTTACAATTATCACAGTATATAATAAAGTGTGTTTTGCGCAGATAAAATGTTGTCTCAATACTAACATTTATATTGTACATACTGACCTATACTTTGACACCTAAATATCAATGTTTGTTTCGTATGTCACACTTTTATTGGAAACACACTTTTTATAACTGAATTTAGAAGGAGCAAAAATGCCCTCACTTTTCATCATGTATCCGGTTATAAAGGCAGCCATCTACTTCTATCACCAGGCATAATTAGTCTTACGAAAGCTTTGCTCGGATCGTGTCTTTTACATATGGAATTTCAAAGGCGCTCGTATAGTCTTAAGCCCTCTCCGAGTAAGCAGCATAAACATTAACATAATTATGTTGTTAAGGCATTTATTTTTAAGCTTACGCATTTTTTTCCCCACTAGAACAATGTGTTTAAATTTAATAAATGTTATACAAAAAATGAGTTTTCCCAATACTAACTTGTGTATAGTCAACCATCAGGGATCGATACTAGGTCCATTGCTATTTCTATTGTACATTAATGACATTGCATTCGCATCTACCTCTGGTACTAAAGTATACGAATTTGATTATAACATTTTGGATGTACAAAATAGACTTCAAGATCGTTTGAATATTATAAATAAGTGGTGTATTCTGAATAATATGTCATTACATCCAGCGAAAACTAAATGCATGGTCATAGGAACAAATCATAAACTCAAACATGTGGATATATTGAAATTAACTGTTGATAGTTTATATATAGAAAATGTCGCAGTTAAAAAGGTCCTGGGAGTTCATGTTCAAAATGTGTTCCAACTCAATTCTAAAATTGTCTTATTGAAACGTATATCTTACTATTTAACATATGATATGAAAATTATGTTTTATAATGCCTACATCATGTCTACATTTGATTATTGCTGTATTGTATGTGGTAAAAGCAAACAAAAAATAGAAGATAAAATACATAAAATTCAGAAAAGAGCAGCTAGAATAATATTAAACAAACCTTTACGAACTAATTCTAAGGATATGTCTATTGCACTTCAGTGGCTTTCTTTTCATAACAGATGTCATTTTCATACTGGTGTGTTGATATATAAGTCAATAAACAACCTAGCTCCTAATTACATATCACAACTTTTGACATTCTTATGTAATAATAGGTATAATCTGCGATCAGCTACACGAAATGATCTTGTTACACAAAAAACGCAAACTAAATACATGAAAGACACATTTATTTATTTTTGGCTTGGATATATATGTACATTATGTACGATTATTACGATTTCTTCTATATTCAAATATAATTGAGTGCTTGTCGAAGATTGAATGTTAACTTTTATTGTTAGTGTATTTGTTAAAAATCACTAAATGTTTGTTAATTTATGTACAGAAATGAGATATAGGGTCCTGTAGACGTCCGAACGCAATGGCATCGTAGGTCCGCACTATACTGCAAACAAGGACTTGACAATACAACTAAAGAGACAAAAAAAAACAGAAAGGGTGGTGAAGACAGGGTTACCGACTTGGAACTGTCAGTAGGCAATAAGGCCTACTGGTTAGCTTGAATCGATTTTATATGCGCACAATCCTCTCTATTATCCTGTCTACAGCGCCCAAATAGACAAAACAGTGTAAACAAAACTACATCCTATCAAAAGAAATTCTCTAACAATAAAGTCCACATCCAGAGAAACTAACTAAAGAAACACATACAAAATAATAAATATCTCAGAATGTATCCAGAATCGTACTGAAACAACCATAGTAGTTGCAGCTAAAGAGAAAACCAATCAAGGGTACGACCAGCAAACTCGAGGGACGACAGCTCATGCACCCACCTCCCTTACTTGGGGTTTCAGTAGGTACAATCATAGAGTCCCAAGAGGTAGTCCAGTCATCGCACAAGTGAAAAGTGAAGCGTAATGACTGACTGTAGAGGGGTCAATCACTAAACATGCAGTCCGCTGTAAAACCAAAGGGTTATATCCTTTTCTGACGAACTTCCTGATTAAATGTGTAAAGCGGTCAGGAAACCCGTCAGACCCCTTTAACTTTCGAAGTTTATAGACCACATATCCATAAAATGAGGGTTGTTATATGCCTAGTCGCAGAAGTGTTTTAAGGTTGGTGTTGTACTTTTCCAGCAGACCCTCGTTGCGGGGGTAGAATTTAGAGAAAGATCTACGTAGTTTGTGATAACGAAAACCCTGCAGAAGACGTTTACTTGTAATAACTTGATTTCGATCATTGAAGTCTATAACATCATTACACGCTCTAGCAAATCGAATGAGGTACATCTCCATCCAGGTGTGGATAGTTAACGATGTTAAAATTGAAATCATCTCTCTTATCATAGATTTTAGTATGAATACAATCATTTGAAATCGAGAGATGCTGCTACTGTATCCAAACTGTTGGCTTTTTTCAACGTGAGCTCTGGTGGATAAATGTTCACATTTTGCGAAATTAATAAATACATGTAATTTAGTGACATCTTGGACGCCATCTTGAATATCTATGTATGTCTTCAATTTAGGTCAAACTTAAAATCATTTCTTTAAAACAATCTTTCTTACAATTGTTTTGGTATATAATAACTTCTGTTATACCAAAAAGTGTTGTCCCAGTACTAACCTTTGTATAGCCAATTGTCATTTGTTGCACTCATTTGACCTTTTGACCTAGATTTTGACCCCTAAATGATAAAAGGTGAACGTCTTTAAAAATATTTTAAAGTTTAACAAATACCATTTTATATTTAAGCATATTTCTTTTAAATATAAAATACCTTGAATTATTATTTTTTGAACATGCTCACATTTTGCGTAATTAATAAATACATGTAATTTGGCCCCATCTTGGACGCCGTCTTGGATATCTTTGCATGTCCTCGACTAAGGTAAAATTTAAAATCACTTATTTAAAGCACTCTTTCTTACAATTGTTTTGGTGTATAATCATGTGTGTTATACCAAAAAGTGTTGTCCCAGTACTAACCTTTGTATAGTCAATTGTCATTTGTTGAACTAATTTGACCTAGTAACCTAAATGTTGACCTCTAAATAATAAAAAGTGAACATTTTTAAAATTTATTTTACTTCCTATGATAATCAGTTAGTTTTATTACCATATACTGAGTTTTGAGGAAAACAAACCCTAAATTCATTGTTCATTTTTATATCAGGTTTTCTGAAAACAACTCGCCATGTTGGATCTTGAATTGCGAAGCTAGCACCAAATATTTCAAATTTATGCCGGTAGTCCCATAAACTTTAAACTGCCGAAAATATTTAGTCCTCCTTCATCATAAGGCTGATTTACTACATCTCTTTTTATTTTGTCGACTGGACTATTCCATTTATATTCGTAAAATAATGAATTTAACTGTTTGATTATTATTTTTGATGGGTTTGGGATAATTAATATTAGGCGATTGATTTTTGAGAAAGCAAGGCTTTTGATCACAACGATTTTTCCATATGGGGTGGCTCACCCATTCTTATTGACCATCTAGATATAACGTTCTTTTATTTCTTTAATCTTATTGTTTACCAAATTGTTAAGATCAATGATGTTGGAAAACCAGCTAGATCGAATTAGTAAAGACAGAGTTGTGGTCCTTGATGTATTGAAACATTCTTATTAGTTTGCTTCGTTACATATGTAGCTACTTCAGTTTCATCTGCTCTTTATCATTCGTGTTCAGAACGTTAAGATGTTAATATCAATAGACCCTCAAACCTGTTAGAAAACCAGCCATACCACCCCCATCTCTCCCACGCCGTCTCTCTTTTTAAGGCCCTTGATTTATTTAAAAGTTCTGTAGTTTCCTTTGTTAAATCTGTAGCTACTCCATCTTTCATCTGATCTTTAACCCTTAACCTGCTACATATATATATAATGGACTGTTCTTTCTTTAAATTAAGACCATTCCATTTATGGGGAAAATGGGTGTTTTGGGGAAAATGACTGATCAGCAACCGGACATTGTTACTCGCAGGCTGATCTGGGTTTACAAGGAACGCAAAGGCTGTTGTAGTCGTGCTTAGCGGGTTAAGGGTTAACAAACGTGTTCTGAATGTGTTACTATCAATAAAAGGTCGGACCAAAAACCAACCATATTTGATCCGACTCGTATCAATCCCTTATCGTTCACACAAAAAAAATTAAAACATTACATTTTAAGAGCATGGAATATTTGTTTTTCACTTGATTCCACCAAATTTGTCAAACAAGATATAACTTAGTTATTGAGATATATATTACCATGGACACCATGTCACTAGTGGAGCAATACATGCCCTCTTGTTGGGCCTCTTGTTTAAAAAAAGCTTTCTTAATCAACACAATTTATAAATTATGCACAACGTACGCAGGTTATACAGAAACCAACCAAAACATTCAGCGACACGCATTATGAAAACCGTCATAGTTAACTTGAAACAAAAATCGATATGTAGTGCAGATCTACCTTACGTACAAATACAGATATCTCCTTACTTACGAATACATTTTTTTTTTAAAAATTGCGAACGCTATCTGCTTCGATTTATTGAGAAACAGCGATATGGATATGTACTAAAGTAGGCTCCAAGATCCGAACGATTTAAATGTTTGATCTGGAAAACTAAACGAGCCAGTTATATAAAAAAACTAGCGAGACGTATTTTTCTTTTAAATCAATATTGCCGTGACCTTTTAATAAAATGCGGCGCCCTTGTACTTCGTACTGTTTTATTCATTTCTTTAAATTTAATGATATGTAAACGTGCACACAAATAAATATGTAACTGTACACCTATTTTAACATTTTTTAAATAGTATATGTAATTTTATGATTACTACAGTAAGGGATAGAGTATGTAGGTCTATGGTCTATGTGATACACATGCGATTCAGTATACCTGATTAAGTCTCCCAGAGCCCATTAAGAAGTCAAATGAACCGTCGTCGGCATTGGACTCAATGGGATTTGATTTACTTCCGGTACACCTAGAGGTAGAAAAACAACTTAATTAAACAGGTACGTAATACCGACTGTATTATTTAGATATGATATACACTTTAGATTCCTTTAGTCTGTCAGAGTATAATTCTATTCTTTAGTCTGTCGGAGTATAATTCCATTGACTGATACTTAACCCCCATAGGTCAAAGCACTGCATGCACGTGTAGTATTTTGGTAGATATTGTTCAGTTTACATGCGATCATCTGTAGTATTTTGGTAGATATTGTTCAGTTTACATGCGATCATCTGTAGTATTTTGGTAGATATTGTTCAGTTTACATGCGATCATCTGTAGTATTTTGGTAGATATTGTTCAGTTTACATGCGATCATCTGTAGTATTTTGGTAGATATTGTTCAGTTTACATGCGATCATCTGTAGTATTTTGGTAGATATTGTTCAGTTTACATGCGATCATCTGTAGTATTTTGGTAGATATTGTTCAGTTTACATGCGATCATCTGTAGTATTTTGGTAGATATTGTTCAGTTTACATGCGATCATCTGTAGTATTTTGGTAGATATTGTTCAGTTTACATGCGATCATCTGTAGTATTTTGGTAGATATTGTTCAGTTTACATGCGATCATCTGTAGTATTTTGGTAGATATTGTTCAGTTTACATGCGATCATCTGTAGTATTTTGGTATATATTGTTCAGTTTACATACGATCATCACTAAATAAAGAGTCACTATTACAGACGTTTTTGTTATTTAATAAACACATGCATCAAAGTTACATTGGCGACGAGGATTAAGAGGATTAAAAAGGAATATATGCTAGCGCCAACTACAACGGAATTAATTAATAACATTGATTGATTCTCAACATGGCAGCTTCATTGCCTTTATTTTCATCATTTTCCGTGCACGAGAATTCACCAGATGTGTGTTGGAAGAAATGGACAAAACTGTTCAATAATCTGTTCATCGGCATGGATGTTAAAGGCAAGAAAAGGCAGCGTGCATTAATGTTGCACTATGCTGGGGAGGAGGTTAACGACATATTCGAGACACTGCCAGACACCGGTGATGACTATGACACAGCCGGGGCAAAATTGACCGAATATTTTTCGCCGAATACAGAGTACGAAGTGAACAAGTTTCGGCAAACAAGGCGTGGCGGTGAAAGCATTGACAAGGCTGAAACAGTTATCGAGTAATTGCGAGTTTGCGAACAATGGCAGAAATAAAATCGCAAATCATACATGGCTGCACCTCGACAAGGCTTCGTCGCAGAGCATTACGCGAGTATGTAGAACTGAAAACTATGTTAAAGGAAGCCCGTGCTATTGAAATTTCTGATCAACAGGCATCAGAAATGGAGCGCACCGACAAATAATCCGAGCCTTCTCTGACCCTAAAAGCTTTATTTTAAGTTTGTGTTTTTGTTGTTTTTTTGCGGCTTTATAGGGTCAGAGGACCTCCTATAGTGAAAACCTGGGGGATTACTAAAAACACACAGTCATGCACTTTCAACGATGTTTGCGGTGTCGGGTCGATTTTTTACGATAATTTAGCTCAACAGATCGATCAATTAATGTTTATTATACCAAGTTGCAATGATAAAACTGCACCTTTATCGATGGTAGTGACACAATAAAAACATTTTGTCATTTTGCATATTAATTAAATTCCCGTGGTATTCTCGCGAGAGGTGAAGGCATTCATATTCCCCTCATCAAATAAGTCCACTATCAAATGACAGCATCGAGGGATTTTTGGAGTGTAACGAACTCTTCTCGGAGCATAATTAGGGTCTAAACTTTAAAAATAAACAATTGGATGTTGTTAAGAGAATTACTAGTGCCAAAAGGAAAAGTTAGTCGCAATTCTGAAATTGTTTGAATTTTGCGGGAAATATTTATCGTCACGATCAGGTGACATTTGACCTGATTAATAACAAATGATGGTAATTTAATATTGTTTAACTTCGTCTGAAAAAGTTGACCGTTACAACTTTACTAAGGTAAATAAAACAAATATTTCGGTTCAGATAGGTAAATAAATATATTGATAATCGGTTTATATTCTTGAAATGTTAATCCAATGAATACTTACATAGATATATTGATTTAAAACCAAGAGGCGGGAGAGGAGATCTCCGTGTGTTTACTATAGGAGTTCCTCTGACCGTACACAGCCAGACGAAATATCAAAAATTGTAAAAAGGCCTGGTAAGGTCAGAGAAGGCTTGGATTAACCAACAAAGAATCTGTCAACTTTGTAAATCGACCCAGCAAAACAAGAATACAACGCAATAAACCACGTTTCTTGGAAAAACAGGTCACAAAACAGCGGAAACAGACTTGCAGAAATTGTGGAGGTGATTTTCCTCATCGTAACGACAGATGTCCTGCAAATAACAAAACATGCAACTTCTGTAAGAAGCTTAATCACTATGAAAAATGCTGTCTGTCAAAGTGTAGCGGCAGGAAATCTGTGATCAAAGTTGAAGTACAAACGCGTCATCAGCCGAGATATGGCGATAGTGATGTGTGCTCTGATGGTGATGGTGATTATGTGTTTGGATTACGTTCAACTGAAACTGTTAATTGTGTGACAACAAAACAACCAAAGTTAACGGTGGAAATAAATGGACACCCGGTTATCTCCAGATGCCCAGGCAGACAGGTATGTGAAAACAGTAGCTAACCCGACATAGCGGACGGCTATGTGAACTTCATAGTGGAAAAGTCAGTTCCAAAAGCAATGGCATTAAAGACATTTGTGATGAAACAAACAAGACAATGACTTGCAAAGTGTTATTAAGACTATGAAAGCTGAAGGTTGGGAGAATCGTACAATGATAATCAAACGATGGACACATTTTCAAGACTGAACAATGAACTGGCAATTGCTAAAGTAGAAGGAGGCCAAATGCTATTAGTTGTTTTGCTTGTATTGTTCCTGTGTCATTTTTCGCTGCTTTCATAGCTTGCTTAAAGCATTTATAAAAAGCATTCAGCTAATCCATTTGATCTCGGGGGATAAGGTGCGCTTCTTAACTGTTTCGCGCCATTTGTAAAATGCAAATTCTTCTGAAACTAGTTGTGGGCCATTGTCGCTTACGATCTGAGTTGGTACGCCAAACTCTTAGAACAAGGTCCTAAGAACTTCAATCGTTTGTGTAGATGTTGTACTCCTCATTTGCTTGACTATATGCCATTTAAAGCACGTGTGGGCAATAACCAGAAACATTGATCCAAGAAATGGTCCCGCAAAATCAACATGGATCCTGCTCCACGGCTTTTGAGGATACTCCCAGGGATGAATTGGGGCTTTAGGTGGGTTCCGTTTAATTTTCTGACATCCTGAACATGATTTTGTCTTATTGTCAATATCTCTGTCAATTCCAGGCCACCATACGTAACTTCTGGCCAGTGTTTTCACTTTATCCACACCAAGATGTCCTTCATTTAATTCATGAATTACGCGTTTTTGTAACTTTTCTCTTATTCCCCACATAATGCAACCTTGATACAGTGAAAGCTCATTTCTCCCGCTGAAGTAAGGTTCAAGTTCTTTGTCTTTAGTTTCATTTGTCCAACCCCTTGAAATTGCTTCATATACAGGTGCCAATTTTGTATCGCGCATCTATAGCTTTTATAATTTTCACATCTATAGCTGTTACTGGCAGATTTTCAAACTGGGACATGTTGAACAAATCTGTTGCATCTAACTTGCATTCAGTGTCATTGTCATCCAGTGGCAGTCTGAATAAACCGTCACAATTCCCGTGACTTTTTGTGTTTTTGTACATGATATTGTAATCATGACCTGCAAGAAATAGCGCATATCGTTGTAATCTTGCAGCGGTCTTTGCATTTGTTCCCTTTTTCGGATTGAAGATGGTCAGAAGCGGTTTATGGTCTGTAATTAATGTGGACAAGTACAAGTGAACTTTCTTTACTCCCCAGACAATTGCCAATGCTTCTTTATCTATCTGACTATACCGATTCTCAGCCGAGTTTAACGATCTGGATGCAAAAGCAATCGGTCGTTCTGTTCCGTCTGGCATCACATGAGATAAGACGCAGCCCAGACCATACGAACTTTCGTCACACGCTAGGGTTACTGGTAGCTCAGGTTAGTAATGGGTGAGTACTATATCTGATGTAATAGGTCTTTTGACTTTAAACATTTACGAGTCCACCTCCACTGCCTATTTTTCTCTAATAGCTCATGCAATGGCTGTATAATGGTAGACACGTTTAGCAGAAACTTAGCATAGTAGTTTACCAGACCAAGAAATGACCTTAATTGATTCACTGTTTCAATTGCTGGTGTATTCACAATAGCATCAGTTGTGTCTTGCATTTGTGAAGTCCTTGTTCGTCTATTTCATGTCCACAGAAAGTCACTTTGTCTTGAAAGAACTTGCACTTTTCGGGATTAGCTTTCAGATTGTAATTTTTTAATCGCTGAAGTACGCTCTCCAAATGGAGTTCGCCAAATGGTCTGCGCCAGTCGATCATATCATCCAATATCACTTGCGTTCTGGGGATTCCTTGAATCACTTGTTCAATAGACCTTTGGAATATTGCAGGAGCCGATGAAATTCCATATACTAATCGGTTATATTGAAATAAGCCACGGTGTGTATTTATCGTAAGGTACTTTTAGCTTTCTGCTTCCATTTCTAATTGAAGGTACGCATTTTTTCAAGTCTATTTTTGAGAAATGTTTCCCACTTGCCAATGAGGCGAAAATGTCGTCAATCTTCGGCAAAGGGTACGTTTCCACATCTAGCGCCGGGTTGACCGTCACTTTGAAGTCTCCACAAATACGAATGTCCCCATTTGGTTTGGGAACTGGTACAATAGGCGTAGCCCATTCAGTAATTTTTGTCACTATGCCATTTTCGACCATTTGATCCAATTCTTTGTCAATCTTGGGTTTTAGCGCGTAGGGAACTGGTCGAGCCTTAACATATTTTGGGCTGCTTCCGTTCTTCAAATTTAGCTTTGCCTTAAACCCCTTCATGTTTCCAAGCTCTGCATCAAAAACTTCACTATATTTCATTTTTAATTTCTCAACTTGACTGTTTGCATCAGCAAATTTCATTGATTTGATATCTGCCCAGTTAAGTTTTAACTGTCTCAACCAATCTCTACCAAACAAGGGTCTTCCTCCATTTTCAATGACATATAATTTTAATGGTTTTGTTTGTGTATCAAGTTCAACTTTGCAATTTATAACACCTAACGGTGAAATTACTTCCCCTCAATATGTCCTGAGGGTCAAATTTGTTTCCCCAATTTCCAAGACCGGAAAATATTTTTCAAAGTCGTTCTTCGAGATAACTGACGCGCCAGATCCTGTGTCTAACTCCATTTTCAGCTCTACATCTTCAACCTTTGGTGTGACCCAAATTACTTCATCTTTTTTTCCACACTTGTAGCAAGTCGCTGTCCTAAAACGACATTCATCATGGTTAGAGTGTGCACACCTATATTTTGTTTTGGGTGTATGTTTGCAGATTTCTCAGCTTTTTCATACTTCGGGGGCGATTTTTCATATTTCTGAGGAGGAAGTGCTTCATTTTTCTTTACCTTCATGGCATGCACAGGTTGATGCTTACCCTGGAGTTCTACAACATCTTTAGATGCAGATTCCATCGCAAGTGCTATCTCTAAAGCTTTCTAGTATATGAGGTCCTTTACTGAAAGAAGTTTCTTCTGGATAGCCTCATTTCTCAGACCACAAACAAAACGATCACGCCATGCATTCTTTAAATAATCCCCAAATTCACAGTATTCTGACAACTTTCTGAGTTTAACATTAAACTCTTTGATTGGTAATACCCAAATCTCTGCAAAAGCAAGTTATTGAAATAGCGCATGAAAGACACCTGGGTGTAGTGAAAACAAAACAGCTAATAAGGGAAAAAATATATTGTCCATGTATCGACAAGACAGTGGAAGACATGTGTAAATCGTGTATACCACGTTTGGCATCTGTTCCAAAGAAACAATCGAAACCACTTCGCATGTCAAAGTTACCGAGCAGTCCATGGAGTGAACTAAGTATGGATTTTTTGCGAACCTTTACCATGTGGAACATACTTAATGGTGGTGACAGATGATTTCTCAAGGTACCCGATAATTGAAACAATAACGTCAACATCAGCGAAAGCTGTGATTCCACAGCTGGACAAAATATTCTCCGTATTTGGATTGCCGGATATCTTGAAAACTGACAACGGTCCCCCATTTAATGGACATGAGTTTAAGAAATTCGCGGAATACATGGGTTTCAAGCATAGGAAGATAACACCGTTATGGCCACAGGCTAATGATAACACCGTTATGGCCACAGGCTAATGATAACACCGTTATGGCCACAGGCTAATGATAACACCGTTATGGCCACAGGCTAATGATAACACCGTTATGGCCACAGGCTAATGATAACACCGTTATGGCCACAGGCTAATGATAACACCGTTATGGCCACAGGATAATGATAACACCGTTAGGCCACAGGCTAATGATAACACCGTTATGGCCACAGGCTAATGATAACACAGTTAGGCCACAGGCTATTGGAGAATGCGAGCGATTTATGAGAACAATAGGCAAGGCTTTACGCGCTGAAAATGTTGAACATCGCAGTTGGAAGCAAGAAATGTTCAAATTTCTTCACAGCTATAGAGCTACACCCCATTCAACAACAGGGAAACCACCAGCTGAAATTTTGTTTGATAGAAACATCAAAACAAAATTGCCAGAAATGACTAGACAGTCAAATGAACAGTCATTACGTCAAAATGACAAAAAACAAAAAGAAAGAATGAAAGGAAATGCAGTTAAACAAAGGCATGCTAAAAAGATGAACATAGAGGTCGGTGACAAAGTGTTGATTAAGCAAGAAAAACGGTACAAATAACAACTCCATTCATTCCAAACCCGTATGAAATAGTGGACAAAAAGGATTCAACTACTCAACGAGAAGACCATAGGGTAACACGGAATACAACGTTCTTTAAACAGGTTCAAAACCTAGACTAGAACATACGATGAACACTTACAGAATGTATACTATGCTCTGCATTATTATAGTCAATATGAACACGTGCTGGCTGCAACGGTAGCTATGTTAACAATGTTAATCAACAAAAGTCGACGTTATTTAAGTCCTTTGCTAATAGTAACTTTCTTGTCCCGGTTAACCTATCCGAGAAGCGATATGTCCCTGCGTTTTCTTATGTACCTAAGGAGACTTCCTCACCGACCCTATATTGTTTCGCGACGTAATAGAATGTGAAATTATTCGAGAAGGTAATATAACGAATACATCAGATCATTTGCCTATCGTAATGACAGTTAACATGTATGTCACTGCAGAAATTAATCAGGACAATAATACAAACAAAGGCAACAAATATCAATCAATTGCATGGCATAAAGCAACTGAGAACGACTTACATTCGTACCAATCACTATTAGAACCTCTCCAAGAAGAACTTACTCACGAACATATACAATCAACTACAAAAATCGACCATCAACTACAGAAATCGATCAATATAATGCAACATTGACTAAGTGTTTACTATCAAGCTCATATAGCACTATCCTTTGCACAAAGTTCAACCCATCAAAGGCGAGAATGGGTTAAAGCGGGTCGCCCGCGAGGCAAGGAATACGCAACTTATAAAGAAGCAAAACACCTATTTCGCAACGCTCAGCTAAACGCTTCTGACAATTACATGTCCAGCGTTTTCGGAGACATTGACAATGCTGCAGGCATGGACAACAAACTTTTCTGGACAATTTGCTTCCAATAATTCAAAAAATTATCAACAATAATTTGCAAAAATGCAAGTAATGTTGAAAGACACAGATCTGTATGTGTTTATTAATATGTCTGTGAGAAAGACAACAAGATGCTGCGAGAAACAACCTACAAGGTGTTCAGAAAAACATATATAATGATAAAGTCCACTCAGCTCCCATTACTATTGCAAATGCTTTTGCATCTTTGCTTTTGCATCTTTCTATGAAGACATATATACACCTAAACACTGCGATAACTTTGACACTATGTTTAAAGAAACGGCAAAATCTGAGTTTAGTGACATATTAAAGAATCTATACTCCGGTAATGCCTACCTTGATATAACCGAGTTTGAAACAGCTCAAATTAATAAAATAAGACGGACGCTTAATCGCAATAAAAGTAGAGGTATCGACCACTTAAGAAATGAACACATAATCAACGCAGGATCAACTATTACCACAGTCCTTAAACTTATAGTAGAATATCAGTATTTACCTCTAGCCTGGAAAATTGCCATAATCATACCAATATGCAAGGACAAGGGCTAAGACAAGACCGACCCTAAAAACTACAGGCCCGTATCGCTTCTCCCCATACACAGTAATTTATTCGAAAAGTGTGTACTAGAGAAAATCGAGACATTTTTTAAACAGTCAAATATTACATCTATATTTACTTACTTACTTACTTACTTACTTACCATTTTTTTACATTCCCAAATCCCCAACAGCATGCTTGCCAAAAAGGACTGAGCTGTATAACAGCATCATTCTCATTTCAGGAATGCGTATTATGTAACATCGAACTGCAAAACAAAGTTTTCTCTGCCTTTTTATATGTTAAGGCCGCCTATGACACGGTCTGGCATAACGGCCTGTTCACAAAGCTGTTCCGTATTGGAATAAGAGGTAAATTATTGCTCATATTGATACATGCATACAGAGATATTTCTGGAATCGTCTTCATCAACCATCAAATGTCAAACGTGCTCAATATCAAACAAGGCACCAGACAAGGCAGCGTAATATCGAGTTTGTACTTTATTTTATTCATAAACGACCCCTATTAAATAATGACCTTGATAAGTCGGGTTTTGGAGCCAAAATCGGTTCAATAAATTGCGGAAATCCGACGTTAGCGGACGACATTGTGTGCATGGCATTAAGCCATACAGCTCTCCAGTCAATGCTGGACATTGTATACGAATACAGTTGCAAGTATCGCTTCAGATTCTTGTAATGTTCAGACGAATACACTTAAAACAAAATGGTTTCTAGGTAGAGATAAAGTTCAAGTTGTAACCTCTACTACGCACCTAGGCATAATAAACTATTGCACTTTTTTTTTATAATAATGCCATAGTATGGTCACTGCCCCAAAACGCCAGTGAATTAGATCTATGCACTTTCATTGCAAACGTCATGGTTACCAAACCGTGCAATATTCCCCACGCGTTTCCTGACGTGAATCAATATACACTGATCCCAATAGTGCCATAGCTTGCTGCTTATGCACAGAAGCATTAAGAGCGGATTTTCTTACCAGCCCGGGCGTTAATAATGTACATTTTCTTATAAATACAGACGACGAGGATTTTATTCAAATTCTCTTAGGGCGTGAGATGCCAAAGGTAATAGACAATCCCTCATTCGATCCTTTAAATTTATTTAAAAGGCTATACATGCTTTTCAAACTGGACATTAAACGTTTTATAAAACCAGAACTACCATAAAGTGTTTAGAGTACACGATTTTCAATGAATCTACCAATTGACGGTTTAGAATTTTAACATTTTTAACATATCATGCAGGGGCGTAGCTTCCTATAGGCCGTGTAGGCCGCGGCCTACACTTTTTTCTGAGAAATCGAAAAATTAAAATGCCAAAAATGCAATAAAAAAAGGGGCTAAATTATAAAATCGCAACAAAATATACTCAAATATGATCCAGAGTAACCGATGGGTAAATGTTTTCAGCTTCTTTTTAGTTATAAGATATATAATTTACGGTAAAAAGTAAGGATATTGATGCTCTTATAGACATATTCATACGCCAAAACGCACCTCCGACAGTCTAGCTGAAAACAAAAACCCAGGGGGAGCATGCCCCCGGATCCCCCTAGAACTCGGCCTACAGATCATATTCAGCCAAGCTACGTGAACCGAATACCTATGATAGATTCCTTTTCTTGCGTATCAGAGACATATGGTGCGTTGACGCCGCCAGCTCCTAACGTTTTGCATGTTTTTTCTGCATACCGGATGTTGGCGCGCGTGAATTTTATCTCGACCCTAGTCTCTATCTAGACTGGTCCCCTGACGTCCTTGACATAGTTACGATTGGGCACCAGTCTAGTCTCTATCATCCAGACACACTCAAGCTGACTGCGAGCGCTAGCGAGCGTCTGGACTCACTGTTCTTTAAAACGTTTGACCGATAGACGGCGCCAACCGTCAAAACTGACTGCGACGTGACGTCATTTTGATTGCAACATCAAAGTGCACGTTGAATTACGCGCAACATTAGTTCCAATGGGATGTGTGTACGTCCTTATTAAATATACAATAAACTTCGTTTTATTGTATTTTCTCTAAAAACATAATATAATCTTACAAAATTATGTTTAAAATTTATTTTTTAGCATTAATCGTGATCCGCTGACTATGTTTGGAGTAATTTTATTGCACAACATTGCGCGTAACGTCACGTATTTTTTGACGCCGTCTTGACGTAGGGGGTGATTCCCACGGATTTCCATAACAAACTGAAGTTGACCAATCAGAGGCCGGTGATTTTTTTTTGTCCACACCTCGTTTTGATGTCAAAATTTTTAAAGAAGCTTTACTCCAGACCATCGTTTGGACTTCTGTGAGAGAAGTCTCGCGAGAGGTCTGGATGATCGAGACTATCTCGACCCTAGGGTGAGATGGAAATATCTAGCCCCGGTAAAATGACGGAGCCCCGGTAAAATGACGGATATCCTTGTCCGGTATGCAAGAAATAGATGTACCTGACAGCATATGTTTTATTATAAATCACATACTATTGTGTAATGTGATTCTCCCTTTTATTTGTACCCCTTTTATTCTCGTTCCTTTCATTGCATAATGTAATCTGTATTAATCTTGTATATGTAATCTCATTCACTGAGGAAATACAAAATTGAATGGAATTGAATTGAACTAAATGTAATTAGATTCCTTTTCGCTCGCGGGATTTTCTTTTTGCTTTCGAGTAAACTACACCCTCTTTCATCTTAATTTTCATAATGTGGTTTAATAAAGAATATAAATATAGTAGTATAATGTTTAATTAATGAAATAATTTTGTCACCAAACAACTTAAGACAAAATATACTAAACACATTCCTTTTCGCTTCTTTTCGCTTAAACATTCCTTTTTCGCTTTAAAAACATTCCTTTTCGCCGTTTAAAGGGTCAAGGTTTGACAGGTTTGACATACAGTACTGAGTATAGCCTTGGCTTACCACAGGAAGATTAGAGTAAGGCAGCGAACATGTCCGCACTACAAAAACTGCAGCATGTCAGGGTAATATATGGAGTTCTAAAGCTGCACAAGGCATGCATGTCTGTAGCTCTGCCGAAGCCGAACCAGACACCTGATATTCATGTCAATAAAGTAAGTGCAATAAAGAAGTTTTTATTTGTCCAAAAACTGGATGCATATAAGCGGTTAAGGGTAAAAGCCGTACAGTACCGTACCGTGGTGACTCTTAAACGGACACACGGCAATCTTGAAGTGTTTGAAATGGGCGTCTCAATTTATATACTAGAATCATTTTTACTTTTACACAGGTTACATTTAAATAAATCAAGTATTCACTGTATTACTTCTGTTGTATCTTATCCATGCTTTTCCATTACCCAGATATTTTCAATAGGCCATACAATTTGTGTTACTCGGTTTTTATCCTTAGGTTCAATTCATAATTTTGCTTTGAAGAGATGTTGAGACTTTATTTTATTTTCAGTAGGTGATAAAATGTGTGTTACTCAGTTTTTATCCTTAGTTTCTAAAGTAAAATAAAAATCTTTGACAGATTAAAAAGACAATTTGCATGAATGTGCAAGAAATATGCAGGGTTTTAAAAGAAACACACTGTAGATACCTTAATTTTAACAGTAAACTTGGTTGAACATCAAGACCGAGTTTATCACAAAACAGAATGTATTGGTTATGTCTTATTTCTGGTCACAGTGTCACTGGTCTTTTTTTTTTGATGATGCTCTATCAAAATTATGAATAGTGAAGTAAAAATCTTTCTCAAGAGTATTCACCCTTTTGCCATTATCAAATCTCGCTCTCGTTTTTCGCGAGATTTCGAGTTCGGGGTGTCTCAACACTAACTCTGTATAGTGAATATACAGTGTTTATTTGTTTTAGACACATTTTAGAACGTATCATGCCAAAATATAATGCGAGTGCTGTTTCTAGGTGTGTTAGTAATATAAACTTTCAGACTATTGACCTTTTCTGGGTAAAATGGCTTTTTTATTGCCATTATAATGATACCTTGAAACTGAAAGTAGATATAGAAGCTCAAATAGCATACTCCTTGCGTTTCGTGAATTATTTAAAGTAATTAGCTTTACTTATTACACTTAAATAAGTAAGTCCCTGCATTTTAATTACATTTAACAAGTTATATATATATAACTTTCTTGTAAACAGAAACGGTTCATATTAATCTTTTCTACCAGTAGTTTTAGAGTCCAATAATGTGCATGCTGAGTTTTAAATTCACTACTTAACATAAGTATATAAATTCTCCTTTAAATAATGTTCATAAAAGTATATTCCACAAACGAATATGTATTGCAAAGAGTCATTTACTGTTGGTAATTGTTACGACAATTATTGTGTGAAATAATTAACAGGACTCTGCAATATATTGTTATTCCTACCACAGTACAAGATTTCATAAATCATAGGACCTACATGGATATATAGCTATGCCAAAAACAATTAATTGAACAGTTGCTAATGTTGAGTTTATGGCAGGCTGTTTATTGCAATCAAAAGATAAAGGGTTTCTCCAATAGTAATAATGCGGTACCCCGTGGTTAATTGGCTGTCCAAAGCAGGATGTTTGTTTAGATCAAAGAGGCCATAAATCACAAACACTGGCTCCCCGTGGTGTGTTGACATCATATATATACAGTATATATTGTGTACTATTTTAATTTGCAATTTTATGTATACATGTATTATGTATAACGTGGGAAAGCTGTTTGTAGTTATGTTATTAATATGAGCTGTCAGATATTGAATTTGCCGGTGTTAAATGTGGTGTTTATTTGTAATTATGATGATATTTTGAAACCGAAAATAGGTAGCCTAATATTGTCGATGTTCCTGACGTTATTCGAAGATCATAATTATTGTGTTTCTTAAATTGATTTAAAAGTTCGTTTATCTTCAAGGCAGATGGAATATGTGACATGAAATACATAATTTCGATTTAAATAACAAACAAGCATGTAACAGACTTCTTTTTTTTTTTGACAAATCCGACTGAACGTAATCTATTTGTAATGTGTTTAGTTTCACAAATGCATACTATAAATAAAATTGAAAATTAAAACAGTTAGCTGAAGTTATTTGTTTACCCTCGCCGTATGCACAAATTAAAATATGACACAATTATAGTATATATCTGATGTCAACACACCACGCGCAGCCAGTGTTTGTGATTTATGGCCTCTTTGTCCTGCTTTGGACAGCCAATTAGACACGGGGTATTGCATTATTACTATTGGAGAAACCCTTATTCTTTTGATTGCAATAAACAACATGCAAATAGAACCCAACATAAGCGACTGTTCAATTACTTGTTTTTGGCATGGCTATATTTAGGTCCTATGATTTATGAATGAAATTAAAAATATTTTGCAGAGTTCTGTCATGGATATATATGTCGTGTGTATGTAGAACTATGATTCTGTTAATTATTTTATCTATGCCGTAACAATTATCAACAGTAAAATACTTTTGCGATACATATGCGCTTGTGCAATATAATTAAGTGTAATAAGTAAAGTTAATTACTTTAAATAATTTATGAAACACGAGGATTCTGATTTTTGAGTAACGCACATCTACCTACTTTTGGTTTCAAGGTATCATTATAATGGCAATAAAAAAGCCATTTTACCCAGAAAAGGTCAATAGTCTGACAGTTTATATTACCAACACAACTAGAAACGGCACTCTCATGATATTTTTGCACGATACACTCTAAAATGTGTGTAAAACAAATAAACACTGTATATTCACTATACAGAGTTAGTGTTGAGACACCCAGAAAAAAACGAGAGCGAGATTTGATAATGGCAAAAGGGTGAATACTCTTGAGAAAGATTTTTACTTCACTATTCATAATTTTGATAGAGCATCATCAAAAAAAAAAGACCAGTCTGTGACCAGATTAATTATCGGCGCAAAGCCTGAGAAATGGCAGGCCTGCATAGACACCAATATGTTAAAGTGTCCCATTTTAATGATTTGCTGCAAATTCAACTCCAGTATGGGTAATGCAGCAGTGTAATGTTCATATATATAAAAAACTAATTTTTCACTTGAAAAATCACCAGAAAAGGTGGGGTCACATGACTTAGGAAAGTTCTTGTTTGTTTGTAATTACCGGTGCAAAGCCTGAGAAATGGCAGGCCTGCATAGACACCAATGTTAAAGTGTCCCATTTTAATGATTTACTGCAAATTCAACTCCAGTATGTGTAATGCAGCAGTGTAATGTTCATATAAAAAACTAATTTTTCACTTGAAAATTAGGAAAGTTCTTGTTTGTTTTCTGTAAACAGGACAAGGGTACAGCTGTTTTCATTGACTGACAAAGTCAGTGGCTCACAAAGGGTAAGCATAGAGGTGAAATTTCGAAAATGTTCATCAGTGATCCAGTAAAACCCATTAATATGCTTCTTATACATACACGGACAAAATGGAACAGAAATGGGCAGTTTTCCCCTACTTATAATGCCCATTTCCATAAAAAAAGGGGAGACTACATATGAGTACACCTTGGAGGTTTACATGTAATTAGTGGTGGTAAACCTTAATTCCTGGTTGAAAAGGGATCTCAAATGTGAGTGTTGATTGTTTAACGATATATATGTCTTTTTTTATGTATTCATTTTTTCATAATCATTAAAAATAAATGGAGGGAAAAAAGAAAAAGGTAGTTTAAATATTGGTATTTTTTCTAAATAAATTTAGCTAGAACCACAAGGGAGGTAACTCCTGTTGTGATAACATTCAATTGGCCAGAAAGTGGTCACAAATTTTGGTGCAAATAGTGGGGTGGAATTACGGTTTTGTGAGCTTTTATGTCCTGTCGCGTCCCGTAACACATTTTTAATACTTGAATATCTCGACACTTCTGAATGGGTTGTACCCAAACTTCTTATACTCATAACAACTGATGACCTTATGTCCCTCTACATCTCCCATCATTGATTGCCTAACCTAATTTATTACCAAATTATGGTCCTTTATTTGACTTATAATAAGCGTTGTGTCGCGTCCCGTAACACATTTTTAATACTTGAATATCTCAAACACTTTGGAATGGGTTGTACCCAAACTTCAAATACTCATAACAACTGATGACCTTATGTCCCTTTCATCTCTCAACATTGATTGCCTAATTTAATACAAAATTAAGACCCTTTATTTGACTTATAATTTCCCACTCTATATGTCCCGTCGCGTCCAAACACTTCCGAATGGGTTGTACCCAAACTTCATATACTCATAACAACTGATGAACTTATGTCCCTCTACATCACAAATCATTGAATTATTGCCTAATTTATTACAGAATTATGGCCCTTTGTTAGACTTAGAATTTTCCGCTCTAATATTGTATAATGAACACATTTTTCCTCAAGCATATTCAAGTTGATTGTTCCCAAACTTCATGTACACATAACAACTGATGGCCTTATGTCCCTCTACATCACCTATCATCGATTCCCTAATTTATTACAGAATTATGGTCCTTTTTTTACTTAGACTTTTTCACTCTATGATAATCTTCATGTGGCTTTCACTTTAAAACTGTTCATGGATTGTTATTACACTTGACATACAGTTCACACGTGATGATATGATGTGTCTCTGCATTAATGGTTTTTCGATTCTGCAATGTTTAATTTACAGAATTATAGACCTTTGTTTTATTTAGATTTTTTTTCACATTAAACAATTAACGGATATTTTAATTTATTATTTTTGATTTTGCCCATCCACATTGGTTATAGCAAAAAAGTGTGGGTACTCATTACCTTCAGTGATAGTTCTAGTTAAAATACCCATTGAATATGCGTAAAATGATTTAGAATAGGAAGATCAGCATGATATGGTTTAGGTCATTGTCTGAAACTACTTGATGGATTTTAATGTAACTTCACAGGAATGTAACCCTTAATGTTGAGTTGGTCCTAGCAACAATGCAGGTTGTTGTGACATCCAAGATGGCCATCAAAGCTAAAAACAGATTTTTAAAAATCAAGTTTGTGGCTATTAGTAATTCTAATATGGGATTTTTTTTTAAAATGCTCAGCATGACATGGTTTTGATCTTTGATGAAAATCATATATAGTGACTACTTCTTGGAAACTGTAAGTGATACTGCTATGGCACTTTTCTAAAATGATCAGCATGATACGGTTTAGGTCCTTGGTGAAAATCAGTTTGATGCGATATTAAACATAGCTGCCAGTGACCATCTTTTTTACATAGAGTAATATATTAAAAGCTTATAGGGGCATCTCTAGGATCTTTATTTTTCATCTAAACTTGGTCAGTGTCTTTATATTATTGAAAGCTAGGATAAGTTAAAAAAAGCAGCCAGTATTGGATTAAAATGAAATAATATTAAACCTATCTTTAGGATTTGGCAGAATATGGCAATTTTCACTTTTCAGTAAAACAAGGGCCATAACTCTGGTGTTTATAATTCTATCTAGCTGGTTTTCAAACTTTTCGAAGTTTTCGTCATAATTACAATCTGGCCAAGTTTGGTAAGATCAAATACAAAATGAAGGCTCTAGAGTGTTAAAATTCTATTATCATGTCTTTTTTTAGAGGGCGGTGTCAATGTTCTGCTTGTATTTAAAAAAAATAGGACACCCGAATTTAGACTACAAAAATTGACTCCACTGTCACTCCAAATATTCACTCCATTCCAAGACTCCATTCCAAGACTCCACTCCATTTAGGAAATCTTAAAACTGCTATTCAGTATTGGGGCGTCCTTGGCCGAGTAGTTAGAGTCTCTGACTTAAAATCTCTTGCCCATCACTGCTGTGGGTTCTACCCAGGTGCCCTCCCAACAAACTGCATACATTTGGCAGAGCTTACATATATTCTACTTCACTTTCTTTCCAAATAAATATCATCATACAGCCATTCAAATGGTTCTTCGCTCTCACAAACAAGATAATAATGTCATTTAAGCCAGAAAAAACAAGCCTTAAATACTCCAAAATGTGTTTTATGAAAAAAAAGTTAGGGATTATATTATATAGTTGGGAACTTCTTTCGGCTACATCAGATATGAATACCAGAATGATTTACTTCCTCTATGCCTTAATTGAAAATATGCCTTAAAGGGATTGATGCACTATTTTCAAACAATGTTTATTTTAAAGGGCTCTGAAAAACGTGAAAAAATCTGTAGAATTACCAAAATGCCATGAAAAATAAAGGAGATAGGACCTATTGAAAAATTGCAAGGAATCTTAAATGCAGTCGGCCATCATGGAACGATTGCATCGCGCCTTTTTAAGTTGTCTTTTAAAGCAAAGGAAATCACTGCAAATGAAAAATAAGCATACAATTTATACATTTTACATCTGTAAATTTATTTTTATCAATTTTAGTGTTTTTCTTTGCTTTTGTCAATATGTCATATATTGTAAAAAGGCGCAATGACGTCATCGTTCCAAGATGGCCGCCTCCAGGACACAGTTGGAGGTTAAAGGTCAGAAATAGGCTTGTCCGGGCTGTAACTTTGTCATGCATCACGGGTTTTGAAATAACTTGGCACAAATGTTCACCATAATGAGACGACATGTCGCGCACAAGACTCGGGTCCGTAGCTCAAAGTTCAAGGTCACGATACCTTCAGAACACAGGAAAACACATTTTGCAGCTAAACATGGTAAGGTATTCAACATGCCTTGCATGATCAGGTACGTTCAACCTTTCTTATGGATACATTCAAAGATAAATGTTTCTTCAATAACTTCAGAATTAACAAACTGGCTAAAAAAAACTTTATTTCTTTGAAATTTTTGCAATTTTTGTTTTGACGAAACACATTAACCTTTGACAGATGTTTGACATTTGTGCAATTATTGTGTTGACAAGACAGTAGCCTTTGACAGCAGTGCAGCTTCTGAATTGTTAATTTTGGAAAAGATGTTTTTTATATAACAGGGGCTAGTATATGCTAGTGTCATTTATGTTTTTTTCCAGTTATCTTTAGTATTTTTCTCCCCAATCTTGAAGCTGAACTGTTGCATGACCTACCTCCTCAAAAATTCCTTATTTAACCTTACGTAATCTTTTTTCAACTTGTATGATTTTCCTTTCACACAAAAACGCGCGCAAGACTCAGGTCCGTAGCTAAAGGTCAATGTCACGATACCTTCAGAACACAGAAACACATATTTTGCAGCTAAACGTGGTAATTTATATGAAAATATAGGTCAACAGTGTTGACTTCACCAACTTGTACATGAACCCACCCATGAACTTGGCTCAGTACTGGACCTTGTGTTTATCAGCCATCCAGGCATTGGATGTACACTTATCAACACACCTGTCTGCTATTTGGACCACCATGCAATAACTGTACATTTGAATTTCAGCACATAAAATAATACAAAGGTAAACCTATTATCCGTTTTGTCATATATTCTCTTCCGCTTTACTGTTAAATCATTTCTTTTTGCACAGAGAGTTTTGAAATAACTTGGCACAAATGTTCACCATAATGAGACGACCTGTCGAGCACAACACCCGGTAGGGGACAGTGGCCGTCCCTCGGACTGCTTCTTTTTTTTTTCTTTTTTTTTTCAATCACCACTTGGGTGACCCGTTTATTCTCCCCGTAAATAGGTGTGTGATGGGTCGGGGAGGACCATCCCACCGCACACCTTACAAATATAATGATATATATCTTAATAATTCCTGAAGATTCATATGAGCACAAAGTACAAGCATATTATCATTATTAATTAATATGTAAACAAATAGTTATACTACATGTTGCAATAGATGCAGTTAATATTTTTATTATTAAGGGGAAGTATTTTAGCATGTTAAACAATAGAAAAAAAAATAGTGAAGATCTAAGTTTTCTTACTCTGTATGCTACCCCCCATGCAGCCCCTCACAACAGGAAACATATGAGCATTGATTAAAATGATATCAACTTTAAAAGTGATGCGGTCTTGGTTCAGCTAAATTGGCCATGTAAACACTTTTTATTCAGATATTATTATCTTTTATCCCATTATTTGGTGAATATTTCATACAGTGAATTACAAAATTTTACAAAAACTCATTTTGTAATAAGTTTATTTTAGGAAGGTTCGAAAATATCTTTGTATTTTTGCCAGTTTTGGTAGAAAGGTTCTAGATTGTTGTTCATAATGGCTATTTCTTTAAGTGTTTTATAACAATACACAAGTCTGTTTTTGAAGGCTGCTATAGAGAGTGGTGTATTTAGGCGTTTAGAAGAAAATATATAGTACTTGATTTCAAGTATTACACTGAGATCAGCTGTAGACATATTATTACCAATGTTAAAAATAAATATATCGGACTGCTTCTTATTTTTCATGGCATTTTGATAATTCTTTCAGCTTTTTTCAAGTTTTTCAGAGTCCCTTTAAATGAGTGCAACAACCCCTTTAATTAAAAACGTAATCAAAACAACAAGCTGCAGATAGTTTACCTGAGGTGATTAAATGATACCACCCAGTAATAGAGTTGCGTTTCCTTAATTGTTTTACAAGTTTGACCTTTTGGCATTAAAAAAAAAATGCATGAAAAAAAGTTTGTAATTGATGATATTCCTACTGATTTTTTTCGATACTTATGTCTCCCCCAACAAAGTGGAGGAGACATTGTTTTTGCTTTGTCTGTCCATCCGTCAGTCTGTCTGTCACAAATGCTGTCACTGCTACTCCTCCTAAACCGCTTGTTGGATTTAGCCAAAAATATACAGGAAGCATCGGTATAATGTCTAGTTGTGCATATCACTTTTGTGTTCTGGTTCGTTTATTTTTGACAGAGTTATTGCCCTTAGACGATTTTCACCTTAAATTTGTTGTCGCCTCAACTGCTCCTAAACAGCTTGTTGGATTTTGACAGAAGTTGGTAGGAAGCATCGGTATGATGTCTAGTTGTGACAGTTATGGCCCTTTGACATTTTAACTTTAAATTTGTTGTCGCCGCTACTCTTCCTAAACCAAATGTTGGAATGAAATTTATATGTTCCTACTGCAACCAGGTCAATATAAATGTCCTTGAACTACTTTTTGGACAAAGTTAATTAACACAAGTTATATAACTATATATATTTTATGTGACTGACAGTGCTTCAGCGGTGCATCCTTGTCCCATGGACACATTTTCTAGTTTCACTATTTTCATGTTGCATAAAAACATTTTTCCACAAATACGTAATGTTATCCAAAAATGTTGCCTATCCACTATCAAACTTATTTTAACTAGGTTGTGCAGTGGGAGGAGACATCTGATTTTCTCAAAAAGTTGAAGTTAGGATAGGTAAATAATTTCGGATGGAGGAAAAATGCTTTAGCTCTGTTGGCTTTTCAAGTTCGGACCAGTAACACAGGGTTATGGCCCTTGATTTAGTTAAAATTGCTATATTTTGCCTCGTTAACACCATAGAGCCTTCATTTTTCATCTGATCTGTACCAAACTTTACTAGGTTGGTAATATCGTTGAAAGCTTGGACAAGTTCGAAAACCAGCAAAATCAGATTAGCAACACCGACCTTGATTTAGTTAAAAATCCTCTATTTTGCCTCATTAAAACAATAGGGCCTAAATTTGGCCGGATTTCAACGAAAGTTTGCAGGGATGATCGGTACCAAATCTAGTTGTGTATATCATCACCGTGATCCGGTTGAATAATTTTTGGCGGAGTTATGGCCCTTTAAAGGTTTTTAATACACAAGCTTTGTCCGGACTATGTTTCCTGAACTCCTGCCGATTTCATCGAAACTTTGCAGGGATGATCAGTATCAGGCCTAGTTGTGCATGTCATCGCCGTGTTCTGGTTGAATGATTTTTGGTGGAGTTATAGCCCTTTAAAAGTTAGGATACACAAACTTTATCCAGACGAGTCTCTTCTGAACTCCACCTGTTAGAATTTCAGTGAATCTTGGCGGGGATGATGAGTACCAAGCCCAGTTGCGCACTGCCGTGTTCCTATTGAATGATTTTCGGCAGAGTTTTGGCCCTTTAAATGTTTTAAATGCTTTAAATGTTTTAATACACTAACTTTGTACAGACTAGTTCTCATGAACGCCTGGCTGGATTTCAACGAAACTTGGCAGGGATGACCAGTACTAAGCCTAGTTGTGCATATCGTTGTCGTGTTCCCCACCACAGACTCCATATAGCCAGTAGAGCGATACAGGCCTCTTGGGCCTCTTGTTTTTATTATATTCAATTGAATTAGTTTAACATCAGCGAACTGTACATCGTTGTGTTTAGCTAATAAAAATGGGAGGGGTGGGGAACAACACATTTGTTTATATAGGCCATATGGGGAATAGGCATCTTAGTAAAATGTTTAAGTTGAAATATGTATAAAGTTTGCCTGTGAATAAAACAATAAACACTTTTATTGCGAAACGGCCTACCTAAGTGCATTTAGCTATAACTTAAATAATCAAAAAGTCATAACCAGTGGGGTGTTTACATCAATTGATATTAACAATAATAACCGTTTGCGTGCTTAAAAGATCTAAATGTCTCCCTCTCTTCTCCCTATTTTCTGTTACTTCTTCCTATTTTCTTTAGATGGAGAACTTCTCCCTAAAATCCAAGCCTAGTTTGAACCCTGGTAGTAGTAGTAGTAGTAGTAGTAGTAGTAAACCATAAAGTAACAGCAGCATTTGTGGATCCTGGTTAAAGCGAAATGCAATTCAACTAGACCAAACTTACCCCTCCAAATCTGATATTAAAGTTCCCTGGCCATGTTTTGTTTCATGAACATTTTTATGTTCATTTAAATCGAAATCAATACATAACAATAGATATTTACAATTCGCACATTGCGTTTATCTGTGAAAAGCGAGAATAAGATTTTTTTGATGATGTAGAAACTTTGAACAGGTAAATTAATCCACTGGTAAATGTATTTATCAATTATCTGGCAATAGTTGTGCAGCTATACAATTCAGATTTACCTCATTTCCCCATGCAGTTGCGCAGTGGTGAAAGTAGAATCTACGTCATGCAAATACTTACTTTTACATACAACTTAGTAGCGGTTTTAAATATATGTTTCTCTCCAGGACTATCAAGAAATGTACATATGATGTTTAAGAGTTAAATTTTTTAAAGAGGCACTACCTATATCTACGCGATTTTTAATGTAAAATATTAAATACTCAATATTACTGCATTTATATGTATGCAAAGCTATTTTATGAGTATTCTAAGAAGCAACAAGGTTCGTATTCCAGTTCTGTAAATTATTAATTATGATCAAAACAATATCTTGAATAAAATGCTGCCCAGCCGTTTATTCCTGCCGGAGAACTACGAGTTTTTACGATTTTATCGGACATTCGCAATGTCATTCAGTTGAACGAAAACAAATTACCCGGGGCAGTTCCGATAGTAAACGAATCGATCAGAACTCGTCGTCAATCCGACGAGGCAGTTCCGATTGTAAACGAATAAGATCGGCAAATCTCCGTAATCGGCTTGTCTAAAACAATTACGAATACAATTTCAAAAATCCGTCTTTTGTATCCTGTTTTTCCCCAGCAAAGCGCATATTACATGGGGTGAAATTATTGCCATTTACCTTTTTCCTAGTCCTCTTTACAATTAAGTAAAGTTTATATCAATTGGTGGACAAAAAGATATAGGTAGAGCATCTTGATAATACTACAAAAAGGGTGGCCATTCATCTTGAACACTCCACCACTCCACTCCATGTTTTACTCCATGCTATCAGTTCAGCCTCAAAAGCAGAGAGTGTTAGCTGGTGGTTTTGTTGTGTCCCTTAAGTTGCAAAAATGTCGGAGCTACCTGTGCCAAACCAAACACCTGAGATTCATTACACCAAAGTAAGTTTTGTTTTTGTTTTGTTTATTGGTAATTATTTGGCCTAAATTAAAATATTGTTTGTTTGCTCTTTTAAAATATTAGACCTTGGATAGTTAGGGAGGTGGATTATTTATTATTTGTATGGTAGCATCCTTTTACTGTGATGAAATTATGTTAATTAGTGGGTATAATCATTTTGATGGTAGGGCGTAGCTAGAGTGTTTTAAAGATCATGTGTACACACATCTAGTGGGTGGGGGGTGGCATACTCACCCTCACATTGTCTGTTGTGCATTCATAGGTTTTTCAACAGCAATATCGAGCCAATTTTCCTCTGAAACTATGTTTGTTTTTTACTGGAATTTTTCTGGTTTATATGAAGAAACAGTTAAAGAAACAAGTACCTAACACCACTACCACTTCTCTACTAGTCTTGACTCGAGTGTCAGCATGCCTCCGTTGCCCAGGTGAATGTTTTTTTATATTGCAACGCAAAACCATGCTATCTGCTAGTAGTTTATCCTATGGCAGTTAAAGGAGTACTATGGGAGGCCGGAGTTAGTGACTATTCAAACATAAATGAGATTCAATATTGATCAAACATTTTTAAAAGAAATGCATATTAAGTTATACATATTATATGCTGTAAAACCACACATAAAATGAGACGAAATATTTAGGAATCTAAACTGCAAACTAATACTAGTACATGACCTAATACCTTCTGAATGCTTAATTCACCGATATAAACATACAGTGCTTTGGGGGGTATAGAATCACTTGGGTTAAACGTCTCATTTTAAAATGAAAGGAAAATGTATATTTAATTTCTGAATTAGATTTACCTTTTGAGTTGTATGATAGCAAAATTTCTAAAATTATTGTGCTGAAGCTGTGATTTTTTAATAGGCGTTTTTGCACCAATATTTACATAATTTCATTTTATCCTTAAAAGTGCCAAACTTCAACAAGTTACCTTAACTGATGATTGCATTTTGACTTTTGTCCCTAACATTTGTTAATACAGCAAATATTTATTTCTGAGTTTATTGTGACAGTATGAATTTTTCGTTTCAAAAACACACTTCATTCAGGTAGTATAGAATCATTTTTATTGAGAGGTGTTGCACGTAGTGATATATTTTACATGGAAAAATGTCCCAAATAATTTCAACGTTGAATAAATGTATGCTTATATGATATATCTTCAAGCCTGGAAAGTTTTAAAATAATCTAAAATATATGAGCTGAGAAAATTGATTTTAAACAGGAACTGATTCTTTACTACCAATGATTCTATACACCCCAAAGCACTGTATAATGAGAATTGTTACAGCCAGGTGCTTATTTCAACAATGACGATCTATAAAGTTTAAAGTCAGCAGGTGCAATCCTTCATGATTTATGGAGTTTTTTATCACGTTTTTTAAATTGTCCAAGCTTAAAGAAAAAGGACACATCTCTGCATTGAATAATTGGTAAGGAAAACCTTTTTGCAATTTGGAATGGTACAATTTCTTGATGCCACTTAAATAATAAAAAAAAACACACTAATTTGTGTTTCTTAGAAATTCCCTCTGATATGAAAATAATGTAAAATTCCCCTTCCAGAGGGCCCTGGCCCCAGTCCCCTAAAAGCTGACTAGTGCCCTGCGAGCTCTGTAAAGTTGCAGGTGTGTGAAATTACAATGAACCTAGGTAAAATACTTCTCAAGTTATGGACAGTTATGAGCTAACCAGGCTGCAGGTTAAAGTTTTATTAAAAGGGAATTGAATTGAATTGGATTTTATAGTCGCACCAACAGCTAAGGTCATAAAATTATGGCGACTTTCCAGCTTCTACTGGTGGAGAAAGACCCCAGGTGCTCCTCCGAGCAATTTGTGTACACGGACGGGCACCTGGGTAGAACCACCGACGTTCCGCAAGCCAGCTGGATAGTTATTAAAAGGGGAAAAAACTCTGCCAAACTGAGATTTATTACTGCAACAACTTTCCATGTAGTAAGATGAAGATATTTATTAAGTTTCATGAAGCAGAACAGAGGTCAAATTCTCTTCAAGTTATGGACAGTTTTGAGCTTGGTTATGTTGCAGGTTAAAGTTTTATGAAAAAGGGGCATAACTCTGCCAAAATGAAAGTCAGAGTTATTGGACATGATTGTGTTCTGATATATACTGATAAAAATAAGTTTAGCAAGTAAATAACATATAAATCCCGTTGACCAGATTCTAGGATATGTGTAGAAGCAGTCATTGGCAAATTATCAGTTATATTAAGGGAATACTTTAAGTCTCAAAAGAAATATGCGAACACAATAGCAACGTAGTGTATTTTTATACTTCTATCCTATTCTTTCTAGGAATCTCTTTATCTATTCTGTCTTTTCACTACCTTTCTATCAATGATCTCCTATTCATATATCTACTATAATCTTACTTTTCGAGAAACACAAGTGTAAAATAAAACATGTGTTTCATTTTTTGTATACATATATTGAGAAAATGCAATTGTTGTTTGTAAATATGTGTGTTTATTGTTCATTAAAAATAAAATAAATTCATGTAAAAAAGGACTAAAAGTTTAAAATCACATCGGTGGAGTGAATAGAGGCCTCTTTCAAGGTCACAGACTGAAAAGATCACAAGGAAGGAAAGGGTGACAATGGTATAATTTGCTCAACATCAGATAACACTCAACTAAGATCCTGTAGTTAATATGATGTGTGTTCTTAGTCACGTTGCAAAGGACTAGGTATGATAAGGAGCAAAACTGGCCCCCAATATTGAAGTGTATAAATCACTAAGTTTGAATATTTATTTTAGCTAAAATTGGACCAGATCATTATTAAATCTTATAAAAAGTAATTTTGAAAGTTCTTAATGACTTCAGGAGATTCACAAACGAGGCCCTTTGTTTAAAAACAATGAAATTTTTGTTCAGTTTCTGCCGTTTTCTGTCAATTTTTGGTCCCGGAAATACAGAGTGCACCCTGATCGAGCAGAGCTGGTATTTTGTAATAACAAATATATAATAGAGGCATCTAAAAACTGTGTGTGCTCGGGGTGCGCTGTATATTTTTTGGATCAAAAACTTGCCCAAAAACGCCTAAAATCTGCAAGATATGACAAAAGTACCAAAAATGCCAATTTTTGAGACCCAAGTTACTATAGTCTTCTAGATAAGTAAAACAATTAAAAATATATATTGAAGATAGAATATAATCAATTTACTTTAACATGCACAATAAATTAAAGTTAACTATTTATTTTTGCATTTTGAATATTATGGGGGTCAAAATACTCTTATCATACCTTGTCCTTTCTGTAGTTCTGCAGTTTCATAATTATAGTCTGATATATATTATTAAAATGTTGGTATTTGTGTACATGTAATAGAATACAGGTGCTCTTAATACAGACTGAACATTATATTATCTGAAGTTTATTAAATAGCATAATTTGTTATTCTATATATAGAATCTCCAAACTCCATGTGCTTGAATTTTTATGCCCCCCCCCCCCCCAAAAAATCCGTTCATCTGTACACTCGTGTCCGCTTCATAACTCTGACAATAAAGGACGGATTTTCAAATAACTTCGCACAATTGCTCACCACAACAAGACGACGTGTCGCGCACAAAAACCAGGTCAGTGGCTCCAAAGTCAAGGTCACACTTAGAGGTCAAATGTCAAAATCCGTTTGTCTGTACACTCGTGTCCGCTTCATAACTCTGATAATAATAAATGGATTTTCAAATAACTTTGCACAATTGTTCACCACAACAAGACGATGTGTCGCGCACAAAATCCAGGTCCGTGGCTCCAAGGTCAAGGTCACACTTAGAGATCAAAGTTCAAAATCCGTTCGTCTATACAATCGTCTCCGCTTCATAACTCGGACAATAATCGACGGATTTTCAAATAACTTCGCACAATTGCTCACCACAACAAGACATATCGTGAGGCGAAAAAAATAAAATAAAAAAAAACTTAAATTTTTTAAATGTTTTTAATTTTTTTTTTTTTTTTTTTTTTTTTTTTGTTTGTTTGATTTGTTTGTTTTTTTAAATTATTTTTAAACATATCTGTTGGTTTCATATGGCTCCAAGGTCATTTCTTATCTGAGGCTCCCCCATTATGAGATATCTTACATAAGTTAGACATGCATGCATATCTAATCCAATTTAGGTTAAGATATGCACGAATATCTAACCCATATTGACAATGCTATGTAGGGGAGAAAGTTGGTCAGAAATGTGATCATGTACATAGGGATTTTGGAATAAAAAAAATATTCAAATTTACATAATGTACTGTTAGATGATTTTTTACACAGGGGACCTTGTAATACATATGACTTTGTTATACAGAGGACTTTGTAATATGGAGGACTTGGTAATACATAGGACTTCATATCACAAGTGACTTTGTTACACAGGATAAGCCCCGTGTGGTTCCCGGGGGCCCCGTTTGGTCACGGGGCAAAGAATAGGGCCACTGCAGATCCCTTTGGAGGGGTAGGCAGAGGGATAGAATCTCCCCAAATTCATGTTCATTTTGTCATTTTTTGTTCATGTTCATTAAAGGTCTTCATCATGATCCCTGCATTGTTTCAGGTGCTATCTCGCTTGCATCAAAAGAGCAGTGGCAGAAAAACAAATACGTGGCTCCAGCGTAATTGGAGTTTCTACAATAGAATTTGCAGCAACTCTGCAGTTCAGGGTGAGAAGGTTCTAGGCCCATTTTCCATATTTTATCTCAATGTACATGGAAGATGAGCCTGGCATGTTCTTTCCTTTTAGGCGCCATATAACCTTTTCATGTGTTGGTGCGCCTTAACACCCCAATTCAATTTTTCAATTACACAGGATACCTTGTAATAAATAGGATTTTGTATACATAGATCTTTGTCATGCAGAGAACTTTGTAATGCAGAGGACTTAGTTATTCAGAGGACTCTCTAATGCAGAGGAATTTCTGATTCAGAGGACTTAGTTATTCAGCAGACTTTGTAATACAGATGACTTTGTAATGCAGAGGACTTTGTAATGCAGAGGACTTTTTAAATACAGTGAACCTTGTTAGTATGCAAATATAAACTTAAAATACAGAGGACCTCTTGCAAAGTTATTGCATTTGTTTTGTATCCGCTGCTTTTTAGCGAATACATGTGACGTTACTGCAAGGACCCTTGTAATACAGACAACTTTGTTATGCGGAGGTTTTGTTACACATGTGACATATGCCTTTGTAATACAGAGGACCTTGTAATAGTCTGGCAGTAGGCGTCAAAACCCAAAATTATCGTCCACACAAAATTTGTTACACAGGTGACATGACTAATACAGAGGACTTTGTTATATGGAGGACTTTGTTACACAGGTGATATATGACTGTAATACAGAGGACTTTGTTATATGGAGGACTTTGTTACACAGGTGACATGTGACTGTAATACAGAGGACTTTGTTATATGGAGGACTTTGTTACACAGGTGACATGTGGCTGTAATACAGAGGACTTTGTTATATGGAGGACTTTGTTACACAGGTGACATGTGGCTGTAATACAGAGGACTTTGTTATATGGAGGACTTTGTTACACAGGTGACATGTGACTGTAATACAGAGGACTTTGTTATATGGAGGACTTTGTTACACAGGTGACATGTGGCTGTAATACAGAGGACTTTGTTATATGGAGGACTTTGTTACACAGGTGATATATGACTGTAATACAGAGGACTTTGTTATATGGAGGACTTTGTTACACAGGTGACATGTGACTGTAATACAGAGGACTTTGTTATATGGAGGACTTTGTTACACAGGTGACATGTGGCTGTAATACAGAGGACTTTGTTATATGGAGGACTTTGTTACACAGGTGACATGTGGCTGTAATACAGAGGACTTTGTTATATGGAGGACTTTGCTACACAGGTGACATGTGACTGTAATACAGAGGACTTTGTTATATGGAGGACTTTGTTACACAGGTGACATGTGGCTGTAATACAGAGGACTTTGTTATATGGAGGACTTTGTTACACAGATGACATGTGACTGTAATACAGAGGACTTTGTTATATGGAGGACTTTGTTACACAGGTGATATATGACTGTAATACAGAGGACTTTGTTATATGGAGGACTTTGTTACACAGGTGACATGTGACTGTAATACAGAGGACTTTGTTATATGGAGGACTTTGTTACACAGGTGACATGTGGCTGTAATACAGAGGACTTTGTTATATGGAGGACTTTGTTACACAGGTGATATATGACTGTAATACAGAGGACTTTGTTATATGGAGGACTTTGTTACACAGGTGACATGTGATTGTAATACAAAGGACTTTGTTATATGGAGGACTTTGTTACACAGGTGACATGTGATTGTAATACAAAGGACTTTGTTATATGGAGGACTTTGTTACACAGATGACATGTGACTGTAATACAGAGGACTTTGTTATATGGAGGACTTTGTTACACAGATGACATATGACTGTAATACAGAGGACTTTGTTATATGGAGGACTTTGTTACACAGGTGACATATGACTGTAATACAGAGGACAGTAATGACTTTGTAATACCAACAATTTTGTAATACCGACAACTTTGTAATACCGACAACTCTGTCGTACTGACAACTTTGTAATACTGACAACTTTATAATGTCGATAACTTTGTAATAACAACGACTCTGTAATACTGACAACTTTGCAATGCCGTTAACTTTGTAATACCAATGACTTTGTAATACCAGTGTCTCTGTATTACCGATGACGTTATAATACAAATGACCATGTATTTTAGGAGACCTTCTTCAAACATGTTACTTCACAATTTCAGAGGACCACCACAGCATGTTAAGATGTACTGTATTGTTAAACTCTGCAATTTATTTATTTTCTAGGTTTTTATCAACAATCAATGGTGTGATGCAGTCAGTGGGAAGACGTTCCCCACCCTCAACCCGACTACAGGCGAAGTCATCTGCCAGGTTGCCGAGGGGGACAAGGTAATATTGCCATGGAAACAGTCACATGATTTTTATGCTCCCGAAATTTTTGGGGGAGCATCATCTTTAGCTTGACTATTCGAAGAATAAAAGAGCTTATGTAGTCACCCCGGCGTCGGCATCCCACATTAAGGTTTGTGTGTAAGCTGTTGTCTCTTGCATTTCTTATCCTAGCACAACAAAATTTGGCCATGGGCTTCTTCATAGCATTATCCTAAGGGCTGCATAAGCAAGTTTGGTTCCTGTAACCCATGGGCTCCCATGGAACCCAAATTATGATAGCCTTTAAAATGTGTCCCATTTCACATCAAATTTTGCATGTAAGCTGTTTTTACAAGTCTATATCTCTTACATTTCTTATCCTAGCACAACCAAATTTGGCCATGAGCTTCCTTAAGGGCTGCGTAAGTAATTTTGGTTCCTGCAATCCCTGGGCTTCCATGGAACCCAGATTCTGTTTTTTTACATATGTCTGTGTTGTTTTAGTTTTATCAAATCTACACCTATATCAATGATGCCTCCCCACTGGTTTATGGGCTTCCCTCAAATGGAGGACAGGGCAGGGGAATTGTTTTCATTTTATCTTCCATTATTTGGATATTATTTTTTTTAATTTGAACACAATCATTTACATATAAAACAATTTAGATTTAATTCAGATACACAGATGAAATATCAATAGGCTAAGGGAAAGTGTCTTGCCCAAAAACACAGTGACATCACGGAGGATTGAACCCGGGGCCTCCGATTACAAATCTGCCGCGCTACCGACTGCGCCACGCCAGACACTCAAACAAAAGTTGAAAAAGTTTACTATTTTTAAAAAAAAAAACAACAGCTAAAGGTCATGGTGAATGTATTTCGATCGATGCTGATTATTTTAATAGCTAATATAGAGATGGATGATTGGATTCTGCGTTGATATAGTCGGTGATTTCAAAAAAAGTGTTTAAAGACAATCTTTCTTGACTTGAACCAGAACAGGAAGACCAAGAAAAGTCGATAGCCTCTGCAAAGATTTTAACCTGGGACCACTTGCTCATATCTTGGTGGCTTACTGTAGTTACTGTTTTAGGCTGATGTGGATCTTGCTGTAAAAGCCGCAGGGGAAGCTTTCAAGTTGGGGTCACCATGGAGACGGATGGATGCAGGAGAACGTGGCTATATCATGAACAGAGTTGCTGATCTAATAGAACGGGACAGGAAGTACCTCGCGGTAAGTATTATTTTCTGTCGTAGCAAGAAGTGTTATGTTCCCTTGCAGAATATAAAAATCTCATGTGGGAATGTGTTGCTGATAGTAAATTTCAACCAGGGTATAATTGTTTTGGTCTAAATCAATGCTTTGCGGAAGTTGCACAGTCGAGTGTGGAATGTGTGCGTTTTGAATACGATGCATTTGATTGTATGTTGGGACATCATTTTAAAATTGCATTCCAATGATGCTATGGGAAATACTTTGAAGAGTTCCAAATTTGACCTCCAAACTATCTGACCTTGGATTGGTCTCACGACTCCTGACCATTACGCATATGTGTTACTGATACTCGCACCATCATTAAAGGGACACACAGCAATCTTGATTTGTTCAAATTTTGCGCTGTCCAGCTGGTTTTATTTACCTTTGCATTTTTGTAGTCATCAATATTAATATATAAGAATAGTTCAAAGCTAATTGTTTTTATGCCACCGCCAAAATTGGTGGGGGCTATACTGTTATGGCGTTGTCCGTCCACTTGTTCGTCTGTCCGTTGTTTTTGCTTGTATTCTTAAAATGCTTTCACAATTTACTACCATAATTTATTTGTTGATTACTAAGGTCATACAAAAACATTCCATCGTATTTCTGATCACCTGCGACCACAAGGTCAAGGTCACACACTAAGAAGTTTTTCAGCAGGTGCATTAGTCGAATATCTGATATTTCTAGTTACATATAACTAATATTTGATTATATTGCACCAATAATATATTAAAACATCTGAAAGAATAACAAAGAGAAATTGAAAAACTCCCATAAAAAAACAAAAAACAAACAGATTATATGCAAGTGGGTTTAAAGTCAAAATGATACTGAGATTCTAATTTAAATGCTTGATAAATGGTTTAAAGTTGCCGTGTGTCCCCTTAAAAGGAAAATAAGGATTTTATGCTTAAAAACTTCAAAAAGTTTCAAATTCCAGTTTCAAAATTGAACATTCGGAAGAACTAAATTATACAAAAGGATTCTCTTACGGTCAGACTGTCTTAGTTTTATGGCATAGTCTAAACCTGGAATGGAATTGGAATGGAATGAGATTTTGATTCCAATCACATTCCATTCCATTCCAAAGTTTCATTTCCTATTATAGGATATAACAGAATTAATCTGGAAGAACATTGGAACAAAACGGAAACATTTGAAATAGGTTTATTTTACCATACAGCTGATAATCTAATTATCAGCAAAGCATGGGAACAACACTAATAAATCTGACATTTCCTAAATACAATTCTATCAAATAAAAGTATCCAAGGACAAATCTAACTCATATGAACCTCTAACCTATTAAATCATATTTGATGTGACAGTGTATTATTAGCTTAGCCCAGTTGTCAGCAGCCTCCACTCAATTTTATGTAAACAGTATGAGGTATTTCATTGGTTTGGAGAAATGTAGCACATACAGGGTCAATTTATTTTAAAGGAACATGCAGCAATCTTGATTAAACTTTTTTTTCTACATAACTTCATTTTAGCAATCATTAAAATTAATTACTAGAATAGTTAAAAAAAAATGTTTTTGCATATCACTGACTGTTGATTATATAAAGCAAAAATAATTATATGAGCCGAAACACGCGAAAACGTCCCTTCAGACACATTTTTCACATTTTATGTTTTTTGATGTTTAAAAAACACGGTGATTTTCTCTTTAAAAATCTCTTTATTTTATGTTGATATCTTAATTAAAAATGATTTTATCTCAATTTGAAAATTAAAGATCGTACTCACCATTATTTTTGACGTTGACGTCGGCGTCTTGGACGACGTCGTTGATTAACTAACAACAAAAAACATAAACAATTACCATTTTCTATAGCATCAACTATTCATATTAAGAAACATATTCCCTATGATATAATAATTACGTAAAACACAGAAGTGACGAGGAATTTGATTAGTAATAAACTGATTACCGGCCGACGTCATAAATTGTTACGTTATGACGTTGTCGTCTAAACGTCAGAAGGGACGTTTTCGTGTGTTGCGGCTCATATGTATTCACTGGAAATCGGGGCGCAACAAGGCACACTAGTTTATTGCAGGCAAAGTTATGCAGTAGAAATGTAATACACCTGCTTGAATATAATTTAACATTTTGAGTTTCAAATTTTCTTTGTAATTCTACCACATATTTGGATATATTATTATTATTTTTGCTTTATATAATTAACAGTCACTGATATGTAAAAAAATAAATCTTTTGAACTATTCTATAGCTCTTTTTTTCCTTCAGAAAAGTCGAGGTAAAAAATAATAGAAGCTAAAAAGCAATCCCAGTAAGAAACCTTTTCCGCGTACAAAATAATGAAATTATAAAGCTATATTTGTTTGAGTTATATCTATTATACATAGCCGAACTGCCAATGAAAATCGAGAGATTTTATATACCGAGAGAGGCCGCGTTTCTGATCCCAAATGTCATTAATAATTTTAATGATTCCATTCCAGGTTTTAGACTATGCCTAGTTGTATATCTATTCAAGTCTGAGGTTATGTGTACTTTATAACATGACTAAGGGAAAAAACACTTATATCAGTACATTGTTCTGTATTGTTAAATCAGTATTGCTTTCATAAGTCACCTAAAATATGATGGGGAATAGTGGTAGTGTCTGTGGAGATTAGGTTTCAAATGAATGGTTTTTGTGGCATTTTAAAATGGGTCAGGTCAAAGGTCACATCCAAATTTTACATATATATATAGGTGATATTTAAGAATGGCTGTAGATATAGGAGTTCAGTTTCAGTTCAGTTGTACTACCTGCTGTAGTAATGATAAGGCAGGGTGGCCACAGATTCTGGAAAACAGGGTAAACAGAGAAAATGGCTAAAACAAAATCAGGGAATTGGAAGGAAAAAAAACCAAATATCTGGGAAAAGTCAGAAAAAAAAACAAATATCTGGGAAAAGTCAGGGAATTTTATTTTACTGTACCTTACCTAAAACAAAAATTGATATTCGGGCAGAAAAATAGAAGAAATGTCTAATGACAGAAAATACTTTGCTTTCCATTATTGATACATCAGTGGTAAACATTTTAGATGGTATTCATTTGCTTAAATGGTTTATATGATATGAATGAATGAAATGAATTGTATAGATGCACCAACAGCTAAGGTCATATGAAGACTTTCCAGCTTCCATTGTTGGAGTAACACCCCACCACGTGCCCATGTGGGCAATTTTCGTGCTCAGTCGGGCATCTGGGTAGAACCACTGACAGGTTCTGCAAACCAGCTGGATAGCTTCCAGATAACTGTGCCTCTTTTTCTGATGCTATGTCAGATGTATAATTTGTTGTTCTTTGAATAGTCGAGCAGCGCTGTTCTCCAACAGCTCTTGTGCATCTACTGTTGTTTACCTAAAACTGTAGATTAACCCTTAACCCGCTAAGCACAACTATAATAGCCTTTGCATCCATTGTCAACCCAGATCAGCCTGCGAGTAAGAGTCACTTTGTCACATAAATGGAATGGTCTTAATTCAAAGAAAGAATGGTCCATTATATAAATGTAGCGGGTTAAGGGTTAAATCATAAAATAACAGGTTTTGCTTAGAAACAGTATATATACTGAATCAAACAGGTAATGCACCAGTACTAAGGCAATAATTTTACTATCTCAATAATAACAATCAATAAATCAAAACAAATTTCATTCTGAGCGAGACAAATAACTTGTCAATAACGACTAAATTTAAAAAAATCATTCAAATCACCTGTCTCCAACGGTACCAGTTGGCATATAATAAGTTCATACATTAAATGTATTGTCTACAGTGCATTAGCTGTTTGATTCAGTATACTGGGTAAACTCTAACCCTATGACCAAGCTCCACATCACTAGTGACATTGTCCTTGAATTCAGAAGAAAGACTTTGTCAACTTCTGTTTAAGTTTTATTTCTCCTCCACAAAAGTTTGCTTTGAAAGTGGGTCTAGATAACCGTACCATAGATAATCCTTAGTGACAACAGTCCTTGACATTGTATACAGAACTTTGTAAATAGTTTTGGTTAAACTTAATGTCAGCATTATTTTTCATGTTTAGTGTTTTCAGAAATGTGAAGGTATTATAGCTTTGACAGTTTAAACATTCACTGATCATTCAAGCGCCATCATACCATTGGTCTTAATTCACTTGTACAAAATAAGTTTTGTTTGGGTAAAGTTCTTTTTTGTGTCGAGTGCGTAGCATGGCAGACACTTAGGGATCACTTTGTCCGTCGTCTGTCGTTGTCCGTCATCGTTCTTCATACCTTAACCTGCAACCTAACCTTGGCCATAACTTGAAAAGTTTTGATTTATGTTCATAGAACTTCACACACATAGTCATCTTACCTCAATGTCGACAAAACTAATATATGAACACCAATCAGGTTTTCGAAAAAATCATTTGTGTCAAACAGCACTTATATACACTGTTGATAAATGGCTCAAGGAAATAGATTCAGGAAATCTTGTAGGCGCACTTTTCTTAGATCTTTGTAAAGCCTTTGATTTAAATGAAATCCTTTTGTTAAAATTAAAACTGTATCATTTTACAGAAAATTTGAGTCTTATCTTTCAAACAAGAAACAGTTAAGATCGGCAATTAGATTTCAAATGCTCTTCCTGTTATTTCTGGAGTACCTCAAGGTTCGATATTAGGTCCGCTACACTTTTTGTCTCGCCTTTTCGAAGAAAAAAAGAGACATAGGTGTTGCTTTTCCGGAGGCGGCGGCGGTGTCGGCGGCGGCGGCAACATTCAAGTTTTGCGTTTAGGTCATTTTCTCACAAACTGTATGCACTAGACCTTTCAGACTTTGCTTATAGTTGTACCATGGGTGGTACATCGCATTGTGATAAAGCAAATGTGGAAGTGACCTTGACCCTCCAAGCAAAGGGCAGATAACTTACTAATTTTTAGGTTCAAGTTTTGGGTTTAGGTCTTTTTCTCACAAACTGTATGCACTAGATCTTTCAAACTTTGCTTATAGTTGTATCATGGGTAGTACATTGCAACGTGACAAAGCAAATGTGGAAGTGACCTTGACCCTCTAAGTAAAGGGCAGATAACTTAATAATTTTTAGGTTCAACTTTTGCGTTTAGGTCACTTTTTCACAAACTGTATGCACTTGACCTTTAAAACTTTGCTTATAGTTGTATTTTGAGTGGTACATCGCAACATGACAAAGCAAATGTGGAAGTGACCTTGACCTCCAAGCAAGGGCAGATAACCTTATAATTTTTACCTTCAACTTTGGCGTTTAGGTCACTTTTTCACAAACTGTATGCACTAAGCCTTTCAAACTTTGCTTATAGTTGTATCTTGAGTGGTACATTGCAACGTGACAAAGCAAATGTGGATGTGACCTTCACCATCCAAGCAAAGGGCAGATAACTTTAATTGTTACTTTTACATCACTTTCTCATGAACTAGAATTATGCACTAGATGTTTTAAACCTAATTTATAGCTTAATCTTTGGAAGAAACAATATTCTATTTTGACGTAGTTGTGTCTTCGTTAGTGCGTCTTTTTTTTGGATGCCTGGATTTCATGTATGACCTTCACCTACTTTTTGGAGCTGATGATTTTTAGCTCTACTGGCCAAAGGCCTTCATTTTTCATCCGATCTTTACCAAACTTTACCAGATTGTTAATATCAATAAGAGCTCGCACAAGTTTGAAAACCAGCCAGATCGGACCAATAATAGCGGAGTTATGGCCCTTGATTTAGTTAAAAATGCTATATTCAGCCTCGTTAATACGATAGGGCTTTCATTTTTCATCTGATCTTTACCAAACTTTACCAGTTGTTTTGCCTTTTTTTTTATTATTAGTAATTTTTAGCTCTACTGGCCAAGGGCCAGCAGAGCTTATGGGATGGTGTGTTGTCCGTCTTCAGTCGTCCGTCGTCCGTTAACTTTTCTTCAAACGACTTCTCCTCAGAAACCGCTTGGCTAATTTTGACCAAACTTCACATGGATGATCCTTAGATGAATGCTTTTTAGATTTGTTAAAATTAGGTCAGCGCTACATCCAAGATGGCTGCCATTACCATATATGGTCAAAACCTTAAAAAATCTTCTTCTCCATAACCTCTGGACAGATTTCAACAGTTTTTCTTTTAAAATGATCGCCAACACCTAGACTATTAAGATTGTTCAAATAAAGTCCCCGGGGTCAAAAATGGCCGTGCCCCGGGGGTCCAAAATTTGTATATTGAGCTTTTGCATGTTTTTCATATAGACATGTAGGAAACAACTTTAAAAAATCTTCTTCTCTGAAACCACAAGGCACAGAGCTCTCATGTATTACATGTAGCATCAGCTTATGGTCCTCTACTAAATTTATTCAAATGGTGACCCTTGGGTCAAATTTGTCCCCGCCCCGGGGGTCACAGTTTTACATAGACTTATATAGGATTTTTTTTTAAAAAATCATCTTCTCAGAAACTACAACAGCCAGAGGTTTGATATTTTGCATTTACTATAAGCTTATGGTCCTTTACCAAGTTTGTTCAAATGGTGACCTTAGGGTCACATTTGGCCCTGCCCCAAGGGTCACATGTTTTACATAGACATGTATAGGGAATTCTTCAAACGACTTCTCGTCAGAAACCGCTTGGCTAATTTTGACCAAACTTCAAATGGATGATCCTTAGATGAATGCTTTTTAGATTTATTAAAATTAGGTCAGCGCTACATCCAAGATGGCTGCCATTACCATATATGGTCGAAACCTTAAAAAATCTTCTTCTCCAGAACCGCTCGACAGATTTCAAGTGTAGCATCAGCTTATGGTCCTCTACTAAATTTATTCAAATGGTGACCCTGGGGTCAAATTTGTCCCCGCCCCGAGGGTCACAGTTTTACATAGACTTATATAGGATTTTATTTTTAAAAATCTTCTTCTCGGAAACTACAAGAGCCAGAGGTTTGATATTTTACAGTTATTATAAGCTTATGGTCCTTTACCAAGTTTGTTCAAATGGTGACCCTGGGGTCACATTTGGTCCCGCCCCAAGGGTCACATGTTTTACATAGACATGTATAGGGAAAAACTCAAAAAATCTTCTTCTCTGAAACTGCAAGAGCCAGAGGTTTAATATTTTGCTGTCGCTATAAGCTTATGGTCCTTTACCAATTTTGTTCAAATGCTGACCTTGGGGTCACATCTGGCCCCGCCCTGGGGGTCACAGTTTTACATCAATGCTTGTTTTAAATTTTTTAATCTCTTTATTTTTTATTATTTTTTCTTTCTTTTTTTTTTGTCTTTTTTTTTTTAAATTTTTATTATCTCTACTGGCCAACTTGGAAAACCAGCCAGATCCGACCAGTAATAACGGAGTTACTGCTCTTGATATAGTTAAAAATGCTATATTTTGCCTCTTTAAGACGATAGTCACTCGCTTCATTGATGTCATAAGAGCCATATTAGCCAGTAGAGCGTCCACAGGCCCT